>VXBC01001354.1:775203-849969 GCA_013399945.1 Ploceus nigricollis | reverse complement strand
GAGCCGAGCGAGCGCGGCCGGCCCTGCCCGCCACCGCGGCCGCAGCAGAAGGTAACGGGGCTGGGCGGGCGGCGGCGCCGGGAGCTGCGCGGGGCGCAGCTCTGCCCGGACTGCCCCGGAGCGCTGCTTTGTTCGCTTGCCTGCTTGGGAGTTTTGGGTGGCGATTCGCTTTCGTTACAGAAACGGAGCTGTCACTGGAGTGACGGTGGTGTGTCCGTGCATGGAGCTGCACAGGGGCCCCAGATCCTGTAGTTTTTGCTTAGGCAGAGCTCCCGCTGGTTTCCCGGGTCTTTCTCAAGGGTTACGCAAAATTGAGTCTTTAGTCAGGCTGCAACATTTCCTAAATAATATGTTTAGCTAAAGTGATTATGAGTTTCAGTTTGGATCCTAGGCAAAATTTGCTCAGAATAGGCAAGGCAGTCTTAGTTAATGTTTGCTAAATGCATTACTATCAATTTGAGTGCATATTATTAGTACCCTCAGGCCGTACATTCTGAAGGAATATGAAGGGGCTGTCTTGATTCAGATCTGCCCCGTATGGTTTGAATATTCCAGCTTTGGTACTGACCCTGAAAACAGTGGTTAAGGTTTGTCCCAAAGAAGAATGTACCTGACCATAAGACCCTTGACGAGCCTGATCACTTCTAGTGGAGTCTTTCTGAAAAGGTAATCTCTCCTTTCTTTGAAGCACTTGTGCAGCAGATACTTTTGCAAGAACTTCTTACTGCATCTTTCTCCCCAGGGTAAAACTGGATAGGTCCATAAAAAGTGGCAAACCTCCACCTGAGGGCATTTTTTTAGTTCAGCCTGAAGCACCAAAGTTACTTGGAGAAGAAAAGCTGTCTTTTGACTCTGCTTAGCCCTCCCCCGGCTATTTCCACGGTCCTGAAATGACTTGAGGGTGACCTTCAGAGAAAGAAGTCAGTTTTGCTTAGAGGATTTCAAACCTTTTATTTGCCCTTCTTAAGGCTTCTCTAAAACAAGAAAGCAGAGCATTTGGAAGGAAACCTATGATTGAATATTCAGCAACTCATTTCCCTTGGGTAAAAGCTGATAGATGTTTTCGCTTGTTTTGGAAAGGTTTTTAGCCAAGCAAGAAAGATCTGATTTGACACTGCTGAAGTAAATCATGAGGTAAGGCAAAGGAGGGTAGTACTTTTTTAGTACATCACTCCTGATGTGGGGAAGCGGGTTAGAAACTGGGTGAACTGTTGCAGGGCTTTTTCCATTATACTTTTATTTTGGTGGATTAATCAGTGTATCAGTTTCTGTGAAAACTCAAGACTCCTACCGTTTAAAAAACATTAGCAATATCACCAGATATGCACCAGGCAGTGCATATCTGAGACACTGTGGCACTCGCCAAGAGATTAACAGCACTTGGCCTTGTGCCTCTGGGCTCGTGCCTAATAATACATCGCAGGAGCACTGCATTAACTGTCAATAAACGTTTGCCATCACTTCGGACTTAAGTACAGAGTGGCATTAAAACAGCACAGAAAGAAAAGTTTCAGCTCAGTTTTTAAATGTGACACAGCCCTTTGTATGACTAACTCTTGGTTCCTGGATCTATTGGCAGGGTCCCCATTAATATAGCCCAGCTTTGTTTATGTGGCTTTGGTTTTGAAGAACTAAAATGCGTGAGTTTATTTATTTAATTTCCCCATAGTAGCTCTGTGTTGATAAAACAGATGAGATAAGAGTTTCACTAGAATTGCATTTCTTTGCTGAACTTAGGCAGGCCTATGATGGTCATATTCATATTTCCCTTTCCTTTGTCATTGTGTTTGATTCTGGGAGAAATCCTTTTGAATTCCTGACTGATTTCAGGACACTGTAAGAAATTACCCCCAGGTAATCAGATTGTGCCTTGCACTGAACCCAGCACAGTCTGCAGTCAGATAGGATCAGAAAATCAAGCCAGTGTTGGATGGATTTTTAGACACTGTGGAAAACCTTGGACTTCTCATGGTGAGACCAGACTAATTGGAGAAGCTAGAGCCAGAAAAGCTGGTGGGAACTGATGATGCTGTAGCTATGCTAATATTGTGCAGTGGTACTCTTGGTACAGGGTGAGTACCCAGGTGGGGAATTATTCCAGAGTATTGTCTTCTGAATGCTCGTCATAGCTTTTAGCTTGTGAACTTGCATGCACACAGCTATTTGATTGCTCATTTTGAGCAATTAGAGGAAAGACTGAGATGGATTCGATCCCTGTGTCCTCAGATTGTTTGCAAAAAAGAAAAAGGCAACATTTTAAGACTGAATGAATGATAAAAATAAATGTTCAATTTAAATAGTATTAAGGGAAGAAACGTGAAACTGGAGATAGTGGAAACTCCAAATCCTTTAAATGTCTGAGTGATTGAGGATCCTTTCTCTTATTTTAATAATGACATGGGCAACCAAGGACCAGTGTGTTAAACCTGTGATACAGATGGGTTTCAGTAAAGGGTTCAAAAACTTTCAGATGCATGTAGGTGATAAGGATTGAGATATTATTTATTTTCAAACGTTTTTCAGCTCTACTAAAAACATGAAGAAACCTATCAGCTCTGGTGCAGTACCTGTTTAAATATTCAGTGTGCCTTGAATTGCATGGAATAACTTATTTGCTCAGTTAAGACATTAGTTTTGAGTTACCCAACTTGTGTGTTTCCCTGCTCAGATGAATGTCTTCATCAGATTATAAGAGGTATCATAATCAGCCAAGGGACTTTAATGCTCTGTTTGCATCAGGCATTTTTAAGAACCAATTAATTAAACCTGACAACTTTAAGTTACTTGGTGCTGCTTCCCTGGTGTATGCTGCCTCTGCATCACATGCACATTCCATTTCAAGAGGCAGTTTAGCCCCATGGAAAGTCAGGGTCTGTTGCTTCTGTTCCTCTTGTGTAGTGTTTTACCTGTGGGAGACTTTTTCCTTGCTCCTCACTTAGTTTGTTCCTCACTGGACTAAGATACAAATGCAAATTCAGATTCTGTGCTTAAACTGTGGTTAAACGGTGAGCTGAGTGAAAAAACCGGTGTTTGTGAAGGCTCTGGTGCTGGTTCATAGTGCCTGATGAAAGACCAGAGGCTTTTCCCTGACTTCCCGCAGAGAGGATGCACTCCCTATGTTATTTAAGCTGAGAGAGGGGCTAGAGTCACTCTGCTTTCTTAATATTGTCCTTCTGCCCTTGCCAACTCAAAAATCATCTGTGATGGTTTACTGAATGCTGATGTGCTTTACCTCTTCAACCTTCCAGTGCTTTTACTAACCTTAGGTGCATGAACAGCAATTTCTGGAGCATTTTTCTTCTTATTAAATATTTTAAATTGCTTTGTTTTTTCACCCTGGAATTAAGATAAGAAGTATGCAGTGTCCCAGCTTCTTAACATGAACTGGCATCTCTGATAATTGTTCAAGTTCTACCAACAAATTTGCCATTTCACAACCATTTGGTGATAAAATCTAAATCTTTAAAGCAAGTCAGAGGTTTGTGTGTGATATTTTTTCCAAGTGACAAAAAGCTAAAGGAGGAATTTCAATTACTGTAATTGAATTAAGCCACTATAGTCTATTCCTATTCCTGAGTAGAAAAGGTCCCAAATGATTTCTTTCTTCTTCTTTTCAGGGTTCTAAATAACTGCTTTAAAAATAAGGATAATTAAGACTGTAATCTATGATGCCAGCTATTGGTCAACATAAATGTAAAACCCCTATGTTTGCAGGATATCTGCACAAACAGTGGTTCTCAATGCTGTGTGCTTGGTCAACCAGTGTCTTTCTGAGCTCTCAGTAGAATCTGTTATGCTTGTTGAAAACAAGAGATCCAACTAAATTGTGTTAAATTAGAGTTCTGCACAAGTTGCAGGAGATAAATCAATGTTTGACAAATGGGAAAGGATATGAGCATTTAAAAGAAAAAATGTACTCAAGATTCTAGGAATATTAAAGCAACCAAGATGAAACAAAAATAAAGCATTAAAAATGTATCATTTTAGTGTTGTTTCAAGAAGAAGAATTACATACGTTGGTGTTTATGGAGATTATTCTCATCTTCTTATTCTGAGCTTTGTGTTTCTTGAAGATACAAATAATGTTTAGACTGAGATGGTACCCACAAGAAGCACTTCGTAAATATTAATGTTGTGAGGGATTTTTGGCAATTGAGTTAAAGCTGTTTGTCTCAGCCATCTATAAATGGTTCTGTGAACAAAATAAATAGACTGATACCAGCTGGGCAGGGAGTAATGGGCTAGATCCATCTTCGCCTGTGTGCAGAGTAGTGCCAGGATGCCCACTTGGGAATGGGAGCAGTTGGGGCCAGGCTGGTGATACCCTTCTCTGCCTGAATTCCATCGTTCCTTAGGGGGAAAAGGGTGCTGACAAACAGCAGGATCATAGAATCATTTAGGTTGCAAAAAACTTTCAAGATCATGAAGTCTGACTGTTAACTCTACCAAGCCCAGTGCTATGCTGGCTTTGTTTAGTACACCTGGGACTTGAGCATGGTCCTCTGGGAACTTCGGAGAGGATTTATAAACATGTTTATTTGTCTGTTATAGATCTCTTTCCATCTTGCAATGTTTGTTTGAGTTTCTTCTAATGTTTCTAGTCAGACACACTCTTGGGATGGACTGACAATGTGACAGGTTTCCTAGATGTACTGTGTAGCAGTTGTGTGTTGGCTGTGAACCGGATTCCTCACATCAGCATTTTGTGCACATTTGCCCCACTGAGTTACAAGACATCTGTGATTTTAAAATGTTTAAGGAGAAACTGGGCAGATTAAGGAAAAAGGAGGAGAAGTAAACCATATTTAGGATAAACCATCCTCCAGGGATTTGTCTCAGCTGTGAGAATCATTTTCTTTGTGCCTAGGCCTGGACCCCTGAAAACTAAACCTAACTTCTTCAAGTCTAGCACATTTCTGAGACTTTGGGATTTTATCTGTCCAGGATGTTGAACAGAACTGAATCCTGAAATGGAAGCTCTTTTCTACTTACTTTTTAATTTCTTGAGTTAGAACTGGACCTACACTACTGTTTTTAAATGTTTGTCACATCAAACCAGCTTTGAGTCAAGGAAAATACTGCTTGGATACCCATTTGTCTGAAAATGGGTATCTCTTAGTGCAGATCTGCTTACTGCGGTGTCTTCAAGGGTGTAAACATTTACATCCTTTCAGAGTCTCTCCCTTTTGCCTTCTCTTCCCCCTGGGTCCCTCCCTTGCTATGGTAGAACACAGATTGTGAGCCCTGGTTTCTGTGCTGTGTACCATTCCTGGTTCAGGTGGCTCTGGCATTACTGGGCTATTACTAGCCTGAGTTGGGAGGAATTCATTCACAGCCAAACTCTGTATTTGTTTTCAGCTGAAGCAACACTGAACTGCATGAGCAATAATATAAGAACATCACATTCAGAGTCAACAAGAATGGGAATGTGCTGGTTTAACCACACAAGTGATGTAGATTAATGAAGGGACCAATATGTGATTCCTGTTAATGGGTCTAGGTCTTGTTGTTTGCACTAGTGGTGTAAAGCAGTGTCAGCCAGGAACCTGTCCCACTGTCTGAAGGTGGTTATCATAATGATGGACTGATTTTTGCAATGTATAGAAAAAAATCTTTAGGGTTTTGTTTGGTTTTGGACTTTGTGGTTTGGTTTTTTTTTTAGGAGGGGGGGTTAATATGTTTCTAAGAATAAGAACATCCTGCTTTGGAAACGAGGTGGAAACAATTGCTAGAGAAAGTCCATTGTCAACACTGTGAATCATTGAATGTTCTAAATAATAGGATGAAGGATAGACTGAGCTTGAGGGAAGATGAGGAGTTTTTGAACTTCTCAGAGTGAAGTCTGAGCATCTTAGGTACTCCATGCTGAACAGATTGTAATGGATGTGAGGAAAAATAGTTGTTTTCCTTCAGATTATCAGTGCAATTTTTTTCAGCTGGTAAAGCCAGGAAGCCCAGAGCCTCTATGGAGACTCTGTAATCACAATATAAAGTAATTCAACAAAACTCTGAGTGAAACTCAAGCCTCTTTAAAGCTTTTCAAACCTTATCCCAAGACTAAAGTCTGTATGGCTTCGAATTCTACTTTATTCTGACCTGTCAGGATGAAATTTTTACTTGGTTCTCACAAATTAATTCTCTTCTCTCATAAACTGTCTTTGATCATGTTCCAAAGTTAAGGAAGAAATACTTGAAAAAGCAGATATTTCCCAGGACATGGAGCACATCTCATAAATTTTAGTTTCTAATTCTGACATCAGAAATAATTGCTTTTGGAGATCACTGTAATATGCTTCTGGTCAATTAGAAGATTATTGTAGGCCATCAAGACTGATTCTTGCAGTGAAATTGCAGTTATACTTTGATGGCAGAGACCTACTGTGTGCCTCCATGGACAGTCTGGTACCACTTTGTTACCATTACTGGACCTTTTGCCATCTTTTGAGACTGCCAGACCTTGTTGTTCAGTTGAGCTGTTAAATTTGATTACAGGAATGGACGCTGATGTACGCTAATGCCTGTTGATTGCAATAATGCATATTGACATATTTCTGAACTTACCTCCATGCTCAGAATAATGACCAGCCTTACCTGCCAGGCTTAAGCAATCAGTGAAGCCACAAGAGGCTTGTCTGGGGTTTCTGTTAATGTGCATGAGTGTGCTAACTCTGAATGGTATCACTTATATGATGGCTTTCACTGTAGAGGAGCACACAGTAAAATCATGACCCTGTTACGTTTAATCAGACAGTTTCTGTGGCAGTACTCAATAATATATTCAGTCTAAGTTCTAGGCTTGCATTCAGAACTTGTGTTCATTGTTTAAGGGAAAGTCATATCAATTTCATAGAATCATTTAGGTTGCAATTGTAGGCTAGAGTCTCCTCCTCTAGCCTACAAGAAGGCAAGAACCACTCTAGTCACACCAGTTCTGGTTCAGATAAGGTTGACTTGTTTTAATTTCTGTACCTAGAATAATTTTATTGCCATGTTCTTGTCTCTTGTGTTTTTCAAGGTCATTTATTCAAATTTTGAGTAGTTTTTAATGTTATTATATACTGTAAAGTCATCATAGGTGTTTCAGGAAGGACTTTTCTGAGTATGACTTTAAAGCCTGCAAAAACCTTTGCAAATATATATGGATTAAGGAGGTTGATCAGGGTTACATATGAAAGAGAGAGGAAAAAAAGAGGAATTTTGAAAAGTCTTTTCATGACCAGTTTAAGTAGTCTAGAAGGAGGTATAAGGCTCCATTTCATATCTACTGATTTAGAAACAAAAGGTTGAGTCCTGTAAGGCTGAGAAGTGCACAGCATACACAAACTTTTATTTATCCACCAGAAGCAGCATACTCTCCAAACTCTAGAGAGTTCCCAGCATTTTGTGATTGTAGATTGTGAACATCCTCTTTCATGTGTATATTCTTCAATGTAGATGTCACTAAAATATTTCTCAGTTTAGTATTGCATTTAGGTTTTTTTCCTAAAAGCCTGATTTTGAGCTCAGCCTCTGCTGGTGGTTGTATGAGGCTTCACACCATGAAGGCTTCCTCTGGCAGCAGAGGGACTGGAATTTGTTCTGCAGACTGCTGTTCAGGGCTCTTAATTGGGTGCAATTCCTGGCTGCATGGCAGGGAAATGTTAGTCTTGGCTGAGGTAAATCAAAGGAGCCTGTCTAGACCTACCTTTGTGTAAAGGAGAGCATGCCTCAGTCCTAGGTGTTTGTACTTGTATTTCTTTGTACTCGTACAGTGGTCTAGAGTTAAAACCCTCAGAGTTATGGATGAATAATATATCACCCTTGGACTAAGCAAGAGTAAAACTTCTGATTTTATTTCTTTCCTAGCTTCAAAATAAAAAATTCTGAAAAGAGCTTACATTCAATGTCTAATTCTGGCAGACTTCACCCTTAGATCACAGAATCACAGAATATCTTGAGTTGGAAGGAATCCACAAGGATCCTTGAGTCCATGGAAGCAATTTGTTCTATGGCTTCTCAATTTCCACTGAAATCTGCTGGTGTTTTTGCCTAATTACTTTTCAATTAAAATAGGTGATTCTCACTTTGTCACCGCAGGCCCCCAGCCAGGTAATAACTAGCATTGACTCCATGATTCTCAGAAGGCTGATCAATCACTTTATTATTCTATACTTATTGAAAAACCCATTGCCCTTACAGACAGTCACGATACAGGTGGACCCAACTGGTCCTTCAATCTAAACACCACAACCATTGGCCAGTTAAGAAACCACCCTTTGGTAAACAAATCTCCATAACACATTCCACACGTTCACAACAACAGGTGCATCAAGTGAAGGTAAGAATTGTTTATCATTCTTTTCTCTGATCTTCTCACAGCCTTTCCCAGGACAATGCCTGGGAAAGTTGTGTGGTGCTCTCTGCAGCCAGAGAGCTGCTGCCACATCACTTGGCTTTCTTCCTCTACTCTGAGTTCCAATATGATGGTTCTGCACGTGGGTCAAGTGAGAGCAGCCTCAGGACTGCCCAGCTTGGTCTGTTTGTAGACATGTATGATCAAGGATGCACTTTCAATCTGGAAGTCACTTCGGCAAGCTCTGCTTTTCTCCTGCAGGAAGGGAATCAGCATAAATACCATCAAAACATGTACTAGCTTGGACTTGGCACTGCAATACTGTGTTTTCTGTAGGTGAAAATTTTAGCTGTGCAATTGCAGTCAAAGATTGGCCGCTTCTCTGCACTGTCCCAGTGGCACTGGATAATAGAATAGTATGAGCTGGGAGGGACCCTTCATGAGTAATTCGCGCAAACAAACTACCGAGTGCGTTGGTGTCCTGAAGCTGATGGGCTCACAAAAAGTAAGGGGTTTCAAGAGTGGGTCCTTATAGAACATTGAAAAGCCTTTTATTTATCAAATCTCATACACTCTCTTTTATTTATCAAATCTCATTCATTCTAATGACTAGCTCAGGTTCGTGTGCTTTGTCATGTTAATAAGTGCGGTGAATCATCTTTAATAACCATTGCGTTTCTCTGTAAGCTCTGATAGCATCTGTGGGAGACTGTGACAAATAATACCTGTTCAAATGCTGCACATGTGGATATGCATGCTTTTTTGTTTCATATCAAACATGCTCCTTGTTCAACAACCTACTACAATTCTAAATGCTGGAAATTTTTTTCTTTTGTGGGTTTTTTTTGTTTTTTTTTTTTTTAGATTATGTAGAATTTATTTATTCTTTAAATGAAGGGATTCACCTTTAGCTTAAGTGAGAGAAGACTGGTGTACAATCCAAAACTCATACTTTGATACTTTTTAATAAACTGGATTAATTGAGCTTCTTATTAAAAAGTGTTATAAGGGGGGCACATTGCTCTATGCATGCATCAGCATGAAGAACCAGAAAGTCAGATGAGGATTTGTCATGTATAGTGGCAGCCATCTGATTCTTTCCTGAAGCCTCTGGAGTCAGCATTTCTCTGGGCTCTTATTGCTTCCTTCTTGGGCAAGAAGACTTTTCAAGCACATTGAGACTATCGAAGTTTAGTGACATTATTCCTTCCCCACCTTTTTGCTTCCTTGGCATCCTTTATACCACTCTTAGCACTCTCAAAAGTGGACTGTTATTAAAGAGAAAAAGTAATTATACCACCAAAAGATCCTACTCTACAATTTTTAAGTTATTATATGCATCACTGGAGATTTCTGGGAAAAATCTTGAAGCAAGAGACACAGCTAAAGTTAAATTCAATAGCATAAGAAAGGTATAAAAGAAATCAAACCCTTTGTTTTCAGAATGTAAATGAAAATGCAGCATTGGGGTTTAGGGGCAAACTGCTCCCAAGAGCAGGATACATCATAAACGTGCAGTATGAGGTTTTTTGAACCTTCCAGTGAAGTGTTCTATTAAGTACTGATTTTGCCCTATTTCCACCTATGAAAGCTAGTAGGCATGGTCCAACTTTGAGGCATCCATTGCTGGAATTTTACCTGGCCATTAAATGTATTCAGGTAGTCATAATATAATGATCCACTTTCATTTAAAATAAGTTAGTGTAGAATCACCACAGACTGGTGTTTTCACTTAAAATAGTGCTAGGTCAGAGTAGAACAACAGTGTTCAGGCTGTTTATCTGTACAGTTTGCATTGTTTTCTGTCCTCTGTTGTAACAAGCAAGAGTTTTTCTCCCTTCATTTTGTGCATTCACCTACCCATTCACAGAGATAACAGGTGTCACCTGAAGTGGTTTCAGAGTCACCAGCTGCATATTCATGGGACTGACTATGAATAAATGTGTCAGTCCTTACCAGCTAGGATCGACAATGCCTGACTTCAGGTTTCTGAATTAACTCCTCAGCCCCATGTAGGGGCTGGATGAAAGGTGAAGGCAAGAGGGAGCATGACATTGTGCCCTACATTGGTGGTGGCACGGAGCTTGTGTCTTGTACAGTGATAGTGAGGATGGAAGATTATGAATGAGTGTGATAAGGAAAAGAGTGTCCCTCTGCCTTTTCCATAATTTCATCCAAGCCAACTGGTAAATGTTGGAGTGCCAGGAAACAACACGTGGGTTTCCAGGGATCCAGTGATGGATCCCTGGAAACATTTTTGTGTCGCTTATTTGCCGGTGTTACATTTTTGCTATACCACTGGGTTCTCAACAGCACAAGCATAAGTATATTAGTACATTTACGATTAGGGCTTTGTAGTTATGTAAAGGCAGTCTCATTTATCAGGTTTTATTTCCCACCCACATTCCATCCTTTGGTGGTTTTTTTTTTTTTTGGAGTGGAGTGGCAGGCATGAATGTGAGGGGCAAGGCCTTGGTAGCTTTGTAGGGGCAAAATGGGTGGAAAGTGATGCCAAGGTCCCATTGGAGAGGAGAACAAGTCAGGCAGCCAGGGGGTTAGGAATGCCTGCTATGAGCTGACATGCAGGATGTGGCTGGAGGGAAGGCTTCGGTGAGACTGCAAGAGGGAGGTCTTGCCTGGAGTTTCATTTCAAAGCTTTTTGAGCCCCGGAAGGGCTGGAAATGGTTTGTGTGCATTCTTGCCTGTAAGAGCTCCATTATTGCACTAGACAGTCCTGACTCCTGATGGGCACAGAACTCTTCAAGGAGTCTTTCTTTGTACAGAAGGTACCTCACAGCCTCAATGACTCAAGCTTTCATTCTTTTTAACATGTTATAGGGATAGATTTAGGCTGTGCCTAGCAGAGCTCTTCTCCCATTGCCTATCCCCCTGCTCCCTTGATGCAGTGCAAGGGAATTAGAACCACACGGACTTCCCTTCACGTCCTCAACCCTGCGTGCTCCTCACAAGAAACCAGAAACAAAGAGTGTGTCATATGTTGCTTCGTGTCTGTGACTCAGCCTGCCACAGACCCTCAAAGGATCATGCGTCCCTATCGCGTCACCTGGTGCAACGTGCATGGAAAAGAGGCACCTGCTCCTTTGAAGGGTGCCTAAGGCACCAAAAACCTATTTCAGTGACTTGAGGTGGGGCGAGAAGACGTTAGCCCGCAACAAAGTAAAGTGCGTGCCATTTTGGGGAAGGCTGAGCCAGTGGACTGAAGTCCACAGAGCTGGTTTCCTCCAGAGGGGATGTGAGTGAAGGAGGGATAGGCAGCAGCATATGGCAGTTCAGCTCTGAAAAGGAGCTGTGGAAAATGGCAGCTCCTTATTTAGCAGATCAGCTTCCTTTCTGGATGCCCTGACTGGATTTTGTAGAAGACCTAATTCTTTCCTTGATTACTGAATGGATTTGGTCTAGAAATAGAGAATCTCATGGTGCCACTAACTGAAGATTTTTTCTGAAGTGGAAAGATACTATCAATTTCAAGGCAAATAACATATGTTTGAGGAGAATTTTAGGAGGCAGCATATTAAGATTTTAGGCCAAACCCTGAGAAAACGTTTGGAAAGCATTTCAGAAGTAAATGCAAAAGATAGAATCATGGAGGGGGAAAAAAAAGTCTATTTACTTTCATCTGCTCTTTAGCTGGACAAAGTCAAAGGAAAATCTTTGCTTAATCACCGATGCATCTTGGAAACACCTGCAGGTTGATGCTTCAAATAACCTCTTTCCTCCTACTCTGAATGTTCTGAAATGGGAAGCACAGGTGGGATGAGACTGGGGCTGAGGAGAAAGAGGAATTGTGTTTGTTCTGGCAGGTCGCACATTTTATTGTCATTTGAAGCTACCTTAAGGTCAATCTTGTGCTCTGTGAGTCACCTAGAAGAAGTCATGGAACACTGCCAGGAGCTGGCAAGCAACTGATGGTAAGTAACTGACTTAACTAGAGTGATATAGTTGGAATAGACCCAGAAGGCCAGATATGACAAAAATAGCTCAGTGTAATTGACAGATTTTGTTTTCCTGTGCACTTTTATGGCCACACAGAGTTATTTTTCATGTTTCAAGTCAACATAAGAAGTACCAATTTTCAAAGCAAAAATTAGAGCAGGAGGCATGCAGAATATTTCTTTGAATTTTGACTTCGCAGCATGTTGCTAGTCTAGTGTAAAATTTACTGGCCTTACCCTCCAGAAGGAAAAAAGAAAACAAAGAGATGCTGAAATAATATATATCCATTTGCCTTAGGCAAAGCAGTCAGGTAATGTAATTTCACTAAGAGTAGTTGAAAAAGCAATGAGGAGATCTGTTCAGGAAATGGAAAGAAGCATATATGTTTCTAGGGAAAGCATGCACTTCTGGTTTTAGGGTTTGTATAGTGCACCCAAGTTCTACTTCTAGGCATTGAATGACAGATGACATAAGACTGGGCAAGGCTAACTGGAGAAGTGTGCTCAAAATTTGTAGTTACATGTTGTCAGGGTGAACCGTATGTCCTTTTGCATTAGTATTGAATTTCAGCAGACCAAATTTTGAAAGGTTTTAGAACTGCAAAGCATAATGAAATGAGATAAATCTGTGGAGGGAAAAGAAGTTGAGGGATCATAAAAAGTGCTGACACTTAATTTAGTAAACTGAAAGCCTAAGGGATACACGTGCTACCTAGCAGTAGGAAAGAAGCCTAATCAAAAGAAAGGAAGTTTGATACCAGTCCTTGTCCTAGAAGGTAAACAATTGTGTGAGAAAGAGGGGCATATGGAAGGTTAAATGTAACTGTTGCAGATAGTCATTGGAAGTTTCAAGTGGTGAAATATTCAGAATTAAACAGAAAGAAATGAGAGATTTAAGATAGCCTTTATTGGAACATAAAGCAACTCATTGGAAAAGCTTTTAAGAAGAATAGATATATGTCAACAAAACAGAGTGACTCTGAAATAAATTATGAATGTACCAATTACACAAGTTTCCTTGTTCTGTTTGTGGAAGCACGTTCTGCATTTTATAATAGCCTCTGACCAGATTTATTTTCAATGGATCAAATGTGATTCTTTTAATGAAGGAACTGAAAATGTATAAAAGGATAGCAATAATTTACACTGTTCCAACTTAGAATGTGTTTCTTATTATGCAATATCCTCTAGCTTAAATAGCCAAGCCTTCGTTTGGCTTCTGGTTTGTTTGTTTACAGTCATTCAGGTATGAAAAATCTACATTTGACCATGTACAGATGCATTTGAAAAGGCATTTGAATAGCTGCACAGCTAATTAGCTGATACAGTTATGTGGATGTATTTTGAACCTACAAATAAGGAGGTGGTGAAAATGTAACCTTAATAAAATTATAATTTATTTTTGCCACAGTTTTGATAATTTAAAGAGCTGTTAGTCACTGTTTATTGAAAGCATCAGGAAAGCTTCATTTGTTGCCCTGTGTTCTAATAGTTACTCACCAGCCGTGTTGGGCTGGCAAACTCAGCAGTGAGCAAGGATGGAGAGCAGATAACACCAGTACACCGACCCAAACGTGAAAAGTCAGGGTCAATCTCAGCTTCTGAACCAAGCACCAAAGAAAGCTTGCCAGGTAGGAAGGTAATTAAAGAGTTGTTTCACAAATCAATTTCAAGGCCTGTGGGAATGAGATCACAATAGCTTTGAAAGCAGGACCTAGGTAAATAAATTGCAAGTTATTGTTTCCAAAATGCAGCTTCAGTACCCCGTATTCAGTTAACTTTTGACTTCATGGCTTAGATTTGATCGCTAAAATTGGGATGAAGTCTTGCAGTAGATAACAATTGCAGGTCAGTTCTTTAGAACATATGACAATGACTGCTGATTTATATAAGCTATTTCACATAATATAATTATGCAAGTGTCTGCAGAAGGAAAAATGGACCTGGTAATGAGGAGCTGGAACTGATGCACGGTGGGTTGATACTGCAAGACATTTATTTGGGGTGGAAGGGTCCTTAATAAGAGGAAAAGTATGTTGCTCTAGCAAAGAATAGCTTGGAGAGAGAGTAAAGAAACTGTTCAAAAGGAGAAGAGATCTGCCAGATTAGTAAGAAAGATTATTAGATCTGCCAAGAAGTAAGAAAAGATACTGCAAGTGACTCCTTTGCCTTTTCAATACTAGGAAAGTAGCAGAAACTAGGCTAATGGATAAAGGTGTTTTATTCATGCTTTAGAAAAAAATTGAGCTCAAGATTTGATTGAGGGGATCACTCATTAAAAAGTGTCATGGACATAAGAGCAGATGTCCATAAGGGAGGAGCTCATCAACAGCTATGACACTTTCAGGAAAATTTGGAATTAATATGTCTGTAACTTGTATAAAATTCCTCCCCACTCTCTGTCTGGGATGGCTCCGCTGGGGTTCTGCAGTCTTCATTGCTCCTGTCTTACTGGGTTGGAAATAAAGATGTTAAGGAGTGTGAAATTAGGCGGAAATGAGGCAATATGTTGTCTATTCTCTCACCTTGTCCCCACCTTGTACCTATAATTGGAGACTCAGTGCTCAAGAGGGCTCCTTTGTAGTGGTTTCTATATTGCTTCCTCTTCTTCCTCTCACTTGGTAGAACCACACAGAATCCATTAGGTCTTGCTGAACCTGAGGGAGCATTGATTTTCTCTGTGCAAAATCACCACAGTCTGAAAACCTTGACAGGTTTACATGCAAAAAGACATTCTGCATCTTTCTGTATCGAGAATTAGAACACCTTCTTAATTTAGGTGTGTGTAGCCTGTCCATACTTCGAAGACTTCATCTGCAGTTTGTAGCTGTGTATTTATAAATCTTTATGACAGTCTAACAAATACACAGTATCCAGGCATTCCAACACAGCTACCAGTGAGTGCTCACATGATGCCTGTACATATATTATGAAAAGTAGCTTGCTTTACTCTCATAGACTGACTGGCAAATTAAGTGACCTTGTTTTTTCTGACACTGTAACAAATTCCCAGTTTTGTCAAGTCAGTGGGAATGCAGACTATGCATAAAACAGAGGCAGGAGAAAGCATGAGATTCTAACACATGAAAAGGATATTTAGGTGGTTATGTTTATTTTTCATAGCTGGGCTTTGGTTTTGTATCAATACAGTGAGTAGTAGAATTTCTAGGGTTTGGAGGAAACTGGGACTTTTTTACTGTGGTTCATAGAGGATGCATTTTAGTTTAAAATCCTTCTACTTTACCAGTCCAGGATCAGGAAGGCTATTTGCTATTTTTAGAAAACAGCATTTATCCAGCAGCAGAATAGGTAGCACCAATTGACATTAACCCTTTCACTGGCTTCTCTTTTTCCATTTGGCTCTTGGGTGTGTGTATGTGCTTTGGAAGGGTGAGGACCACCAGGTTTTCCATACTGACATTGTGTTACCAAGGTATCTCCAAAAATAAGGAATAATGTGCACTGTTTTTCAACCTGTACACAGGTTTGTACACACATTATAACTATGCACAGACTTATTTCCAGCTGGTCCCCATCACGGGTACCTTTGTATGAACAGACACCTAATCAAGCTACAGACACAGGAAATTCACATGCACAGGCTGAGTGTGTGCAAAACCAGTATCTACAGTGATCACATTTAACTTGAAAATTAAGGAGTTATGCTCTGTAATGCAAATTGCTGAATGTGTTCAGCTTGGGTAAAACAGGAAGCATTTAGTAATAAATATAGCTGCCTAATGTGAATCTTATGGAAACTTCTTCCAGGATAGTGTTTAATTTTAATTACAGAAATTTTCAGGTTTACATGCACCAAAGCATGGTAGAAATCCACAATTTTTTTTAACAGCACTTCTGCTGTTTCAGTGAGTATCTCATCTGCATGGAGAGATCAGTTGGTCCACAGCACTGACTTTTGATGTAAGAGTGCCACACTTTAAAAAGTTATGAATATGGAGGATCTTTTGTCACTGCCAAGAGATTAAAAATAAACTCCCAAAGGCTCTGTGTGCAAAGATTCTCAAAGGACCTGTTTACCTAGGGTAGTTCTGGTTGCCCAATGATTGCTCTTTCAGATGTACTAGCACATCATTCTTGGCATCCAGCTCTTGCTGTTGTACCACATCTGCTATCCTCAGATATCCCAAGGTGTCTCAAATTGCACTGGGTGCCTCTATGCAGGCACCAGATTCAAGCTGCTTGTTTCCACTGGAAGCCAGTGGGAGCTGATGACTGATTTGACCCTCCTGGGTGCTTCCTGGCCTTGTGCTCCTCAGGGCTGGAGCCATGCCACATGCATTTCATGTTGCAGATCTCACATCAGTAATTTCCCTGCCTGTTGAGAGGAATATATGGATTTCTGCATAGATATGCATATGCATGGCGGAAAATACAACATTTTCCAGGGGAGTGTTTATATATATTTAAGCATGGGCTTAGTACCAGTTATGCATGTACTTGGTAATGGTTTTCTTAGCTGATATAGCAGACAGGGATCCTGATTCTGAGAGCTTCTTACAAGCTGCTTGGCACTTGCTAACTTGCATTAAAAGTGCAGGGATTCAGCATATGCTTGAATTAGACTCTAAAATAACAAAGTATCTGCTTTACACCGTATTGATCTCTATCCTTTTATTCTTCTCCTCTGCATTCACAGTGTAAATTAAATTTGGGATTTTTTTTTATTTAGTAGTTGTAAACATAAAACCACCAAGTGATTTTAGTTTATGATCATATTTTATCTCAAAACAGTACCATTTACATTTCTTAGCTGACCACAAGAGGTTTAGCTAAGTGCTTTCTCTCTCCCACTCTCTTTCTGTAAACCCATCTGTGTTTGCTCATGTCTCACATTTATTTCACACTTTGTTTCCCTTTCAGATCATGAAGCTATCCTTTACAGCCACAAAAACATCTCTGTAATGATGACAGAGACACAGAAATTTATCTTGTGAATGGGGTTTACTGTATAGCACTGGTAGGATCTTTCCAGTTCTGTCCAGCAAGTCTTCCTGGGGGTACCCTCCGCTCCAGCTGCTCAAAAGCCTGAGGATGGACCACTCTAGTATTGTAAAAAGGCGCCCCCGAGGCAGGACAATGATGATTGGCTTCAGAAGTGCCGAACAGTTGCTTTATTAAACTATACTATATTACATTAATATACTATTTTAAAGAGATACTATACTATACTACATACTTACTAAATCATACGTTCTTACTAACTAACTATCACTAACTAGAAAAATCCGTGACTCTCTGCCAGAGAGTTCAGTTCGGTCACAGCTGGATCCAATTAGTCCATGAAGCCAAACAACCATCACGAGGATCCAATCAAGCAATCACCTTTGGTAAACAATCTCCAAACACATTCCACATGGGGACAAACACAGGCACAGCGAATGAGATAAGGATTGTTTTGATCTTTCTCTCTGTGCTTCTCCAGGAAAAATCCTGAGAGAGAGAATTATGTCTCTCTGTTCAGAGAATGTGAATGCCACACTCTAGAACCCAGTTCCACAGCCCATTCAATTCCTGTTGATTCAGTTGAAGTTAGGCTTTGTGGAGTATGATTATACACTTCAGGACAAGGTTTCTGAGACCAAATGGGGTTTCAAGTTGCTATCAGGCTATAGAAGTATTCACCAGCCAGATAAAATTTTGCTGTTGGGAAGGGGACTTATTGAACTGGAGAGCAGCTGCTTAATCAGAGTTGAAAATAAATTATTCTGTATCAGTGAGCTACTGAGACTGAATGCATTAAATAAAACAAGGTCATTTAAAGTGTAAAATAAATAATACAAAAAGAATTATGCAATACAAATCAGATTACATGCATTTTCCGAGCATCTTCATTAAGTAGCTGTTAGCTACTTATTTGCCAATCTTTATTCAGATTTTTAGATGCTGATATCCGTGCTTGATTTTTACTTGATGAGCAAGCAAATTGGATATGAATTCGTATTTTATGAGATGTCTTTTAATTAAAAATTTTCAGGAGGAGAGAGAATGAAAGTTATTTTGTTGCTTATTTCTTCAGTGTATCTTTTGTGCTAACATTAAAGGTTGGTTGTTAGCAAAAAACCCAGTAATAGAATAATGAAGTTTTGTTTGGAAAAAATGCCCTAGGATAAATAAAATTGAGGTAGATGAATCTGGGGTCTTTTGCTGTATTGCATGATACAAATATACAGAGCTGCAATCACATAAGCCTTGTGCCTGAGAATCGCTTCTGTTCATTGCCGTCACTGTGGAGATTGTCTGTAGAGACCATGCTCCAGATTCTTCAGTGTAGTAGATAAACCTTATATTTACCAAAGTACAGGCTTGCAATAGAGCTGGAGCCCAGCTTTTTTGTTAGTACTATGAAACTCCATTCTGTGATCTTTCTCATTTAGCTGAACATCCATCTTTTTTCCCCTGACTATGCCAGTACTGCAGTGCCCTAGCAAACACAACCTGATGAATTAGACTAGCTTATTCATCTGCAGAGCACCTTCCAGGGAGCTTCCTTTGGCAGTCAGGGAGCATAGTTGGAAAGAAAAAGAGGAGCAAAATTATTCCTACACTTGCCAGTCTCCAGCTTCTTTGAGAACCCGTCAGATCTTCTGGCAACACAAGAAAGCTAGAGCAGCTTTCCATTGCTCAAAGTGAAATAGTCATGGCTATCCTCTTAGCTGTACAATGAACTGGCCAGTCAGGTAAAGGTGGAATGAAGAAGCAACTTGCTCAACTCTGCTGGCCCAGTTCACCTTCTTGATCACCTTCCTGTTTTCCATTGGCAATGGAATTGCCAGGGCCTGTTGCCCTTTGTAGGCCTAGTTCTGAGCAAAGCCATCACGGCACGCACTGGGAGTGGCAGCTCGGCACGGATCTCTAGCGTAACCCAGATTTGGGGTAAACTGGTCTGTGTAATCATAGTGCTTTTGCTGATGTAAAGCCTGTTTGTGTGTCTGTGTAGTACCCCACAGTTAGCCTCTCTCACAGAGCACTGCAGTAGGAACCTGCAGGAGGAAGTTAAAACCGATGAGGCAACCATGAAGGAGGCCTGAAGTGAAGTCTTAAACACCTCCTGAACAAGGTCCTTGGGTTAATTACCTCCTGAGTTTTTAATGTGAGCACCACAGACTGTGCAGCTCATGGAGTCTTCCTCATGGAAGGGGAAGACCCCCTGGCAGTGAACTGAAGTAACTGGAAATTCCTCATCATCTTTCTGATGGTAATAAGATTTAAAGCATGACAACACAGAGGAAGAAACCAACAGCTTTGAAGTGTGCCAGAGATACTGGGATCTGGCAGTGATTTATTGTTTGTCTCACTTGCAGAATAATGTATGCCTTATGAGTAACAACATGTCCTTTTGCTGCATGAAAATAACTGCTCAGAAACAAAATCGTATCAGTGGTGGTGATGCTGTAAAATTAATTCCTTAGTGGTATTTTATCCCAATGTTTCTGTGTATTTGCCAGTATTGCAAGTAGAAAGGTGGTGAGCAATCCAGCAGAAACTGAAGGAATTCTGAACAGAGGAGAGCTTTCTCATGGAGAACAGGAATTTTAATTTGCTAGCCCAACTGCAAAAACAATTAGTGAATAAATAGCCACCCTGAGCATCCTTTAAAGGTCTGGATTGTTGTCATAGTTCAATATTATTGTCAGCTTTCACTGCCCCAAGAGCTCACCTTATTCAGTGATACATATAAACCTATTGGGTCAAAAACCTCTAGACTGCGGAGCTGGTCTTAGAATTGAGCTTCTCACGCATCTGGCATTATAGCACTTCTCTGGAAATGTTACATCAGTGTGTCTGCATGACATCTGATCTACCAGGGTCCTCCAACAAGGTATCAGTGAAATGTTTTCATCTATTGCATACATGAATAATTAGCCTGTCAGCCTTCCTCTTGTATCTGTTCCCATGTTTTTGATAGGAGAGGTGATTTATGAAGGAATGATTCAGTGATTGTTAAAGATATTGCACATAACTGGATCAGTCATATTTTACCTGATTTTAAAGCCATTGTCTTCACAGTGGAATCTATTCATTCCCACTGCATTGCATAGACAAGTCCATTGAATTTTTATAGAGAACAAGGTCTTAAAATGCTAATAGTCCTCAGTCTGTGAGCTGACTGAAATAACTGCATTAGACAAAGTGCAAAGTTTTCTAATAATTTTGGCTTTTCATTAAACATTAAAACTGGTAACATTATCAGATGATCTTTTAAGTGAGTAAGTGCGTGTTTAGTGAATTTAAGTGTTTCTCTACTGAATATAGCAATGGCCATTCAGTGGAGGGGAAAGTGAGTTGCTGGTGAGAGAAATTACAGAGCTGCCTTAGACTATTACAGGTCATTTTCATCCTCTTCAATAGCAGGGTAAGAATGTGGAAATGCATCTGTAAACCCAAACTGCAAAAGACCTCTCTCTATCTGTTTGAGGGGGAAAAATATAAACTGTCTCCCACCTTTCCAGAAACCAAAAGAATCAGTGCTTCTACACAGGTGCTGTGGCTTTGTCCTGTCAGCTTTTGTTGGGAAAGTTGATGTTGCTACCTACCACATTTATCTAGGAGGAATTCAGGACAGAAGATGTAATGAAATTGACATTTTGAAACAGAGTTTTGTGTTAAATTTGTATAAATACATGAGGGGTCCTTTGTTACTCATAGTATTAGTTTTCCTACTTACTTGAGCACGAATTTTAATTTTTTAATTTGCTTCAAGCTTCTGCAGTATTTCCAGTTCAGCACAACTGAAAGCTGCAAAATGCAGATATTCCTGGGTAAAGACTGCGCATAATACAAGTGAAGGGCTCTGGGAACTTCCCACTCCAGGCAGTGATGGTCGTTCCCTGTGGAAATGTGAGTTGTGTACAGAGCAAGATCTGGAACACCTTCTCATTTAAAAACACATCTGGAGTACAGGATTCCTGAATTCTGTCCACAGCAGGTGGGGCAGCTAATTCTTGCTGCACTAAGCAGCAGTTATTAGCACTGTGTCAGTATTCCCAGTGCTCAGTGTGAGCATCATGCCACAGAGTTAAGACCCCCTCTGTTTAGGAGTCACCTCATCCAAGGGCTCTGGAACCACAGCCATATTAATCTTCTGCAAAATATGTGTGTCACTGTGAGTGTGGGTAGGGATATTGGGACAAACAAGGCAGAACAAGCTCTGGGGACACCAGATGTGCACAAAGAGAGGGATGAGCTAAAGTGGACAGACTTTAGGCCAAGAGCTATCCTTTAACCAGTTGTCTCTCTGAGATAATTCTATTGCATGTGGAGTTTTGTTTGATCCAGTTCGTGTTAACTCCAACCATGGATTAAATATACAATCTTAATGAGTCTAAATTTACAGAGTATTCTATGCAATGATGTTAATAATTAACTAAAATCATGTTAAATTTAGAGGCAGAATTGTGTTTAAGTAGAGATGGGAATATTTTTGAGGTCAGTGCACAATTGACTTATGAAACACACATGAGAACAAGAATCCAAAAATCAACAAAAACACATAAAATCCAGTGTTCACTAATTCAAGCTAACAGGAGAAGCAAGGTGCATCTGTATACAATTTATCTTCTCTGCAAAGGATTTCATGTGGAAATTTAAAAGGCTAGATCTACATCTGAAATCTGTGAGCAGTTAATAAGAGCATTTATTCATAGAATCATTTCGGTTGGAGAAGACCCTTAGGATCACTGAGTTCAACCGTTAGCCCAGCACTGCCAAGTTCAGCACTAAGCCATGTCCCTAGGTGCAGTGTCTGCAAGATCTCCAGGGATGTTGACTCAACCACTTCCCTCAGCAGCCTGTTCCAATGCTTGATAAGTCTTCCAGTGAAGAAATTTTTCCTGATATCCAGTCTAAATTTCTCCTAGCACAATTTGAGGCTGTTTCCTCTCATTCTTTCACATTCAATCATATGTATCTAACAACCATTCATACAAACCTGTGAATGGCCCTGAAAGAGACACAAGAACAGGTACAGTTATTAGGAAAAATGCCCCAGCAAATCTTTATGAACTTCTGAATGTAAAACTGGGCCAAGAGTGGCATCACACAGCCAAACCTTCTTATTTCTAGTCAGAAATCTAGTTGGTATATTCTATATGAAATGAAGCATATTAATCATGTGGGTGGGAAGCTGCTAAGTATTGAATTGCAAAAACCTGTAGGATGCATCATAAAGAAAAGACTAGTGTTAAAAACTGCTTTTTCCCCCCATGGTGATCTGCAGACCAACTGGAACACTTGACTGATAATTGGTCTAATAATAACTTGGTCACTTGACTGATAATTCTGTGATTTTCAAAGGCACCAAAACTTGGTTTTTTGTGCTTCCTGAATTTTGGCAGCAGAAATGAGACAATTTGTTTAATTTCCTGGATGAGAGGGATAAACAATGCTGTTTTTAAATACTACACAGTCTGTCACTTTTGCATTGAATAGTGCCATTCATGTGGTATCTTAGGCCAGCTGTGGGTATGTAATCATGACTGGAGCAGGTACTTTAAAAACTGGATTTTGATGATTTTTTTATTCTGAAATACAACAATCTAAGAACAGGGAAAGAAATTGGCAACTAACTCATAGTACCTTATCTGACTAGCTGATTAAATGGGACACTAACAGGATTAATCAGTAAGGCTCCTAAAATAAACTTGTGTGTGATTCATGGAAGAACAAAAACTTCACCATCTAGTGGCTGCCAGTAAGGGTCAAAGGTACTGTGTTCACAGGGCTCAATCTCTGACCAAGCAAGTACAGACAGAATACATTTTAATTTCAGGCTCTTGACACTGTGTACTTAATCCAAGGTTGCAGTTAACAGGAACTGGATCAAACAAATCTCCATGTCCAGTCTAATCTTCCTAGAGTCTCGGAAGTACAGCTCTGCTCTGAAGTCCCTTCCCTTTAGCACATCATCCACTTGGTGCATATTTGGAGTCTGTTCGGTTGTTCAGGAAATATGAATTGAGGGTGAAAGCACATTTTACAAACTTGTTTTTCTGGTAACCAACTGAGGGTTAATTCACCTAAACAAATAAAGCATGGTTTGAACATGATGCTCTGTTTTATTGTAAGTAGTAATAATTCTGTGGGGATTTCTGCCTAATCCTTGCAGTCTCTGCTTGTTTTTTATTTATAGTTCCATTTAAGTGAAATACATGTTTTAGGACCTTTGTGAAATCTTGAAGCTCACTAGCCTGAACAGAATTCTGTAATTCTGGGTAGAATGCAAAAATAAGCGGTGCTTCTCATCTATATTTTACCTAGCATGTCTGCTTTTGTCTGCTGTGCAACTGAAGTGTGCAAATAGCTTCATAGAAATAATAGCTCGACGCTATTTAGGGTACAAAGATAAATGAGCACCAAAAGCTTGTGGAAGTGCAGAGTAAGACTGGGTTTAGCTATGAAGATACAGGTAAGGATCCCATACCTTCACGTGGGTAGTAACCAAATCCCTGATTTCTTAAAGATGTCACAATGTTAATACTTTCACTATAGAACTCTGGCAAGTGCAATGACACAAGATAACTCAATCTGTCTGATGGAGACAAATAGCTATGGGTGTATGTCAGAATAATTAATGTTGAGTCAAGTTAATTTTTTCATTTAACAAATTGAATTGTTTCAGCTAATTATGTAGTGTGGCCTAAATGTGATGAGGGATGTTCAGAGAAGAAAATTATTACTTTTTTCCTCCACTGAATTAATGAAAATGTTAAGGAAAATGTACACTCAGAGTATGAAACAATGTCCAGCTTCGCATGCTGAATTTTGCAGCCTTCATTACAGCATGAGTCTCGTGAGCTTCTTTGACTGACTAATGCAGCGTCCTCCTCAAGGCCCCCAAAACACTCTCTGGAGAAAACTACTTTGGCTGTTGTGCTCCATACCTGTACAGGAAGCACTTCTTTCTCTGTTAGATGGGGACATCTCAGATAGGTGTGTAAGGTGGTGCCACTGCTTCCTGTTACTCTGATGAAGAAACAGACAAAATGAAGGGCTGTTCAAAATTCTAGTACCTTTTCAACTTGTTGAGCTATTGCTTTCCCTAAGCAGGGGCTTAGGAAGTTAGGGATATTAAAGTTTACTGATAGTAAATACAGAAGTATGAAAAATTTGACTGTGTCCAAGTTACAATTCCCCTGAAAGGAGGCTGTAGCGAGGTGCGGTTCAGTCTCTTCTCCCAAGTACCAAGAGACAGGACAGGAGGAAACAGCCTCAAGTTGTGCCAGGGCAGGTTTAGATTGCATATTAGGAAGCATTTCTTCACTGATAAGGTGGTCAGGCATTGGAACAGGCTGCCCAGGGAAGTGTGAATCACCATTCCTGGAGGTGTTTAAAAGACTATAGATGTGTCATTTTGGGACGTGGTTTAGCAGTGGACTTGGCAGTGTCAGGGTAATGGTTGGACTCAGGGATCCCCTAAGGGTCTTTTCCAACATAAATGATTCTACAATTCTGTGATAATGAATATGTAGGGAGCCATAATCATGTTCAGTGTGGACAAACTCAGAAGCTAATTCCCCAAATCCCATAGGATCTGCCTTCTAAGCTTAGCTGCATCTGTTTTACCATGTCCTCCCAGTCCCCTTTTCAGTTTTGTTTTGTTGGGGTTTGTTTTGTTTTGTTTTTAAATATGTGTATTTCTTGCACCCCATTATAAGCCTCATGGGCAGGTGCTCTCCTCTCCATGTTTCCACAATGACTGGCAAGCATTTATTATTGGGAGTTCAAGTTCTACTGGATTGTAAGAAGTACAAGAGTAATGTGGATCTCCTAAGCCTCTTTGTCCACACTATTAGCTGTAATATCACCAAATGGAAGGTCAATTTCATGTGTAAGGTTTAGTATTAAAGTGATTGTGTGTGCTGTGATTTATAAATCACGTCACAGTAAGAAATAGGAACTGCTTTGGTCCCAGGCAGCAATGCCAGGCTTCAACACATCCCTGACTAGAAATGGCAGAACAGATTCACTGACTCAACTCTCACTGGAATTGAGAGAAAACATCTTGTGGTCACCCTAATATATGTTTCATGTTTGTGGCTTTAAATATGACACAATTACCTGTTCTCTGTCAAAATATGTTTCATTTCACAAAGGAAATCTTAAAACATTAATTACTAAAAGGTCTCACAGCTTCCTCTTGCTACTGTAGCCCAAATGTGAACTTTCAATACTTTGTAATTTTACAGCAGCCCTTAAAAAGAGGCTGTTCCCAAAATCACAGAGTAGTTCAAGTAGAAAGGGACCTGCAGAGTTCATCTGATTTATCTGTCACTGCTCAAAGTGGCATCAGCTAGAACAGGTTGCTTGGGACTGTGTCCAGATGGATTTTGAATATCCCCAAGGATAGAGCCTCCATCACTTTTCAGCTTTCTCTTTCAGTGTTTGACCACCCTCAGAGTAACAGTTTTCTTCTGTGCAACTGCGCAAAGACCTCTGAATTCTCCCTGTTTCCCCTCCTGGCCACCTGCTTTTGTCTATAGGCCCTTCAGAGCCACCTGGTCAGGCTGGTTTCTCAGAAAAGGTGTGAGTGCTCTGCCCATGACACTTTCCTGTACCCTCATTTATGTGCACACGCTTTATGTGGTCACCCTTCCTCACGAGGTCTCTGCTGCCATGGCACCCTGCAGTCTTTGCTCCTCCACTACCTCCCTTTCATCACTGTTTTCAGGTTCTCCTTGCCAGGCTGCTCAGCCTCTTGGTAGGGATGATTTTGCCCCATTTTTCATTCTTATCCAAGGCAACTTGAGACCAGGGGAGCCACATGCAGAATCACATATGACTTAGATGCAGCGATACTGATGGAATGGGATAATGAGGAATGCTGGTGTGAAGAGAAGTGGGAGCAGGCAAAGTGAAAAGGCAGTAAGCAGGAAAATAGCCCTTTCTCCACTGAGGAAATAATTCAGCAAAAAGAAGAATATGAGGCATGTGCTTCTGACATTTATCAAATCTTTAAAATCTTTGATGAGAAATCTTTGATGTGAAGATCTCAGCTGTTTGCTGCTGACAAAATGTGGCTGAACTTATGTGTGTGTGTAGACATATACATGTGCATACACAGATGGCCAAAGAAAGTACTTCTTAGTGAATAAAACTTGTTGGACTATACCCCAAAAAAAAAAAAAAGAATCCACACAATGTATGACCCACCCTGTATATGATCCTCAAACTGAAATATTCATACAGCATTTCTCCCACAGCACTTCAAAATTATGAACAATAAATATAGAGTCAAATTCTGTCCTTCATCCCTGTGATGGGCAACTTATTCCAGGCTGTGTTTTAATAGTCTTTCATGCACCCATGTGTCAGATTAAATAGTAGGAATGCCAACTGGATGATAATGTAGTATCATTTCTGGAAGTATTGGCTTTTAACGTTAATCTTCAATGGGATGCTTTACTGCAGGCATGTGCATACATTAGATAACCCTGGCATGCAGAGAGTATTTTAAGACCTACATAATTTTGAAACACCCTTTAATATTTAGTGAAAGTCATGATACATTCCATGCACATAAGATCAGAAGCAGACCTTCCAGGCTTGTTTTACTTCTCAGGATAGATGCCAAATTGGGAGCCCACAGTATTTTGGTTTTCTATAGGAGAGTTAAAATGGCACCACAAGCTGTTCCACTGACATCTGAACCCGGTCTTGGGCAGTCAGCTTACAAGGTGGAAGTGCCAAGGAGAATAATAAATACAACTGTCTTCATATGCCTATCTTTTAATCTGAGATTAAATATGAGATTTCCGAAACAAATGCTGCCAGCTATTATGGATTCTGGGATGTTGAACTGTGGTATCAGAAAATTCATTTTAGTTACTGAACTCCAGCATCTGGTGCTGCCTGCACTGTCCAGAATCAACCTGTTAAATCATAGGCAACTTTAATTTGTAACTACTTCTCACTTTCTATTTATGATTTTAAAAAAAACCTGCATTCTTAAGCTTTAGAGTTAAGCAACATCATTTTATATCCACAAAATAAAAGACTGTAATTCATAGATTTTGTAACAAACAACATACTTACAGATTTTCACATTGAGTTAGCTGCTGCTTAGAAGGAGGAAGAAATGCATGTAAGATTAGATTCAAAGCAGTTCTGTGAAATGTATCTGGCCCCTTTATGCAACAACCTGCTACACAGGGGAGAGGAAAAAAATAAATCCTGGCCTTGATGTCAAAACAATGTAAACTCCTTTTAGTATGTTGACTTGTGGAACAAGTGAGGCATGAAAACAAAAGTGCAGAGCCCTCAGTAGTGACAGTGAATATTTTATCTTACCAAGAGAAAGCAACAAGAGACCAAATTCTTAAAGCATATGCTGTGCTGACAATGCGCTCTCGCTGTGACAGTAATGGTATTTGCAATCCCAGCTGCACTCAAGCTTGTGCTGTAAAAGCACCCATTCCTTAGAGTGCGTGTTGCCCTTTACTGACCCTTAGCCAGATGAAGGAGCGCTTCTCTGTTGCTTATGTTGCCCTGTAGAAACGGATGTTTAAACAATTATTTCTCTCCCCCGAAGTGAAATTGTAGAGATTTTGGCATCATTAGCTCTTCTGAAATTTTCACGGTGCTGGAAAGTATCTTTGGGTGACTGTAGCTTTTTGCACATAAAGCAACAATTCTCTGGCTTTTTACAAATATCTGATATAAGTGTTGTTCTGAAATTCAGGGACTGGATCCTCGTAGAAATGTTGAAGCAAAAGTACCACTGTTACTGCAGTGTTGTTGTTTGAGAGTGGTTGGTAAGAATGTTTAGAGGGTGATTCAGGGCTGTGACTAAAAGTATTCACCAGTCTCTGTCAGAGATCGTTTTGACTAAGTCTAATGAGCTAAAAGTTGGTGAGCTGATTAAAGATAAAGGAAGTTGCTCCTCTGGGAATGTGTTTGAATGTGTATGCTCTCCAGTTTTTCCTAGCACCCATTTGTTTGTTGTTCTCTCTCGGTTGAGGCATGAGATTCAGAGGGAATTGGAGAATGTTGCTTATAAATTATGAATTTACTGCCTCATGATTACCATTCTGTCATCAAAAATGTCAGTTTATCCTTCGCTAGTAAGTTCTTTCTCAGTTTCTCCATCCTCTGCTTAAAATTGTTCCCCATCACTGCATCCATTCTCAGCCCAGGTCTTTGTGTGGAGACCCAGTCATCCTACACTGACTTCTTATTTCCTACTTCATATTTGAGCAATTCAGGAAGTTTTGGGTGATTCACAAATGTTATTACATGGTAGCATTTCAAGACATCCCAGTATTGCTTTAGAGATACAGCTTTGAAGAATGCATATGATGGGCTTCAGAGAAAGTAAGGAAGCAATGTGGATTGTGGTGTGGTAAAGGAGGGATAAGCAGGAGGCACAAATTAAATCCTGGGATTATACATAATTCCTTCTAAATGTGACCAGTTGGGTTCTGCGCTACCCAGAAGTAAGGGCAGCAACCGAGTCACTTCCAGCTCGGCTTCATTCTGAGTTTGATCTTCTATTTCAGAGCTGCTGACAGGCTGCTTGGAACCCTGTCCACAGCTGCAGCCAAGCCCACAGCAGAGCTTCCAGCAGTTCGAGGCTCCCAGGCAAGCTCTGGTTTTAGCTCAGACCCAGCATGCCCTCAGCTCCCACATGTTCATTGCTATTGCTACCTAGGCTTGGTGAATTTAGGTTGGGAATTACCCACATTTTTGCCATCACATTTCTGACTGTACTGTAAGTATGCATTTTATCCTCACCCTATAGGCTTTTTGTAATAGGAACATAATGTAGATGGGCCAAAATAATTGAAAAACCATTTGCAACTAGTTTTTAAATTAAGTTGCTATACTGTAAATTGCCATTTATCCACATGATTAGATTTATCTTCTAGTATGCATTGATGTCCAGGACATAGCTTGAATCTCTAGAAATTTCTAAAAATGGTAACACACTGGTTTTGTTTCCATTCAATCACTAACTAAACCCTCTGACCTGACTGTAGTTCTTTCCCCAGGCAACTATCAGCAAAGATAAATAACGTGGGAAGAAGGAATACGATAGAGAAGAGTTTCTCAGAAGGGAGAGGATAGGATTGTTATAATTTAAGAGTGCCCCACTTTTCTTGTAATTTTTAAATTCTGTTTTACAGATAGACTTTCTGGTCAAGCTCCAGATGCTTTTGTTTGAGTAGCCTCAACCTCCCTATGGACTCAACAGATGTACCACGAAATGGCATTGCTCACTGGGAATGCAGATCCTGACTTCAGCTCCCGCTCCTTCAACAACTTGGAAAACCTGTGTGAAGTACAAACCAAGAAAGGATTCTTCTACAAAAAGGCCAAACTTCTGCATCCTGGAGAAGATCTGTGCTGCTTAGCCCGCTTGGATGACCGGTCCAGGTTTGTGATCATCAACGTAGGTGGTATTAAGTACAAAATTCCCTGGACCACCTTGGAGAACTGCCCCTTGACCAGGCTTGGGAAGCTAAAATCTTGCAACAATTATGATGAGATCATGGACATCTGCGATGATTATGATGTTAGCTGCAATGAATTTTTTTTTGACCGTAATCCTAGTGCCTTCAGAACGATCATGACATTCCTGACAGCTGGGAAGCTGAGGCTTCTCAGGGAGATGTGTGCTCTTTCATTCCAGGAGGAGCTTGTGTACTGGGGGATAGAAGAGGACCACCTGGAATGGTGCTGTAAAAAGAGATTGCGACAGAAAGAGGAAGAGGCAGCTGAGGCCAGGCTGTTTGAAAGGGAGATGATGTTTAATGAAGCTACGCAATGTGCCTTCCAGGACAGCAGCCGACTGAGTTTGTGCATGCGAAAGCTCAGGGATATGGTGGAGAACCCCCACTCAGGGATCCCAGGAAAGATCTTTGCTTGTATTTCAATCTCTTTTGTTGCTATCACTGCTGTCAGCCTCTGCATCAGCACCATGCCAGATGTCAGAGAAGAAGAGGATCGGGTAAGTGCAGCTTTTCTTGGGGTAGAGCATGTTTTGCACTGTTGTCTCCTCAGGAAAGGTGACAGGAAAAATCACTCCAGCAGATATGCACGTATTGTGTTCAGCATATATGTTGTGGAGGGCTGGCTGGGCAGAGCACAGAAAGTGTTATGTCACTTAAAACTGTGGCAAGATTGGGCCAAACTCTGCCCTGCTAACCCAGCTTAGCCAGTTCCCACCACCAGATAGCCTTACCCACCAGATTTGTTTTCTGATATGTCTAACCAGATGACAAACTAGTTACTCTGGGAATAAAAACCAGCCTTTCTTCTGGTTCAATGTTTTGAGGTTAAGTTTAGAGCTAACAAATCAGTTTTCCCTAAAGGTACTTTAACAATTTGAATGAACTCTCAGTGTGCCAGTGTAAAAACCACATCTAAAGTATTTTGATGCTACAGGGTGATGTAAAGGCCAGGGAAGCTGAGGCAGCAACTTAACAGCAGAAACAGAGCAATTGTCCCAATTTTCAGACCTGCTTAGTATTCTCAAGCGTAAGCTGTGGATGATTCATGCCCTTGAAAATCAAGTCTTACAGATATTTTGTTTATTCTTTAGTTCATCAAATTTCCTAAGGGTCTGGTCCCTTTTTTGTGCAAGCAGTTCACTTCCCTAGGATTAATTGTATGTAGGCCAGTGAGAGCTCATCTGAAAAATGGTAGAGGAGGACATTTACATTTTCTTCACATATGTGCTGAAATGCAACCTGAGTTGGGGGTGGGGATGTTTTGAAGAATTCATGCCCTCTCTAGTTTTATGCAAGTCCAAGCTTGATACTAAATGTTTGGGCTTATTTCCCAGCCCCGTGGTAATTAAATGTGGTTGTGAACTTCGGCTACTATGACAGTACTTCACCCATGAAGTGCTGCCTCTGAGCTGAAGGCTGAGGTCTCCTGGAAGCAGCTCTTCCCATGTCCTGTCACCCAGGGGCTGGGGATGGCTTGTGCCCTACTGCCATGAGCAGAAAAAAGGGAGATCATCCCCCGACCAGAGGCATTTACTGTTTATGTCACCTTGAAAGTAAAATGCAAGGTGATGGAAAATGTATCCAGCTGCTCCAGAGAGACCCCTGCATCTGACTGAGCACCCTGTGTACAAGTTAAACCCACCCTTTGCTTGCGAGGTCTGCTCAGGTTACATCTCACCTGAGGAGTTTGATTTAGAATCAGGCTCATTCAGGAGTAGCCAGGAAAAAAGATAAAACATTGGTATGTTTACTGATATATGATTTATTATCAGATCTTTATTTTAAGGGTTTTTTCTGATTTAAAATTTGAGGATGGTAGTACTGGGTGCTAGTTAACACTATGTTGTCCTAATAATGGTTTTTTAAGATATCATTTCCAAAACACATGCCTTTTACTGTAATTAACCATCAGGGCTCCAGTATCCTGAATTCTAAGCACAGGATACTTTACTGTTGAAAACTGAGTTGTATTTAGTGTTTAATTGTGCCCAGGTTTAAGTGAGAGCTGAACTCTTGCTTTAACAATTATGAGTTTAAGAACCTTATGTTTTTACTAATGGACCGAACATAAATAGAGACTCATAATAATAGGCCAATAATGGTTTTGGGGTGGAGCAGGATAATAATGAGAATAGAGCAAGCATATGAGAGAAGCCTGGATTTCTTGGTAAGCTGGAACCATTAGAAGGAGCACATTTTCACAGTCAAATGCAAAATGTTGCAATAAAGATGAATGCAGGCTTGCTCGTGTAAAAGCAGGGACTCTGGTTCCCAAAATGAGGCTCTAAATTATATTTAGGGTACAAGCAACCATAAATTCCTATTGCAGCATAAAGTCAGAAGGGTTAATGCCATCCTTGAATGTCTAAGCTGGGGAGTATTAATAAGAAGCTGGAAGATTTCTTGTGTCTGTATGCAGTACTGGTGAGACTGACACTAGAATATTGCAGTACATTCTCACATTCATGTTTTTCATGGTGTTTTGAAAAATTGGGAGAGGGCTAAAGACCTGTAAATCTTAGACACCTGGGGAAAATGCCATACAATAAGAAACTTGAACATTTCAGTTGATTTAAATTATTGGAAGGAAGGTGAGTGGATTAGACACGTAAGTGGGTTTTTTATGAGGGGAGAAGAACTGTATCATCTAAAAGACCTTTAAATTAAGTAGGGGGATGATGCATGGATAGAAGCTGGATCCTTATGAATTCATATGGGAAACGATTTGCCAGTATTTAATACCAAGGTGATTCATTACTGGGACATACTAGGAAGAAAATTAGTGGATTTTGTGCTTTTAGACATGTTCAGTTAAAAGCTCAGTGACCTTTTGTTTAGGCCTCAGCTAAACAGACTTTACTTCAATCAAAAGAAAAACATAAATTGCAGATCAAGTTACAAAGGTGAAATTCTTGCAATACAGAGATCAGAATAAATTATCCAATGTTCTTCTGTGCCCTTAAATTCTAAAAGCACAGAGCTCCTGCAAATAATCTTTGTTCTGCACTTTGCACAGGGAAGGTCTGTGGACAGACTGGAAATGGGTATTTTGTTTGAGACACAGGTGGCTCTCTTGCACAGGGGACTGGTGAAGGATCACTTCTGGCAAGGCAAGGAGTAGGCATCTGCCCACTTGGAATCACCTGTAGGGTCTGGGACCGTGGCTGCAGACTCCCTGTGTGTACTCCCTATGTGGCTTGGCAAGCCAAGGCAGCTCTGCAAGTAACAGGTGTGGAGATAAGAGAGCTTGTGTGAATTCAAATCCATGGTAATCATCCTGAGCTGTATCCTCAGTATCTAGATTAAAAATTGTGCCCAGGGACAGCTCTTTGGTCTGGATTTGCAGTCTCCTAACAAGCAGGAAAAGGATGTGCATCCCTCCTGAGTAAGGAACAAATAAATAGTAAATTCTATTTCAAAGGCACACCATACTCAGTGTGAACACTTTCCAGGCTTTCTGGCTGGCATTGCTGTTGTTATGATTCCGTGTCAGGGCTGTCATAGGTCCTCTGGCTAGCAAGCAGTAGCCTTTTCCTTGAGCTGGTGTTACCACAGAAAACAAAAGCTCTATGTGCCATCTATCTGTCCTGTTACTGCTTCAGGGAAGGACAGAGAAGCCAAACATGAAAAAAGCCATGCTGGGGAGCAATTTTCCATACCCTGATCCTTTAATTCCATCTGAATGGACCAGCTGTTACACCCAGTGATGTCCTGCAGAGGTGTAAACGACCTCACACAAGATGTAAGTGTGGGACCTTAAAAGTTAGAAGTAATTACAAGGTGGGTGAGGAAATTATTTTAGGTGCCTGCCTTTCTCTTCTAAAATAGAGCAGAAAACTCAATCATACATTTTGTTAACTTTATTAGCTGCTCCAGGTATTCTGAATGACAGTGGCAATCCCTGGTGGTTTAAGAAGAGTGGGAAGGCTCATGCTCCCCTGTACTGTAGATACTTGTTCTTACTAAAGGTCACCTTGATTCACCTTGAGTGTTACTCTTTTTTGGAAGTAGTATGGTGTATTTCAGATGCTGCACAATTGTCAGTAGAGTTAACAGAATCAGATCCTGAACTACTTTTCACTTACCAAAGTAGGATCTATATTCAGTCAATTTTTTTCTCATTTAGCTTTTATTTACTGATTAAATTAAATAAAATCCACCAATTTAGAAATGTGTATAATAGCTCCTTCTGGAAATTTCAGGAAAGGGACACTTCAAGTGAAGAAAACAAACATGTGAAGGCAGTCAGGTTCTTCTATGTGAAGTAACAAAACAGTGATAAACTTTTTCTTTCAAGATTTTCAGAATGGGAGCTTTCAGTGGGAGATTTAGATTTAATGGTGAAAAGTCTCCTCTAAAGGCAACATCTGCTGAGACAAAATCATAGCAGGAGCCCTCAGGCACCAGGCTCTTTCAAGACCACCACAAAAGTCATCTCCAAGACATAAAAATAGCCAGAGGCACAGAGTATCCTCAAGGCATTTTAGGCATATGCTACCTTTAAGTGGACTTCTCACCTCTCTAAACAAATAGCAGCTATTGAGTGACTCAAAGAAAGCAGCTGATACATCAGAGAAGTAAACCAGTCAGGGATACATTACAGCAAAAGCTTTAAACACACAGTAAGAGCTAAACAACCAAAAGACATTCAGAGAGGTTCAGCTGAAAGCCAGATGGTCAACATACTAGACTCTTCTTTTTCTTCTTGGTGAAAACAGAAATGTCAACCATTTCTTTCTGAAAATGAATCTTCTCTTTTTTGTTAGACTGCAGCCTTTGTAATCCGAGAAGAAAAGGTGGAACTTAGAGAATAATATCAAACATTCTGTCCTGATTCAAAAAAGCATTTATAGGCCTGAGACCCCTGAGCTCAGTCATTTCTGGCAGCACAGTGCAAAACAGGAGAAGCAGATCAGAGAGCTCGTTCTTCACCGCGCTTCGTAACGTGTTGGGAAAAGCTAGCCTAATTAGAGATGCTGTGATAGGAAGTTACAGTTCAATAACCTTCAGCTGAAGAACACTACAACAAAGAGACCTATAAATAATGAAGTTAATAATAGCTCGTAAAGAAGCCAAAACTATTTAACCTTCTAAGCCCAATTTACACACTGTGCTTCAACTTCCATAATGTTGAGGATGGGGAATAGGTAAATTGTGAATGTGCATTTTAAACAATCTTGTGACTAAAGGTTCCATTTCACAAAGGTACACACAAAAGTAATCTCAGACAAGGTTAAGAGAGTCTTGTATAATGATTCTCAATAGCTTTTCATAGACAAACTATTCTGCAAGAGGCTGGATGAGCAGACAGTGAGGCTGACTGAAAACTGTCTCAGTGGCCATGCCCTGAGCATGGTGGTCAGTGACACAGAGTCCAGCTGGAGCCCAGTAACTAACAGTGTGCCCTGGGGGTCTGTGCTGGGTCCAGTCCTGTTAGAATTCTTTATTAGTGGCCTGGAGGGTGAAGCAGAGTGTACCTGCATTAAGTTTGCTGATGACACAAACTTTGGACAGGTTGTGGCTGGACAGTTGTGCTGCTGCCCTGAACAGCCTTGACAGGCTGGAGAAACAGGCTCAGGAAGACTGTGAACCTCAGCAAGCTCAGCAAGAAGAAATGCAGAGTCCTGCATTCCTGGTGAGGAACAGCCCCACACAGCAGTACGTGTTGGGGACCACCCAGAGGGAAAGGAGATTGATAGAAAAGGACCTGGGGATCCTGGTGGACACCAAGTTGGCTGTAAGCCAGCACTGTGCCCTCACTGCAAAGACAGATACTGGTACCCTGGGCTGCATCGGTCAAAGTGCTGCCAGCACATCAGGGGAGGAGATTCTTCCCCTCAGCTCAGCACTGGGGAGGCCACACCTGGAGCAGTGTCCAGTGCTGGGCTCCTCAGTGCAAGAGAGATGCAGACATGCTGGACAAAGTCCAGTGGTGCTTGCTATCCTAAGATGGCACTCTGCTTGAGACTCTGGAATGACTGGTGTCATTTTTATGACTTTATCTCTTTTCTGACTATTCAGTTGTTGTTCTGCTTGTGATACTGAGACCTTAATTTTAACTTAGAGCCGCATGTGATGCATAGATGGTTTGTTTTCATGAATGAAAGTATTAATAAAATTGCAGGTTTGTTTTTACTTTCATTGTGGAATAAACTGTTCTAGAAATTACAGCACAGTCAACAAAAAACACGTATTAAAAAATATCTCCCTGCTGGTATTACAGATAACTATTTATAGTGTATAGGCACTGAGGGTGACTTTTTATAAAAAGAATCCTGGGGAATTGGACTAACTAATTTCCCTGGGGATCATCTGAGAATTTGTTATACCACTCTCAGCTCTGCTGTTGAAATGCAAAAATCATAAGCTGTAACAGGATCACCAGTTTTGGCATCTGAACTGATCTACTGTACTTGTACGCTATATTGCTAATTTGCATTTTGTGTCTGCTCCAGACTTGTCAGGCCACAGCTGGCTGGAGGCCAGGGAAAGACCAAATGACTCAGTAGCAATGGTCACCTGCCTTTTCTACATCGTGCACAAGGAACTTCTGTAGGCACATGAGATTCATGTTCAGTTTAATATTCACATGTCCTTGCTTAAGGGATGTAGGACTCAGCACTGCAGAACTCTATTTTAACTAGAAGTAAGGTGTTTCTTACTTTTTTTCCTTTCATAAGCCAAAGTAGGTTTTCTCCTCAGATAGTACTTAAATCAAACTGGTAACACGCACTCCAAATTACGAGCTTTGACAGCATCCTTTACTTACAGTTTCAGTTATCAGTAATAAGCAAATGTTTGTTTTCTTGTTGAAGTTCTCAAATGGCCTCAGGTAGTTCCATCACCTATTCTGTGTAGTCTTGCCCTTAGATTGGGAATGCTTTGGGGCAGAATATCTTAAACACAATGTCTATGGCCATCATAATAACAAAAATAAAACCACATACCTGCTGTTCAGGTACCTTCCTCATGCCTCGCCTGCATGATGTGTTTCTAGGCAAGGAAATTCTTTTTTGCAAGTGAGACCAACTTAGTTCATGCTGAATCCAAAGTGAGGAGTAACTGCAAAGTTCTCAAGTCTGAGTCATGCTGGCGAGGTCTCACTCCTTTCTGATGGTCGGAGACATTTGCTAGTCAAGTTGTCTTTCAGAGAGATCAGGTTTGTCTGAAAGCAGTGGGAAGTGATGAGGTTTGGTTTTAATAAGTGATGTTGCTTCTGTGTGTCATGCAGACAGTGTTAAAATCACGGAGCTGAGAACCTCTGCACTGCTCAATCTAAACCTTAAATGTCAAGTTCTGTGGGGCTTTCTGAGTGGTGTGCATCTTTTATCTGACTCCCGTGGAATTTATAAGTGTGAGACCAATGGCAAAATGTTCTTTGCAAATATTGAGAAGTGGTGATCATGGCCTTTGATCATTTTCCTGGGAACTGTCTGTGAGGCATCTGATAGATACAGTCTCTAATGTAAAAGAACACATTTGATTTTGCTTTGTGGATCCAAATCTCAATCCCTCCTTTCCAGCTGTCCAAATCCAGGTGTTATATGGAGCATATCTCGGTATCAGTTTATTTTGCCAAGTTCAGGATTGCTGTATTCACACACTGAGGAGACACATTGGGTACTGGGAGTCCCCAGCATCACTGCTCTACATCTCACTGCCCTCTGCACCAGCTCTGCCAGCCACTGCCCAGAACCCCTGCTGCCTGCAAAACCCCTGGTCAAATAGCACACCATGTGCATGTGCCAGCTTTGCCAACTCTTTTATGAGACAGTCCTTCCTCTTTGCAGGGCTGCCTTAAGCTGCTAACAAATAGAAAACATTTGAAGGAATGATTGGTTGTTCTTGCTATTGGTTGTGTGGACAGAGTGCTGGATAACAACTGGCTGTATTTAGTCATGACTACATTTGGAGAGTTCTCACCATTTCTTCTCCTTGGCTTGCTTGCTCTTCTTGGGAAAAAAAGAAATTGCTTTCTGCAGTTGTCCCACCCCTGGAAGAAAAAACAAAAATCTAGCCTTCCTGCTTCATCAAAGCTCTCTAAACTTTGGCAGATGTAACTGGTTGTTCCGTCATGGCAGCTGCTTGAAGAGCAGATAAAAGAACCATCGTCCCAGTAAGAAAATCATCCTCCATTGTATCAGGAGGATTAGGAGGTATTTTCTTTCTCAAAGAATTGCCCTTAGATTGAGGGTGGGGACACAGCACTGTGTGACAGGCTTACACTGCATCCCTCAGTGAGCCTGCAGACCTTCTGCTCAAAATTCCCCCTCTCAGCGAAGTCGCCACCTGAGCTCTCCATGCCCAACCGTGGCTCTCATGGCAGCGCCTGCTATTGGGTGGCTTTTCCCAAATAAAGGGAAAAATCCTTATGGGTCAAGGAGCTGCCCTGGAAGATTTTTTGGACAGTAGGTTACAATATAGACTTTGGGAGCCACCAGAGATTCTCTGCGGTGTTTTAGGCTTAGAAGTAAAAAAATGGAGAGTGTTTCTCTGCACTGCCTGGGAACAAGGCAAGAATCGACTAAGATAAAATTACTTTTGACTTGTTAATAACTTTATTCTGGGCCAATGAACTCTTTCAGTCTGCAGGATATCTTCTCATGAATAAATAGCAAGCTTGGGTCTTCTTTTAAATATTATATAAATATGCTGCAATGTAACATTAGTGATAAATAATTAAACAGCTAAAACTATTTCATAAAAGCATTGGTAACTTTGTCACATTGTTAACTGGTTTATATTTGGTGCAGTGTGGCTCACCCAGCAAAATATGCTCCATGTTTAATTTCTTTTAATATCTCTCTGGTTCCACCCCCATAAGTATCTATCCCTACCAGTGAGTTTATTCTCCAAACTTCCAGGTAAATCATCCAGGGAATCTCTGAAGATACTTCACAATAATAGCCACTTGGCTTTCAGACACGTTTGTAAAATGACTACAGCTACTCATCACAGCCTAATATCCTGGGGGTACAGCACAGCTCCTGTATTCCACAAATTGCTCCACTGCCTTTTGCAGGAGAGCTTGGGCACTGTGGGCTTACTGAGCACTGTCCCAGTGTTCTGAAAGAGAGAACTCTTTCATTTATCTGAAATGAAAATATAATCTGGAAATTTCGTTTCAGAACTCCAGGATACGTTGCTATCAATTCTGGAGGTTTGGAATGAAAGCAAGCAGGCAGATTTACATTTGGCTGCACCTCATATAGTTAGGCTGAGGTAATGAGCTGATTCATGTGTACGGCACTTAGAAGAATTGCATTAAATCATTCAACATTATAAATGCTTACATTTTCATTGCCTAGAGTGTGGCAATGGAGATGAAATATGAAAGTTTTTAAAACTGGGGGTTTTTGCAGTGTAGACATTTATATTCAAGACAAATTGAGTGGTATACAAATGAGAAAAAATGGTTATAAGATTTTTTTGGAGAAGTTTTTAAACAAAGGCTTGAGAAAGGACCAGGAGAAATCTATAAAGCTGTTACGTTTTCTAACGGTAAGCATTATATTAGTTCCAAGTAATCAAAACATCAAAAACATGGTACTGAGTACAGTCAGTCACATTTTGATCTAGTCTGTGTAGAACACCACTCATTAATCAATTTAATATAATTTTTTGAGGTTATAAAGTTTTCAGAAGAAAGTAACTTCTGGTGTAGGTACTTCTGTAAGATATTTGAATTAGTGCTGCACAATAGACTTCCTTAATAAAAAGGCATTTTTCAAAAATTGGCTTCCTTATTGTTTAAAAAAATTCTGTTAGATCTCATAATAGCAGAAAACCAACATAAGACATCAAGTGAGGCTTGAGATACTGTGTCCAGATTGATATCCATGTGGCAGGGAAATTGAAAAAAAAGTTTTAAAAATGGTTTAAAATCTCAAAGTTCTGCTTTATAGTGAGACACTAGAAGTGCTTTTAGTGCAGTGGGAATCATAACAAGAGAAAGTCTGTGGGCAACAGTGAACTGAAATAACTGAAAGCTGCAGCTGGACAAACTTATGCTCTGAATTAAAGTGTGTTACAGTGTGGGTAATTAACAATGGAAACCATTTATCTAGACATGCCTGCGTGCATCTCACAGAGGTTTTAAATACATTCTGTCAGTCCTTCTAAACGTTATAACTCAGCTCAGCTGAAGCCATGCATATGATTCATGAGCTACTTGGCAAGATCCTCAGCTCCACGGGGGATCAGCTCAAGAGCCTCTTCTGCCCTTCCAGGGCCGTGAGCCGTTACCATCCTGTCCGTGACTCCTGCTGGTATAGGAGGTGCCAGCAAGGATGCTGTACATCTTCTCACTGTCTGGGGCTTCCTTGGCCCTTGTGAATATTCAGACCTGAAGGCATCAGTAAGATGAAATGAGCAGTGACAGTTCATAATTGTGATTAAAGGCAAGGGCAGCCAGGAAAAGCTCAGAAGCCTGGAAGCTCTCTGAAGAGTGACATGGAATGAGTCTGGTCCCATGAAGGCAGCATCCTAACCCAAGTGTCTTGTCCAGCGCTGACTGTTTTTTGAGGGGGTGCCACAGGGGCTGGGATATGCTACTGGTGGGGCTTAGCCACAGCTGGAACAGGCTGTTTACCAGGACATGTGCCAGCCCACCCCTCTGCCCGTTCACTAACTCTACCCTCACCCTTCCATAAGTCACACACACACAAACACCTTGTCCCATCTCATTTCCTGGGCCTGGATTCAAATAGGCAATACAGAGAATAGTGTGAAGGTCCCAGCCGTCCAATACATCCTGAGCTGTGCTGGAAACTTGGCACCTGGTACACTGGGTAGAGAGGATGACAAGAGAAGTTGCAGCACTCTCCTGAAAAGTCCCTGCTCTGACTGTGAGCAGACACTGCAGAGATTTTCTCCCAGTCTGCAACTCGATGCCTTCATACACAGTAGAAATGTTGGGTGTTTTAAGGTAAGCTCTTGTGTGCTGCACTGCTGTCACAGAAAGCACTGTTGTTACTGTTGCCTTGAGCAGAAAGACAGAATATGAAAGTGTGTGTGGTTTTGCCACGGTCACATCCACCTCGCAAAAATCCATCGCAACTTAGAGCATTTGAGTGCAAGGGCACTGCGGGAGCTCACTGCCAGCTGTGCCAGAGCTGCTACCAGCAGGAAGGCAAATCTTCCCACAAGCAACACTGGCAAATCCTTCCCCTGCTCTCAGATAAGAGGATAAAGGGAGACTGAGGGGGGAGAGATACCGGTTTGGAAAAAAATGTCAAAGGAAAACAGTAAGTTTGACTCTGTCATCCTTTCCTCCAAGGAAAAAAACCGACACCCTCAGATCTTATAGCAGGTTACAGGGTTACAGGAACCAGTAAAATAAATATGGGTCAGTAAAACAGAACTAGCAATGAGTGGGATGCAGGAGGAGAAGAGCTTCAAAAAATGATTGAAAGAAGTGAGAAATTGGGGTAAATAAGAGGGAAAATACACTTTTAAATTATATTAAGAATCAGTTGATCTTTTAATATAATTAATAAGTGAGAGAGAGAGGGAGAACAAGACAGATTCTTTTTTTAGTGTGAGACAAGCTTGAGGAGGAGAAGATGGAAAGAGTATGCTGGGTTTCAGAAGACCACAGTTCTAGGCAGTGTATATATATATCTGTGAGCACAGCCAGGTGCCACCACATCACCTTTTCCCAGGTATTGGGTAGGTGTGAAAGCCTTGGGAATGCCACTGCTTTGTCACACAGCCCTGTCCCTTTTGGGCTGGTTCTTTTGGAGAGGTGTCCAGGTGTTCCCATTCCCTGGGGAAACTGTTCAAACTGCACCCAAGAGCCCTTGGTGAGAACTCAGCCCTGCTCTGGTTCTGCAGTTTTGTGCTGCTTTGGTTTAAGGGAGAGAGCCTTCACCTTTATTTCTGCAGTCTTGCCCTGTCTGTGAGGACCAGGTGTGCTGCAAGTGCCAAGTGCCATTGCTGAAGCTTTTCCAAGTGCCAGCTGAGTCTGCCTTGTTTTCAGAGCACTAGGATGGAAAATACAGTTCTTCAGAAGTCAGATTTACTAAGTTGCAGTGTAACTGGGCTTCTTCCTGTGGAAACTCAGGATCAAGCATTTACTTAGATTTGCAGATACTGGATTTTTTTAAAAAACCTTGTAAACTTTCCAAGGCTCTGATGCCTCTACTAGAGCTAGAAAATAGAGGGGGCTAAGGAGGAAGATTTCTATTCATGTAAAATCAGGGGAAGAGGGGTACACTTGTCAGTAAGGACACTCCTGGTGCTTCATTATTCTCTTGGGGATTTTTACTTTCAATTTCAGTGAAAGAAATGGGCCAAACCCAAAAAAAGCATTCTGGAAATCCAGAAATAGAAAATTCCAAGGTAATTTTAGTCAGAAATACTGAGAACATTGGTGTTTCTAAATTGAAGCTGTTCTTTGGAGGACACCTTGGCTTGGTGAAATCATCGTTCTTTTTCCTGCCTTCCTGCCTCTGTCAGTGGCAGTGGCTGATAAACAAATCCTCTCTGCTGAGCTGCCCCCTGAGGCCAGGCTGGGCAGGTTTTGCCTGGTCCAAGCACAGCGGGCTGTGCAGGAATCCCGGGCACACCTGGACCCCTGTGTGCCCACGGGTGTTTCCCACAGAGGGGTCAGCTGCAGGGCAAGGACAAGCAAGCCATATGGGCAGGGGTCTGTGAAATCCTGCCTTGAATGCCATGGGAGTTGATGAGTTTCAAATACAATACCTTGTTTTCCTGGACCTGTGTCTTCCTGTGTAGCTATTTGTCTTCAAACAGTTTCCCGATGGCACTGAATGGCTGCAAAATTCCCAAAGCAGACTCCAGGTACAAAAGTAGTGTTTTGATTAAGAATATTTGTTCGAGCAAATGGCAGTAAATCTATTTTTGTACATATAGGTTGTAATTCTCTAAATATTAGTAATAGCCTGCTTATGTCTTACACTCATGCACAGACAAAAGCTCTGGACCAGCCAGGTCGGGATCTCAGACCCCGAGGGCCAACTCCAGCGGCACCAAGAGATCGTTTCCTTTGCCAGCTGAACCTTATGGGCAGGCAGGACTTGGAGGGGCCCTCTGAGGTGAGCTCAGAGCCCTGTTCTCATGGGAGCTACATCACACCACCAATCCTCGAAACTGAGAAGCTTCATCTTAAAAGGCCTCTGGTCTTCCCTGTTCATGCAGGGGGTCTTTTTTGGAGCCTCGTGTGTCTTCTAGAGTCCAGGTTCTGAAAGCTGGTGCAGCTACTTCTTCTCTGGCCAACACTGTCCTGTCAATTAGTGGGTTCCCTTTGCAAGTAGCCAGTACAGACTGATCATGTAAGGTCCCTTTTCTTCACCCTCCTGCCTCCCCTGCTGGTTGCAGTTATTCAGCTGATGGTGCTGCCCTTCCCAGCCACTCCTGGACCACATCTGCAGAAAATGTTACCCAGGGTGTATTGCTCCTCCTTACGTTATAGTACAGCCCCTCACTCCTGGTATGTGGCGTGCTCAGAGTGGGAGATAGGAGCAGCTGGCTGCTGGAGCTCACACTGATTCCTTAAGCTGCTCCCAGCCACAGTCACAGAGTCTGAGGAGCTTTAAGACATCCAATGTCACTTGGCATTTGGATGTCAATGACATCCAATTGACACTTCCCCCAGCCTCTTGGATGAGGTGCTGTGCTTGTTCCTGATTGGCATCTGAAAATCAGGCAAGTTGATGGTGTTCTGTTTCATAGATATTTCATGGTCTATTTTATTCTTTCTGTGTTTCCTACTTCTTGCTGATTTTAGGTTTTGGTTGCTTTCCATAAAGTAGAGCCAGATAGCATTTTTTTCCCTCTAACAAATACTGTTGCTTTTGGAGAAGTGTGTGCTAAAAATGGGCACAGGCATGAGGAGAGCTAGTTCAGAAGAAGGTATTAATGAGAGGGCATTTTGTGCATCTGTAATACTACTTATCTGCTTTCCATTCTTCTCAACAACAGCTCTACTGGAGCAAAAAGAGGCAGGATAATGGACCAAAGAATATATCTGCATGTGTCAGGGGCAGTACGTGAAGGAGGCAGGGAGAGGGAAGAAAGCCTTAGGATCGCAGTAAGTCTTGCCTGGTAGATAGGCAAATGAATCCCTCGTGTCTGTGTCTTTCTCCACCATTCAGATGTATATGCCAAATCCATGCCGTCAGCTGTTAAGACACCAGTAGCATTTCCAGGGAAAAAGGTTTCAGTTAAACAGGTCTCAAAGCTCAGTATTTATATGGCTTAGGAACCCGAGGCCTACACAGTGTCTAATTTTGGTTGTACAGTTTGGGGCTGAGATGGCCCAAAGCATCAGCTGCTTGTGGATTGGGCAGAGTAACCCAAGGAAACACAGCTGGTTCCCTCTGCAGCCTCCTGGATCAGGAGTGCCATCCATGTCTCCTGTCTCTGTAGTCTGCAAGGGTAGTCATAGGTGACTCATGTGGTCTTCTCTTCCCTCTCCTTGACTCCCAGGCCCTTTTCTGAGATTTCCATGAACACAGACATCTGGCTTCACAGTTACAGGTCAGAGGAGCAATTTGAGACAAATGAAAGGCACATGCAGGTACCTCAGTAACCCCTTGGCTGCAGGGCTGCAAGTGAATAGCACAGCATGCAATTCCACAAGCTGATTAGACTCTAGCTGGGTATTTTAGCACACCCTGCAGTTACCTTCTAGCAGCTGCCATAGTCTTTTGGCATCTCCCTTGTTCCTGTTGGTGTTCCGTGTTTATTTGCAGCTTCACTGGCAGGATAAAAATGCAGGCTGAGGGGTTTTGAGACGTGGTGATTCGGGGCTGTGCTGTCTCAGGATCAAGGGAAATCCAGAGGGGTAAGCAGGTGTAGCTCCTGCCCACCTCCTTGCCCTTTCTCCTCAACAAGACAAGTTGTACAAGAGCTGTCTTGCACAGGGCTGCACAAAGGTGGCAACAGCCCTCCCCCAGGTTACCTTTGCTGGCAGCTGGGCTGAAGATGAAGCACAGACTAAGCTCGAGTTATGGATCAAAGTGTGGACAGCAAGAAGCAGAGGACTCTTTCATGGCCCTTTGGTGACTTTAAAAACAGAAACTGTTACTTTGACTTCATAGCCAGCCAGCTTTGAGGACAGGCTGTGCAGTTATGTGAATCATCTTTGTTCGCGAGCACAAGGAAATATTCGGAGCAGGCTGACTGCGAGTTCAGCCTGACCCCAGCAGAAGCACGCTAATGGCAGAAGCGCTGAGTTACAATCACCGTGTCTGTGGGTGGTCAGAGCGAGGGGAGCTGCCTGTGCCCCAGGGCAGGGTGGGATGCTGCCCTTCCAAGGTCGGTCACATCGCTGGAGTCCTGCACTTATCCCTGCTGTGAAAATTGTCTAGATGCTTTCACCAGAAAATCACTTTTCATCAGAAAATTGCCTTTCATCAGAAAGTGCCAGTGTGAGCAATACCTTTGAGTTTCATTGGTGAGGCATGTTTCTGGGAATGTTGCTCTTTTGCTGGAATTTTTCTCAAGGAAGGCTTCTTCATTTTACAATGACAAGAGAGAGCAAATGATCCAGCAGCCAGTGCTCCAGGCACTCCCACGCACTGGGACAGAGCCAGATGCAGGCTTCCACCCCGCTCTCCTAGGAGTAGGAGCTGGGTCTCTCTGCTGCCCAGCAAAGGCTCCAGGTGTTGGGCTGCTGAATAATTGGTAGTGGAGGAGTGTCTGTCCTTTGGGCCACCCTGCAGATGTTCATTGAAACAGGTGGCTCAGCCTCCCACCCAAATCCAAAGGGAGCACCCTAAGCCTCTGGACTGGGGACTGTAGGCAGACTTGTCAGCAGCCTCAGGGCTGCAGGTCTCTTTGTCTGCAGGTCTCTTAACACGGATCTCTGATGCCGAGATCTCAGTTGCATCAGAATTTCAAGTTCCACATTGTTGTTAAAAAAGATTTTGATCTGATGTGCACAGAGAAACACTTGAAATGTGTGACCTGAAAGGCTCAAGTAACAAGGGGCAAGTGGACATGTAAAAAAATATCATTTCAGAAATGTCATGATTTTCAAGCTTATGTAAGTACTTTTGTATGCAATGCTTCTCATGTTGGGGTTTCTTTTCTTTCTTAACATATAGATTTGACAGTAAGGGAAATCTCACTATAGGGTCAAAGTCAAAGAAGCATTGAAACTTCTTCCTTCAAAGGGCCGTGGAGCTGCTGACCTCACAAAAAAGTGCATGGAAAGCAACACAAGAACTGGAGCAGTTCGAGGTGATTTGGCTTTTGACATCTTCTAATGCAGAGGGATTAGAAGATGGTGTCAGAGCCTGCAAGAATCTAAGGAAGAGTCACAATTTCTTCTCAGGAGACCAGGGCCAAGAAGTCACACAACACACAGTGAAGAATTTTTCTGAGGCTCAGTACAGGGTTCAGTACAAGTGAAATGGACCCTGCAAGCCAAACCAAAATGTTTCCGAAAGATATCTGCCACTTTTAGACAGGCCATACAGAACAATGAATACAGATGGATCTGAACTCCAGTGACACCAATTTTCCATTTTGTAATTTCCCTTTTGCCAAAGGAACTTTTGGCAAAGAAAACGTTTCTCCAGAAGAAAGATGCTGTGGTTGGCTCTTAGACACCAAATTTCTATAGTTCCTAATGAAGGAAACTCACTTTAATTTGACTGCACAGAATTACTCACTGATGTCTTTCTTACTTTCTTTCCTTGTTCCCTGTGTTGACATTGTGTCACGTGTTGACAGTATATAGCCCCCGAATTCTGTGCAACTGCAGATAATTTCCCATACTCAAGAAATTTCTGCACGAAAAAGAAACCCAAACTACTCATGGTTTGAAAGAAACAAATGTACACAGATAAATAAATATACACACTTTGTGAAAAATAACTGTTTTCCCTGCGGCTCAATTTCATCAATCTAAATATGAAAAAAAAATGCATCCATTAGATTACAGGGCGAAGAAATCTCGTTACTTGATATGAAGGAGAGCTGTTTTGCTTATAAAAAGTAAAAAGCAGTGTGTAGTTGTTAATGGACATGTTTATGGCCAGAAGCTGGCATAGCTCGATCTTTTTTGAGAACATACAGATTCGATGAAGACCTATTTTGGGCAGGATGCCCTAATCTGTTAGGACTTGTTTTTCTTGTGTTCCAATGGCTGATTAATTCCTGATTTTTTTTCCATCTGTGTGTGTGCCTTTCTGAGAATTTTTGCTTTGTTTTCTTGAACAGAAAAACCTCAAAAGCCCAAGCAGAATTACAGCATCCATTTGGACTGGAACACATAGTTAGAAGGTTTAGAAAGCAAAAAATTGCCTTTTTTTTTCTTTCTTAACCAATGCTGTAGTCAAGCAGGAAAAAAAAACAGCAAGGAAAAGCAGCTGCAACTGAAAAAAATTAGGTGCAAAGAGCATGAAATACAATTTTGTGTTGCTGCTTTTGATAACGTGTGAGGATAATAACAGGTCACACCTAGATGATATTGGAACATGGTCCAAGGGCTAGGAAGACATTTAATTAATGGAAAAAAGAGACATCTGGCAGGTTGATTGATACACAGATCTGTTTTCTAAAAGCATGCTCAGACCCTCTTATTCTTAGGACAGCCTTTGGACAGAGCCTGGCTTGTTCAGATTGTGCTAGGTTAATAAGGATACTGGGCAAGTTGCTGGAGATAATTATGCATTTGCTGGAAGGGGGGATTATTTCATCCTGTTGAAGTGAACTCTGTGTAGTAGAACATTATCACTCCACTGTACTGAAAGTAAACATTTAGACTTTCATATTATTTGTCAGCTGTGGAGAGTGGGAAGAGTGGAAAAAAGCCAGGGCCCAGCCTTGACTCTGGATGGAGGAAAATTCAGCTCCTCATTGTCTTGATGGGCAAAGATGCAGCTTGGTTCTGAAGTGTTGGATTATCTGAGCTCCAGATTCCACCAAGCTTCTTGAGCTTGGCTGAACGAAGGTTGCCAGGCTGCTCCTGCACTTGCGTTTGAGATGTAGTTCTGCAGGAAGATTGAAGACATAAATAGCAATGCTTTAGGTCTGTGAACCTACACAGGATAAACATGTCAGATAAACATGGGAGAGCAGAGAGGGTCTTCCTGAAGTCATCTTCCCTGGTAGCCCATTAGTGAGGAACAATCTTCACTCCTGTTTTCTCCTACACCAAAACTCACACACAAAAATGCTTCAGAGAATCTCCTTTCCATATGCAGCTAATAGAAAGTGCTGGGGGAATTAGCTGCCAAATTAGATATTAATCACCTTAGTGACTTTGTAGGTTTATTTTAAGGCCAAATTCTCTATAGGCTTCACTGACTTTCCCAAAACTTTTAGTGGCACAAAAGTCTGTGTATGTGCATCAGAATCCAGAACACTTCCTGCCAGATAGGGCTCTTAAGGTGAGGTGCATCCGAGTTTCCATAGATGGTGGTCCAAGTAATGGTGCACCTGTGAGAGAGAGCAAATTTGCACATTTGGTTATTCAACTTGTCACTGCTGTTGCTTTGCTCCAGCCATAGCTATTCCTCTCTGGGTTGTCATCCTAACACTGCAACCTGATGAGCGCCTGCAAGGATAGGATGAAGAGCTGCAAATCACCTACAGCGACTGCCCTTAGGTGTGAGATCAAGCATATCCTGATGAGAGATTCCCAGGCAGCAGAGTTCTGGGACAGTATTGGTCTGAGGGCTGGTTTCTGGGTCATAAGGAGAGAAGTTACTCTGGTATAGGCAGAGTCCTTCCACTGACTTTGTGAGTTTTGTCTCTGGCTCACAGAGCCAGATTTCTGTTGTGGTGTGAAAGCATCTTGATTCTGTATTTGATAGGAGAGCCTGACAGCATAATTATGCTGTGATAGGAGGAAAGCTCCTAGAAACAAAATCTTATGTCCTATGTATTATGCTTGTGACAAAAATACTTACTTATGACCAAATTAGTTCGGTGAGGCGGATATAAATTAAGCTTCTTCTAGTGTTCACACATATCAAAATTTGGAATTTAAGGACAGGCTATCTGAGCTACTATACTGGTAAAATAAGATTATCATTTCTCCCTGCAATGTGCTTAAAATCTTGACAGTAATATCAATGGGACAAGTAATTTTACTCTCCATATCAGCATGACCCCCTGGGAAACAGTGGGAGGTACATCATGTGTCAATTGAAAGTGGAATACAAAACAAAAATCCACAAACACAAGGCATCACAATTTTTTATTGTGGTTACTACAAGGACCATAAATGCTGGCTCTGAGGATTCCTTTTCACATCTGTTTTTCTTGTTGACATCTCTTTAGTTATTGTCTCAATCTCTTAAGTGTAAGGTGTGCAGGGTGCCTCAGCATTTTGGCTATCATACTGAGGTAACCCAAGGCTTTGCATTCAGTGTGATGATACTGCTCTCACTGCTGGCAGTGCAACAGCCCTTGAAACATATCCACATTTTGGGGAAGGCTGCAGTTAGCAAAGAGGGCAAGAGCCTCATCAGTCTTTTGCTGGCTGCTTTCTTTCCAAACAGGGAAAAAGCCTGTGCATACACACTTCAAGAGGGATGAAGTTAGCATGTGGTGCTGTGCATTAAAAATTTCCTTGGCCCTCTGGAGCAAAAGACTCCCGTGGCTGAGTATGTAGGCAAAACTGCTAATAGATGTGCCAGGTTGTCAGCTCTCCAGTGGTGAAATGGGGACCAGCTTGACACAGCTTTGCCATTCTCAGCTGATGTTTCATTGCTATAATTTGGCATGGGCAAGTAAAACAAGGTTGGGCATTGGGACCTAATACCTGTTGCATCCAGTGGGAGTCACACACCCCACTAGCATGAATGGACTCCTTACAACAAACTGTTTCACAAACTGTTTCACAAACTGTTCAAACTGTCACACTGAGTAAATACACACTTCCCTTCAATAAGTATATACTTGCCTTCCACACAAAGCCCCCAGAGCATTCACATTTTTATATGAGCATTTACAAAGGAAACAGCACTAGCCCTATAATTGTCCACATCAAAATCTGTTTATTTAGAGAAGCTGTTTATTATTCAGCTGGAGGTACCAAGAGTGATATAGCAGAGAATTGCCACAGTATTAACAACCGAGGAGTGGCCATCACCAGCATTGTTGTTTATTGCCTTTCCAGTGCACTGAGGCTGACTTGTTTACAAGCATCGTAACTGAAGAGCCAGAGCTCTCTTTATTTGCCACCAAGTGAGCCTGCAGGGAAGAGCAGGGGAAGAAAGCTTGGGGAAGGCATTGTGGTCACTAGTTGTTACAGGTGCAGTAACTGAAAACACTTATCTCTCCATACCCCACTCTATCCTGTGGTATTTTTTCTTTTAGAAATGCCTACATTTCTCAGTATTTTATATAAGCATTTGACTGTAGGGGTAGTGTGTTAATAAATGTTCACTGGAATGTAAAATATGTACTGTATTTAGTGAATAATAGATTATAGATAACTCCAAGCATATCACATAAAATGCTGTAGGTATTTATGAGCCATTAGTAAGCAATTTATTATTGATCAGGAAGGGAAGGAAGGATCACATATTTATTACAATCCATGAATCCTGTATTAATCCTTTTTAAAAGGTGTTGAAGTCTTGGTTAGAAATTAAGTGTGAGCCACTGGCCTTTCAGCAGTAGGCTCTCTGGCCAACAGCTGATAAGTTCTTGGCAGCTTTGGGACACTCCAGAGCATTGCTGACCTGTCCTGTAGTCAAACACGTAGCCTCTGGTTTTAGTACCTCTCAGCAGCCATAATTTTGCTTCGGTACATCACAATTCATATCAATTTCACGCAGTGCTTTCCTTTAAGAACTGACACTCTCTTTGTTTCACTCCCTGGCTAAATCTGTTTCTTCCCTCTTTTATGTGTTTCCTTCTCCTCCCCAGGGCGAATGCTCACAGAAGTGCTATGACATCTTTGTGCTGGAGACGGTGTGTGTGGCGTGGTTTTCCTTTGAGTTCCTGCTGAGATCCATCCAGGCAGAAAACAAGTGTGCTTTCCTGAAAACCCCGCTCAACATCATCGACATCCTGGCCATTCTGCCTTTCTACATCTCTCTCATTGTGGATGTGGTTTCCACAAAGAACAGCAGCAAGCCTGGCGGGGGAGCTGGGAACAAGTACCTGGAGCGCGTGGGGCTGGTGCTGCGCTTCCTGCGGGCGCTGCGCATCCTGTACGTGATGCGGCTGGCGCGGCACTCGCTGGGGCTGCAGACGCTGGGGCTCACCGTGCGCCGCTGCACCCGCGAGTTCGGGCTGCTCCTGCTCTTCCTCTGCGTTGCCATGGCCCTCTTCTCACCGCTGGTGTACTTGGCTGAGAGCGAACTGGGAGCCAAGCAAGAGTTCACCAGCGTCCCCAGCAGTTACTGGTGGGCTGTGATCTCCATGACAACTGTTGGCTACGGGGACATGGTGCCTCGTAGCATCCCCGGACAGGTGGTAGCCCTGAGCAGTATCTTGAGCGGGATTTTGCTGATGGCTTTCCCAGTCACATCCATCTTTCATACCTTTTCCCGTTCCTACAGTGAGCTGAAGGAGCAGCAGCAGCGAGTAGCCAGCAGGCAGGTGCGCCAGCGGCACGAGAACACTGAGCTCCCGGGTGGTGACAGTACAAGGGGGCTCGGTGCCACATTCCCACCAAGTGCTGGTGAGCAGGAGGGTCTGACCTTGGTGGACTAGTAAGCCAAGAGAAATTCTTGACCTTGAACAGCTGAGGACATATGTTGGCAGCACAAGAAGCAGTGGAAAGGGAGGTCAGTTCTGCAAGAAGAATGCCATGAACTGCATAAATGAGGGGCAGACACACACAAGGTTTCTCTAAAGACCAACTTCTGTTCTTAAGGGACCTCTGAAAAGTACCCCTACAAATTCTACCAAGTACAGCTCTGCTCCATTGCTTTTCTTAGGGCTTTTCTAGTGAGCAAGAATTTTTGGGTATGCCCAAGGAGCAGCCAATGAACATAGCCAGCCAGCAGAATGTAATGTAAAGCACAGCCTGTGCCAGGTGCCATGTGGCAGAGCAACCAGTGTGCCACCTCCTCCCTGCCCTGCTCAGTGGCACTCCCTGTGCGAGGGGCTGAGCAAGGGGCTCCCCGTGCTGCGACGCCCCACAGCACGTTTGTTTTGGCAGCACCACCAAGGAACACAAACCTCAGACAAGCCAAGGGGCGAGGGCAAGAGAAGGGCAGAAGCATTCCTTCAGCTTTACCAGGGGCTTGCTTTTGTCTTCTACAGATGAAGCAGCGCAGCCAGAGCACTGGCAGCGCTGCCGGCTCTGAATTGTGTGTGAGCACAGTTTGCATTATTTAGTAGAGATGCATATTTACCATCCTAAGCTTTATATCTTAGTCCCATGACAGAAATATACATACAAAAAATCTTCCTGACTATGGTACTGAATGTTAACTTGGTTATTTTTCCTTTGCTAACAGTCAAATATTAAAAATACCATTAAAAATGATGATGTTTCTCCACTTTCTGTTAACTATTCCCATCTCTCGTATCAAGAAATGTGTTTAAGAGGCAGCTGAACCAATTTGAACTACATGTAGCTCAAGAAGGAGAGGGTAATGTTAAACCAGCAGTGACTCCTAGCTCTGCACAGTCTTCCTCAGTGGTGGTGGCTGCACTGAGTGCAGTCATGTGCAAACAGGAGTAGGGGAGCAGTACAAACCCAGTGAAGCCAGCGAGACACCTTCAGTGGGCTCTGGCCCAAGCTGCAGTGCAGCAGCTGTGCTCTGCATTAGGAGTAGCCTTTTGGTTTTGCCCTCCTACTAAGAAAAAGACAATCCTGTCATTAGAACAAGTGTTCTGGTTCTTCTTCCTGATTCTCAAAGGATTTAAGTCAATTTAAAGGGAAAGTTAATCATATGGTGGCATCTGCATGTTTGCTATTGATGCCAGCCCCATGCATGAGCTTTCCAGCCCCCACCCTGGCAGAGCTGTATAGCTGGTCCAAGTCAGGATGCTGTGTGGATCTTTCAGTGTTCCTACAGGTGGGATGTGATCAGGGAATGGAGGGAGATGGAACCCAACAGTCTCTTGTACCTACACTCCTATTTGTACTAAAGCCATGCAGTGTCACCCTCCATATTCTCCACCCACAGGAAGGGAACAAAACCTGATGCATTGAAGATAGGATTTGTCTGGTCTGTTGTTTGGGTTTTTTTTTTTGCCTCAACATATGTTGTAAAACTAATCCTACATTAGCAAACTCTCATATTAAGCCATTCCTTATAGGAATGAAGCAAGGGAAATGGAAAAGTTACACTTTATTTTAATAAAAATATAAAGCTTTGTTGCTGACTCTTTGTGTCCGGTGATTTGGGTGCGGAGGGAGGTGGTGTTTTGCTGTGCTGATGTGAAGTAACTCGTGTTACTTGCTGATGAGCGCTGCAGGAGATGGAGGCAGCAAAACTGAGCCCCTCTACCCTGCAGGATGCACCTGGGTCAGCAAAGCCCCAGCTGTATTGAACTGCAGGCAAACCAAATGCAGGGGCCCACACCAGGGTTCTGCCCATCCTTCATGGCCCAGCAGCACCGGGAACACACCTGCTCCTTGTGCTAGAGAGGAGAGGGGTTGGTGCCTGGTGCCTGGGCTGACTCAGACTCCTGGCAAAGCAGTGCCAGCACTGGGTTGCTGTGACTCATGAAAGATTTTAATTTTATTGGTTTTTTTATTCCCGGTGCAGACATTTCTTTCATTAAGGATTATTAAGGTCTGACATCAGGGATACAGCTTTGGAGCCAGCTGATTGCAAACTAGGGAAGGGAACAGTGGCAGGGGGACAGTGTGGCCTGGTGCTGAGGAGCAGCACTGCATCTTCTGGTGGCATTCAGATGCTCAGTCTTAAGGTGGCACCCGACAGACTCACTAGGTGGACTCACAAGTTCACTCCTCATGGTGATTTGGCTCATGCACACCAGGTGTGTTTCATGCTCCATCTCCAGTGTGAGTGAAGCGACCATGGCTAGTGCACATGGAAGGTGCAGAATGCATCTCCTCAAGGTGGTGAAGCACAAAAACTGCAAGCACCCTTACCTTACTACTAGAAAAGCCACGCTGGAGTAGACATCCTTGCAGAATGTAGAGTTTCACACTTGCAGTGCTAGCAAATAACCATGAATCAGTACAGTTTTTGGCTTTGCAGCATGAAAAAAACAGTGCTGGGACAGCAAACTGCAGCTCAGCAGCTGTGTAGAAAGACTGATGACACACACCATATTGCTGCTGTTCTCCATCAAGTTGCTATTGTCCTACAATAGTAAGTTCTTTGTATTTTTCAAATGGCACATAATTAATTCCAGCATGCAGAGTTTTAATAAAGTGACAAAACCTACTCATTATGTCTCCTAGTCAAAGCCTAGCTTTTAATAAAGTTTCATTTCATCTATTGGGATGACAGATGAGGAAACAAATATAAACCAGGAACCTTTTAAACAAATTATTTTTGGAAGCTGTATAAAGTTGTGATGCACACATTGCCAGACATAAAAGACACTTGGAGGAGAATGAATTTCACCCAGGGCAGCTGTTGTTATGGGTGATGCTTATTGCTTTTGATCAGCTGCTGGAGAATGTTGGTTTTGTTGTGTATGGTGGTTGGGGTTTTTTGACACAGCACACAGATGATTTTAAGGCCATTTATCTCTAACTATAATAAATGCCACACTGCTGTCTGCAGGCACACCAGTGCCAGCAGGTAGTTATACCTGTTTCTTTGAACAACTAAGTGCTTCACGATTGTAGCACACTAGTTTTGCCTCAAGGAAAAAAAGGAAAAAAATATTTCTCTCTCTTATATGGGACAAAGACTCGAAACGTGAGCAAAGCCACCTCTGCTACATGTCCACACATCCACCTTGGTGGCAGCATGCAGAGATCTACACCTACAAATTCTGGCAGCTGGTGACACTAGTCATGGAAACCATAGCTTAGAAGAGTTAAGGATGTGTTAACTGGTAAAGGGACAGAGCTGAAGGGAACGGCACAAAGTCAAACACAACTTCAGCTCATACAGCGCATGGGCACAGCCACCTCCTACTGCACAGCAGCCTCAGTTAAGAAAAAGCAGTAATGCAAAGAAAAATGTGATGCTGGTGTCATCTCCTCAACCATAAGCCAGACAGAGGCTGCTGTCCCACACTGCTGAGGCCAGAACAGGCACAGGCTATGGCAGCCTCACAGCAGATGCTTCAGGGGTCAAAGCATCCTTGGCACATACAAGCCACAGACTTAGAGGACTGTGAAGCCTTGGAGTGGAAGAAGACAGAGGCACATGGAAGGGCTGATGGGTAGAGAAATCCAGTGTGGTGCTACTGGCCCATCTGTGGCTGAGTGAAGCCCCTCAGTCTCCCAGCTAGCACCTACCAGAGCCAAGTGCATGTAAGCCGGGACACAAAAGGGCAGGAGGGGGGCCTGAAATGCTGTATTTGCTGTCAGTGCATTTCTAGATGCTGACGTCCACTTGGGACTGGCTGCTTTACAAGGCTGTTTACAGGAAGACCTGCCCCTGCCCCAGGGTGAACCTCACATTATGTTCTAGTCCCTGTCTTTTATTTACAGCTGTTGGCACGGGTATCCAGGAAGTGTTTATGTATTGGCACACTGTTTACTCTCATATTGATGTCTTCTTTCTTAGAGAAAGCCTCCAACAAAGCTACAGTCTTCAGTCAGGTCCTTGAAGCCTGCTTGGCTCTCAAGCCTAAGGATCACAATCAGATTTAACAAACAGAATCTGTGGGCCAATTTTTGCTTAATACCCAGTACCAAATGTGAGCTTTATTTTATGCTGTAAGATTTTTTTAATTGCACCTAACTGCATGCATCTCAAACATCTAACCATGAAATTTCTCCCTCCATGGAGCCACAGCGCAGACCACTGCCTGCCATGCACAGCAGAGGGAGAGATTTGCCCTAAGGGAGGCCTGGGGCAGCACTGCACCAGCCAGCAGGGCCAGGCTACTCCAGCACCCAGAGATGGGGTTCCCCATTGTTTCCTTTGGGGCCAGCCGTACCACTGGCTTCCCCACAGTGAATGCCAAAGCAGCAGCCAGTAATACCAGCACTGTCTGGGAGAGAAGGTGCAGGCACTGCGAGTGTTGAGCAGGCTTCACTGCTGTGAGAACTGCTTGGGTCTCCACTGCCAGCAGACTGCAAGAGAGCAGGCAGGGTTTACTCCCCACCCTCACATTCCTCCTCCTTTCCTGCCCATTTTGCTGATTTACCTACCTTTACCTTCATGTTTTGGTTTTCCTTCTATCCCTTCCCTTCAGGAGTATCACCTTTCAACCCCTTATTTGAGCAAGTTCAGTCTCCCCCACATCTCTCCTCTCGCCCTGCCCAACCCTCTCTCCTACACCTCCAGCCCTCTCTCCTCCCCAGCTCCCCTTCTGCAGCTCCTGCAGTCATTGCACACAGCAATAGCAAACCACCTCTCCATGCCAGAGCAGCCCAACATCCTGGATCAGCAGCCTGGCAGGATCCAGGAGGTGCACAGCAACTGCAAGGCTGCTCCTGACAGCCTTGGCTTGTTTTCCCATCCAGAATGAACAGGGAGGGTGGCCAAGACTTCTCTTGGGGCAGCAGTTGGCCAAGAGATGACAGACTCAGTGTCCTCATCTTCTGTGCAGAGGCTGCCAAGAGGACATCCCTCATCTGGAGCCCATCTTCAACTTCATTCTGCAGTCTGCATGACACAGGGTTCCTTTAAAGCTACGTGATAATCTGTTAGTAATTTGGTTTTTAGTGTGAGCATTGCAAACACAGGTTATGTGGTCTCAATGGTTAAATTTACCCTGGTATGTATGGAAGAGCAGGGAACAGAAATCCAGAATCCCTGCTGTGCATCATGACTTCAGGACAATTTATGCCTTGTGCTTACTCACCCATCAGAAGGAAAAATCACACTAGTTATTCGTATCAACAATGCTCCTGACAAGATGATTTATAACAAGTGTTAAGAAGCACACATTTTGTACCTGAACAAAACAAAGCAACACTGCAATTTATATATAATAGGTAATTTTTATTAAAAAAACATTGCAACTGACAGAAAAAATAAACTCCGTGAAATGTGCCATACATTCAAAGAGATGTATTTAAAGTAAGTGATTTCTTATTCTCTGAGGTGATCATTGAAACAGATACTTCCTGACAATTAGAGAACAAAAGTTCTGTAACACTTTGTCCCTAAAAGTACCTTGCAAGAAGTTCTAGAGCTCCTGGCCAAGAGTCCTACTTGCTAAATGCCACATACAAAAGATGACTTAGACATGGTTTCACTGGCTTCTCTTCCAGCATTTGCTGCTCTGGTGTAAATGAGAATGGTCCGCAGAGCTCGCTGGTTTAGGTACTGATGACAGACTCAAAAATCCACCCAAGGAAGAATCCCAAAAGGAAAAAACCAGAAATTGTTTTATCCTCAGTAATATCTGTAGTTCAAAGCCAAAGAGGTGGCCAAAAGTGTGCACTCCAGGTGAAGCTATAACATACAAAAGTATGTTTTCTATGAACCATTCATTTCTTACATCCCTGTTTTGCAGAATATTAGAAAAAGACCACCAAATACAAAAATCTTACCATTACAAGTTATTAAAAAAACCCTTCAGACCATTAAAACACACAACAAAGTGTTTGTTTTCAAACAGTAGAAATACAATCCTCATTAAAGCAGCATACCGGAGAAGCCAGTTATTAAGTTTTCAATTAAAAAAGACAAAAGCCCAGATGTTCTTGTAACACAACCAGAACATTGGAGAAAAGAGAGGAACAAAACATTCATAGTCTGCCATGCTGAGTACATTGTCTTTGTAAGGTCACTTCAGGCCTAGAAGAGTATGGTATCAAACAAAGAGCATGGGGTAAGTGCCTGGCACAGTGTGATCCCCCTCCACTGGACAGTTTGACACCAATGAAGACAGTCCAGACTCAAACTGTGACGTTCCCAAAGAAAGCGTTGTAGGGAAGTGTCTGACTTACACACTGAAGTTATCAAATGTCAGACTTGCTGCCGCTGCTAAGAAAACATAAGCTCTTGGGCTATTCTTAGAGAAAAAATGATTCTGAAAAATCTGTCCAACACCTTGCCTGTGGCCAGATGGTACTCACTCAGCAGAGGGAGGAAGCCTCATGAAGGAAGCAACACAGGCACAGCTGTTCCTAGGACCAAGGGCATTGCTACAGCCTCCTCACATCACCCGAGGCAGTTTCATGACAGCAGTGTCACAACAGGAGCCCAGGGGCTTGGTGACAGCCCCCACAGGTCCACATCACCAGCAGCTGCACGTCACAGACAGAGCATAGTGACCTATGCTGGCCTTTAGAGGCAACATCTACATGAACTCTGCTCTCTCAGCTTTCTCAGTCCCTCTCAGGACAGGCTGCTGATTCTTCTAAAAGAGAAGAACCTCTTCTTTAAGAGCCTAACAGTTCACAACAGTAAAAGGAAAACATGGACTTCTTCCTTGTTGGGCCAATGCAGGAAACACCCCAAAACATAACCTGGTTCATGCTTAGCATTGAACAACATGAACATGAATTTCAGCCTCAACAAATCAAGCTGTCAGATGCTGGTCCTACTCCAGGGGATGCAGCTTTTCCTCTGTCTAAACTTTTTCATTTCTGAGCTAATGAAAGTTGACCTGCTTCTATCTTTGTGGCTCAATCACATCTAGAAATACTTTCCTGGCAATAGCAGCAACACTCATCTGCTGGCCCCTTAGTTTGGGAAAGACATCCTACAGCCCAGCTCTGTCCTGTGCAGAGCTGCAGGGGCAGTGCTGCCCCCCAGGTGCAGGGCAGGCTATTCCCACACCCCACAGTTTAAAAGCATGACTACCTAAGTTCCCTGCAGTCTCCTGCTGGCTCCTCCTTTTGCCTGGATGCTTGACTGGCTGTGCCAGCTCTAGACGTGACTCCAGCACCATCAGACTCCCTCCATCATCTCCTCCATGTGTCCTCCTGCAGCAGGGATGAACATCTGCTCACTCTTTAGCCTTACAGCATCTGTGGCTAGCTAATTTCTGGCTGCTCACCTCTTTGCAGGGCCTCCCATCCCCACCTTCTCTCACCAGACACCCTTATAGGGAAAAGAGAAAGCTCCTGGATTTGCTCTTCAATACTGCTTCCTCCATCGTGGAGATACTGAATGCTAGTATATGCCACAAACTTCCTGCCAATATACAGACTTTATATTATATAAATACGTAGAAGTTTCAGACAAAATATCCTATAATTTCTGTGGTGTAACATTTTTAAATAGCATTAAAAACACAAACCATCCAGCCCTTGTGATTAAATATACAAACATTTGTGAATTAATAAGGCTCATAGGTACGTATGCAAAAATAAAGTGCCCCTCCCCCCACCAAGAAACAGTTCTGTACAGCTAAGTCTGAAAACAGAGCAAGTTATTTAACACAGAACCTCCCGAGCTGGACGTGCAGCCATATTTTCCATCCTTGTTCTCATTTCTGCTTTCAACTTGGCAACACAGGAGTATTTACAAGTGGAAGAAGAGATGCCATGGCTGACTCTGCTGACCTGCAATCTGCCCAGCCAAGTTCCTCACAGAGCCTTGGTGCTGGCTGGGTGTGCAGTGTGGGACACGGGCTTCTGAGGGTAGTGGCTGTACAAGTAAACCTGCAACAGGATAGCGATGTCCACAAATACCTGCAGGAGTCCACAGATGGAGAACTGGAAAGGGGCCTGATTCAGGATGAAGTAAACAGTCTTGAACGTGTCCCCACTGGTCCACATCAGCACCATCTTGATACTGAAAGACAGAAGAAAGGGAAGAGTGTTTACTGAGAACTTGATTTTGGATTAGACCTGCTGTGCCACAGGATCCCACCTACTGCAGCTAGGATTTACACCCAACGGTGGGCTGGGACTCCCCTTGACAGGGGCAGACAGCGTGCCTAGCCGAGACAGGCAGCACTGTACTTGGAAGGGAGGATCAAACTCTCTGCTCCACAAACTGCAGCACTCTTATCTTAGCAATTACAGCTCTGAACACACCTGTGGCTATGAAGGTATCAAACATTTTAAAATCTCCACCACTTGACTCAGTGGTGCTCTGTAAACATGGCTGCCACATGCTGACAGCATTGACCATAAACCAAAGTAAAACAGTGCATGGAAAAGAATAACAATTCATCCCAGCAGTTACTTCTTGTGCGTGCCATTCTGTGCTCATACAAGGTAAAGTAACACACAGATTGCTCTCTCATGCATGCACACTTTTAGCATCTGCTGAAACAAACAAAACAGATAGAAGAAACCACTCCTTACTGCAGAAAATGCCTAACTAAAAAAAGCAGACAGACAGACAGATTGTCTAGTAATACAGAAAGAGGAGAAATTACATGCCTGCAGCTGTTACTGGAAGGATGAACAGCACTAGGGATTTTTATCAAGGATACAGATCAAGAGCAATGCTCAGCGTTCCTTTTAATAACCAAACTTGCTTTCATCTTGCTCTCCTGCTAAGTATTTCCTGTCCTCTAGTCCAGCTCCTGCTCCCCCACATCAGGAGAAACTCTGGGGAATAGAAGCAATTTCTTCAAACAGACCAAATTATTTTCATGTCCTCAACAAAATGTGAACAACCAAACCTGGAACGCTGTTTCTGAGCTTCATGCACTTTATCAGGAGAGCTTTTTAAGCAGCTGGATAAGCAGCAGTGGACAAAAGCTTTGTAGTTCACAGTTTGAGCACTGCACATGATTTGTCATAATTACAAGCAATTTACATTTTGCCAGCACAGTCTCCATCACACACAGTCAGGCCCATGCAGCAGGGCAAGACTTAATGTTCATTTTTCAAACACTCAGGCAGGAGCTCACAGGATTTGTGTTTTGGGCACAAGTGCACAATGCCATTGCAAGCCAAATGCTGCAGCCCATTCTTTCCCTCCACGGGAAGGGTGGACAAAAGCATCAGTTTGTACAGCCCATCACAGCATGGAAAGAAACAGGAGCCTTTTGTAACTCGGGTCACATGGCCCACAGCACAAAACAGGTCTACAATCAGGACCTTCCACAGAAACTATGTGGAACTGCAAGCAAGGATATGGGGTTAAGTGAGCAGTAATTCCCCACCCACCCAAGGTCATTCTAAAAATGTAACTAATCAGAGAAAGAAAAAAACTGCTGAACTCTACACGTCATTTATGCTTGGTACAAACAGCCTGCACCACCTGCCCTGTGCATGTTCCCAGTCACACCAAGCCACCTTACATCACACTTACAGGACATTTACAGATGCAGGTGGTGGTCAAGGAATTGATTGAGATTTTAATTAGGAAAGCAATAAACTCTGAGGGTAATAAAACTGGCACCTTGCTTGCTGGCAGTCAGTATTTCTCGTCCTTTGATTTTAAGCATATTAATGTTTGCGGGGCAACTAATCACAATTTAATTGAGAATCTGTCCTGGCCTGGCTAGGCACCCTCACTAAAAGCATGTGCTCAACCAGGCCAATCAAACTAACTGCTTGCTGTTGACAGAAGGGCAATTCAGGAATACCATGAGATAGCTGAATAGGAATTTAACAAATATCCATAATACAAAGGATATTTGTCACTCATTCCCTCAATGGAGAAAGCCAGCTGGGTTTTTAAAGTGACTTTACAGTGCAGTGCAGTTGTGGAGGAGAAGATACAGAGTCAGAAGATGTACAGCCTAGAGAAGAGTTAATCCCCTCAAAGAAAGAAAAATCAATCACTGAGGGAAAACTTCAGGACACCTGCAGTTGAGCAGCACCACAGGAGCCAAGCACCTCTAACTGTGTCACATGCTGTGCTAGGTTTGCCAAAGCAAGTCTGTGTTTTGCTAGGAAGCCACCTGTGAACTCAACAGTATGCAATACCAGCTGGAAAACTTGTGCATGTTCTGATAGCCTCTGCACATTCCAGAGCCCACACTTTAGCTCATACATCTGACACTCAAGGACATCATCATCACGCCTGGTGTTCTCACTAGGACACAACAACGCTCCACACACATGAAAATCTCAATTTGTCCTTGACAAAAATTATCTTAAAAAATGCTACAGGTAGTTTAAAGAGCTAATGCCACTGGTCTGTCTGTGTACCAAAAAACATACATCCTTCTCAGTCCAGTAGCTTGGACAAAGCACCAGAGAAAACCTGCAAATCACCAAGGTACAATGAAAATAAAGTACAGAAAACGCTTGACATCCCACAACACTCAGTCCTTCAGCTGCACCAAGGTTCTCAGGGCTGATGCAAAGTAGTGACTGTGGGAGTGCTGGCTGCCCTCCCAGAGGAGAGGCTGGGACTGGACAAAAAGAGCACGTCCAACAGAGACCAAAAGGTGCATGGGGTAATCACAAAGAGCTTAGCAAGAAAATGGGGACAGTGTCATGCAAGAGGAGAGAAAAGGCAATGAAGGGCCACAGAGGAAAGCAAAGGAGACAGCAGAGGAGCCAAGAGGTTGGTCAGATGAGAAGAGGATAGAAAAAAGAGACTGGAACAGGACAGGAAATGACAGGAATGGAAGAGAACTGGAAACTTGGTACGCAAGTCCTTGAAAATTACCTGAATTTGGGGTAGACAATTTGGGGTATGGCAAGGTTTTGGTAGCAGGGGCCAGGGAGGCAGACTATAAAGTGACTTCTGTGAGAACCTGCCAGAAGCTTCCCCTAAGTCCAAGAGAGCCGATGCCAGCTGGCTCCAAGATGCACCTGCCACTGGCAAAGACTGAGCCATCAATGACACTGGTAGCACTTCTGGGATAATGTATTTAAGAAAGGGAGAAAAACTGCTGCACTACACAGCAGCCAGGTGAGAGGAAGTGAGAACATGTGAGTGGAACAGCCCTGCAGACACCAAAGTCAGTGCAGAAGGTGGGGGAGGAGGTGCCCCAGGCACTGGAACNCGCAAGTCCTTGAAAATTACCTGAATTTGGGGTAGACAATTTGGGGTATGGCAAGGTTTTGGTAGCAGGGGCCAGGGAGGCAGACTATAAAGAGACTTCTGTGAGAACCTGCCAGAAGCTTCCCCTAAGTCCAAGAGAGCCGATGCCAGCTGGCTCCAAGATGCACCTGCCACTGGCAAAGACTGAGCCATCAATGACACTGGTAGCACTTCTGGGATAATGTATTTAAGAAAGGGAGAAAAACTGCTGCACTACACAGCAGCCAGGTGAGAGGAAGTGAGAACATGTGAGTGGAACAGCCCTGCAGACACCAAAGTCAGTGCAGAAGGTGGGGGAGGAGGTGCCCCAGGCACTGGAACAGATTCCCCTGCAGCCCACAGTGAAGACCATGGTGAAGCAGCTGTGCCCCTGCAGCCCATGGAGGTATCCATGGGGGAGCACAGATCCACCTGTAGTATGTGAAGGAATACTTCCTTCACCACCCTGGAGTAGGTGGATGCTCAAAGGAGGTTGTGACCCCATGGGAAGCCTGTGCTGGAGCAGGTCCCTGGCAGGACCTGTGGGTCCATGGAGAGTGCGGCCCACAGCAGCAAAGCTGGAGCAGCTTTCTGTCAGGACTTGTGACCCCTGGAGCAATGGATGGAGCAATCCATTCCTGAAGGACTGCACCCCATGGAAAGGACACATGGGGACCCACATGCACACCCCATGAACACTGGAGCAGTTCATGAGAAACTGCATACCATGGGAAGCACCCACATTAAAGTTCATGAAGCACTGTTTCCCTGGGAGGAACCCCAAATGGAGTAGGGAAAGAGCATGAAGAGGACAGAGCAGCAAAAACAACATGTGATGAACTGACTCAAACCCCCATTCCCTGTCCCTCTGTGCCATTTGTGGGGAGAATGTAGAGAAGATAAAATAAAATTGAGCTTGGGAAGAAGGGAGAGGTCTGGGGAAGTTGTTTTAGGATTCGGGTTTATTTCTCATTATCATACTCTGATTTTGATCGGCAATAAATTAAATTAATTTCCTTGAGTGGAGTCTGTTTTGCCTGTGATGGTAACTGGTGAGTGATCTCCCTGTCCTTATCTCGACCCATGAGCCTTCTGTTGTATTTTTCTTTCCCCCTGTCCAGCCGAGGAGCAGGAGCAGTATGAGTGCCGTGGTGAGCACCTGGCATTAGCCAACATCAATCCACCTTGAGGGTAAAGCTAGGGGAATGAGCAAAGAGGTGTGTGCTGGCCCAGGACCCTCACCTCACCATTCCAAGCACCCCGGAATGCCCCCAGCACCCTCTCCAAGTCAGTACGTGTCTCACTCCTCCAGTGCCCACTCCAGGGAGGGGAAAAACTACAGCTGCTGTTGGCTCCCTCCCATCTCAACCAGCACTCACACACACAGCCTCAAAGTTTCAGCTTGCTGGGAAACCCATCCAGTGTCTGTGTGGCACCCTGGGGGAAACAGAGCTGGCCCTGCCCCCACTACCACATCACAGGCCTCAGACAGGCTGGATGAAGGTTACACCATCAACACAGCTTCTGTCAAGTCCTAGTTTCCAGATTCTCAGCGCAATAGTAATGGTCCTCCCCCTGGTTTGGGATTTGCAATTGCTCTGCCCTTGCTGCATATGCAGATGTCACTTGCAATGATGCAGCGGTGCCTGTACGACTATGAGGGATGGATGGCATGGATACACTGTCACTGTTCTCATACTTTCCAGCTATTGTGTCACTTCAGGATGCCACATTGCACAGAAAAGCCAGTTTTTGTCTGCAGCTTCTCAACTTTACCCAGTCACCTGGGGAAGAGAGGTGAGTCTTATATTTGGTCTTACTTTTGAAGTAGACAAGACAGACACCGTTCTAGCTCGGGCAGATAGCTGCCCCTTACCTGCCCTGGTGGAGAAAGGAGCAGTGTTTGTGAAAAAGGAACCATTTTACTGCCCAGAAGAAATGGGAATTTTCAATTGGTTGTGGAGAAGAAAGAACAAAAAGAGGAGAGCACACCTAAGCCCTTGCTTCACTGCTCTACTGTAACTCTGTATTTGCTGAGTGAATCATAGAATCATCAGGTTGGAAAAGACCTCTAAGATCACTGAGTTCAACCATTAACTTAAACGCACCCAACCATGTCAAGTCGACCTCTAAACTATGCTCCTAAGTGGTACATCTGCACATCTTTTCAATATCTCCATATTCAGGTGGATGTCAACCAGCACCCCCAGGTCCTTTTCCGCTGAGGACCTCTCCAGACACTCTTTCCCAAGCCTGTACCTTAGGCTTGTTGCAACCCAAGTGCAGGATCCAGCATTTGATTTTGGTGATGCTCATATAACCAACCTCAGCCCATGGATCTGCACCTTTGGCATGTTCCAGGTGTCGTGGGCTGGTAGATCACAGACTCTGGTGCACCAGAGTCTGACCCTTGGCTTCACAGTGCAAGAGAAAATGCTGCACTGCTAATGCAGAAGAGGCTTTGCTACAACAGGCAGTCAGGGCCCACCATCAACACTGCCTTATACTAGACAGCACAGCACAAAGAGGCTGCGTGCAGCAAAAATTTCCCAGACTATCTCACAAAGACCAACTTCACACTCCATCTTCCTGCTATCTGCAAAGTCACACAAGCCAAGCTGTTCTGTGCAGCACCGGCTACAAAGCAAAGCAGAACTTAGGAGTAAATATTTCTTTCCCAAAACAGCCCAAAGTTAATCTGGGGAGAGGCGGAAGGCAGGAAATGCTCACCCTGTTGATATGGAGGATACGCTCTAGGAGGACAGCACAACTGCTCCTAGCATAAAGGAGCAAGCAGGTTAGGGGTGAGCAGTGCAAGAGAGCAACGTGGGGATGCAGAAATAAGCAAATGGCAGCATTTGTCTGTGTGACAACAGAGATGCCAAGTGCAGAGGCAGGAACTGTGCTCAAATAGCTGGTATTGCCAGAGGCTGAGGCAGGCTTGCGGTAAAAATAGCACTTCCCAGTAATGTACATCAGCACCGCAGTATCCAATGACAACAAACCTCCTAAAAAGCAAGCACCTTCCTCACAGCTGAGCTCGGTAAGAAGGAGTTGTTAATGTAGTAACAGCCAGGCCAAGTCTGCATAAATTGCAAATGACCACAAAGAGGAAAAGCTGGTATTTTTTCAACTGTTTTTAAAAGAGCACTTATTTATTCTGTTGCTGGAATTAATTCTCAGAGAGACACCAGCCCTTCTGATCAGACACTAGATTAGGGGTGGGTTGCTAAACGATGGTTTTTAATATGGTAATATGAAAATGCCCTGTGGTGCTGCTGTTCTCTACCACTGATAGCAGATTTCATAAATAATCTTCATTTAAATAAGCTAAATAAACAAATTAAATGCTGGAAAACAGCATTCACTTTTCTCATGGAATAACTTCCTTCATTCAGGTTCCCTGTATGTTGTATATTAATCATGAAGTGACAACAACTAGAGGTAACAGCGGCTATCAGTAACATGGTATCTGCAGTCAGCCAACAAACCTTAATTTTTATAGAATTATTCAGATGTAGAAAAAGCTACATTCGAAAGGGAAAAAAAAACCTCCAAACCATATTCTGTTGCTTCTTTCTGTGGAACTATACTAGAGGATGAGTAATTTACAAAACAATTATATCTGATAGATATTCAGGTTCTATCTGCCTTATCCAGGACTAATACTATTCTAATCAAAGCTTTTCAGCATCTTCATTCCTTCTGCACAAAATCTGGCTGTCTCAAAATCAGAGTCTCAAGCCTCTGATTTTCCCTTGGAGTCTTTGCACACTCTGCTCAGCATTAGTCACTTGTGGATCATTACACTTTTCTTCTTCCTTCATCTGAAAGAACAAAAACTAACAAAAAGAAGGACCTTGTAAAAGAATATGAGATGTGAAGCCCCCCTTTTCCACTTCCCTGGTGAACCAGTCTGTTTTAAGACTGTTGCAACCCTCCGTCCAAACAGCAGCAGGGCTGCAGAGCAGCAGTTTGCAGAACACAGGCTGGGACTGAGCACAAAATATGCAGAAGGAAAAAGACACAGCAGTCCTCGCTTCCTGTTTGCACTGCAGATTTTCTTACACTGATGTTATGACTCTGCATATTTGTAGCTTAACACACAAATCCAAAAATACCCTGCACGCTGGAAGACACTGAGAGAATCAGACATCAGACAGTGACTTCCATTGAAAAATTCTGTAGTGGTTTGAGCAGACGCTTCAGCACAAATAGCAACAGGAGGTACGTGTTGCCCTGATGTAATTACATCCTGCTACAGTCAAAAACTTAGGTCTAGTTGTGCTCAGACACTCTATGAACTCAAAACTTCTAAGTTATGTTTGATAAGAGAAAAAAAAAATATAATTTATTTACCTTTACCTACGTAAAGAAGAGAATTAGCCTGGACTCTGTTCAAGAATCAGTGGAAGTTGTCCACAACTTCCACACATCATGGCCCCACATCGTGGCCAACTTCCCCATATCTTGGCCACGACACAGGTTTTGCCAAAGCAGAAGATCTGATTAGACTGCCATAGTTTCAGACATTTCTTCATATATTAGCACCTGACTTTCACACATGTTAAAACACAGTGACAAATCTTTGAATGATGGGATACAAAAGCAGAATAAAATAATTTAAAAGCTGATAATATAGTGTTTAGTTCAGGAATAAAGTCCACACAGAAGCATCCTGTCAGTGAGCATTTTCAACACTGCATTTGGTTTTGGGAAGTGAGGAAGAAGGTACAGAAGGTATCTCTCCAGCAACCTTTTAAGCTGCTACCTCCCACAAGCCATTTGCACAGCAATGTCTGGAAGAGAAAGCAGATTCAGTTGTAACATCCTGACTTTGGAAAACTTTCAGTTCCCATTTGCAGCTCCAAAATAGTCTACTTATAAAAGACAGCAAGCATCCCTAACACTGCACTTCAATCAGAGGCTGGCCCGCCTACAGCAGTGAAACACAGACCAGAAAACCTGAAACACAAATGCCATGTTATTTTTAACACTGCACAAAACAAACAAAAATTAATAAATAGAGCATTTATTTCTAACAAAATGCCATATGGCTTAACAAAAAAAGGAATCCTCCTCATGCTAACCAATTTGCTTAGCCTGCCAAAAACTATTAAAAGGAAAAGAAGAAAAAGAAAACACACAGATCAGATATCCAAAGTGTCTGAAGTTTGAAAACATGGAAACTAAGTGTGCATACCCTAAGACAGGTCCTTCTGTGTGAACATGCAAAGATCTTGTTTTAAATATTGCACAGCCAACTGGGAATCCAAGCATGAAACCGTTCACCAGTCCTACGTGCCCTGCTTGGTGTGGATGCCTTACCTCACGTCTCAACAATTCCTCTGAGGCTGGAGCAGCACTGACCATCTCCAGAGAAAGACATTTGTCCAGCCCCACAATACTAGCAGGAGTTAAGAGGAGCGTGCAGCAAGAGAGATCCAGCATTTATTTTGGACCTCTGTAACCAAGCTGAAGCAGTTGAGTTAAAGCCATATCCAAAAGCAATTGATACCACAGTCAGCTGCAATCCAAGAGCAAATTATCTAAAAGTTCCTGTGATTTTCAGGGACTATACTCATCAATGAGGAAAGATTAAATGCAGGATTTCACTCTGAAACACCATGAGGCAAACAAACCCAAAAAGGTGCATCTAAACAAAAGTTTCACAGAAAAACAGGTTAAATGGGTATTTGTCAATTTTTTTTTCATTAATATCTGTTTTCTAAATTCCCAAGTATGGCAGTGTCAGGCATTTTGATCCCATGTAGCCTATCCACCCAAAAGCCAGTATTTGTTAGAAAATGTCTGTGAAAGGACAGTCAAGAGGAAACCACAAGACATGCCACACAGGGGTGGCAGATAGTCCAGGATCACTAATATGGCCTCCAGCTATGCCAAGCAGCTGTGCCTAAAGTTCAGTCTGTAGGGGTCCAGAAACTGATAACCCTTAACAGCTACAAAGTTCTTCTACCACTCTACAACTTGTGCTGCAGAAGGAAGGGCAGCAGGTCTTAAACAGTACAAAAAAAAACCAAGTTCTATGAAGCAGGTGTGAAAATAAATCTCTTCTGTGGATCAGAGGAAAGATTTGAGCCACAGTTCACACCAGTGCCCTTTCTGCAGGAGACACAGATGGATGCCAGCCAGACTGCAAAGCTCAGGTCTGCTTAGACATGTGGTATGAACACACATCAGACAGGCTCTGCTTCTGCTGCTGGTGAACTGGGAAGCTTGAGACCTGCTGCCATGGCAGGGACCAGATTTCGTCTGGTGCCAGGGCAGAAAATCACATCCTGCACCTCTCGTGATAACCGCAGTCAGCTGCCAACACACACGGTACCGTCAATATAATAAGAATGGTGCAGAACACACCTAAATTACCATTCTTCAAGATCTCATTCGTGAAGTTGTTCTCGAAGATCTGTCCCTGCTTCCCTGTCTGTCACCTCCCACTCACAGCATTGCAATTGGTGGAGCTGCAGGCACAGCTGCTGGCTCATGCTGCTCTAGATGCTCTCTTGCTGCCCATCTTCTCTCCAGCCACTTGGCACAGCCCACCCTGGAGCCCCATATCATGCACTGAAAGGTAGGTGATAAAAGAACTTCCTTTATGCAAGGGCACAGGGAAACAAATCCCAGGAAGAAGCACTCCTTCCCATGGCTTGCTTCCCTGCAGGGTGAGTTGGCCTGCCACATCCCAGTAGTTGCAGCCTGCCCACTGCCACATTCACTGCTATGTCCTGCAAGGCCTATGCCAAGAAGTATCAATATAATGTCCCTGTGTAACACCATTCAGTGCATTTCCTGCTCTAGTTGTAAATAACTTGGGACAAATTCAATTTGAAAGGTAACCAAAAGACATGAGGGAACAGAGGTTTGCTTCAGCACAGCTGTGTATCCCAAGGCTCAAAGCAACGCTTTTAAATCTTCCTTTCTTCCTGCCCTAGACAACCAAGAGATCATCAGACTCTTCATTCAACTTGAGTAATTTGAGCACATTTTCCCTTCATCTTCATATGGTAACAAGTACATAGCTTGAGCACACTTCTAGTTTCTACTTCAATAATTGCAATTACCTCTTTGGTCAACATACACAAAGTAACAGTCCCAGCTCCAGTGCTTTCCTTTTTCTAGATGATTGGAGTTCACTTGTCTTCAAAGCCAGCATCCACAAAGACAAAATCTAATGATGTTGCAGTCATTACTTTTGGTGAATAATCACATCCTTCAGTTAGTAAAAATGCTTCTCACGTTCTAGGAAAACACTGGGGAAATTACAACCCCAAACACACTAGTGGGTAAAATAAGAGTGATCACTCAGGGACAAAGTCCAGATTACTGTCTGGAAAGGAATTACAGATATTTGCAAGAACAAAGCTTACATTTTCCTCCAAAACATCTTAGCACCGTAAGGAAATAATGGCAGACCTGGCAGTGTTAGGTCGATGGTTGGACTCAGTAATTTTAGAGGTTTCTTCCAACCTTATTGATTCTATGAAATAACCCTTTGCAAACTCTGTATGAAGGTATGTCACCACCTAATTCTTCATCTGAAATTCCAGGTTTCTCCATTTCCTTCTACATGCTCAAGTGCACACAGAGGTGCAGCAGTGAAGTTACTGGTGACAGTGACACACCATACACCTCTGTGCTGCTTCTTAAAGCAAAGCCAAGTGGGAAGGCTGTGCTTTGTCAGCAGGTGCCACCACTAACCAACCCTTTCTGAGCCACTTTCCACATTGACACTGACCCACGGTTGCTGCAGAGCTTTGAAGCCCTGCTGTAGGCAGAATTGAACACTGCAGGGAGGAAATAAAAGCATCATGATCACATCCCACACATAGTTGCATGAAACAAATCTTAAAATTTCAGCCCCAGTAGGGTTTTTGCAGTTCAAGAAGGACAGACATCCCCTAGCCTATCTTCATTCCCAAACTCGTGCCATTTGCTGCCTTGTATGCTATGAATCCTGTTTTAGGAAATTCTCTAACACAAGACTTAGACAGGACAGGGCTTCCATAACTACCCTGAAAGCTTGCCTGACAATGCCAGGACATCTGCCTAGGCATGTAATTCCCTGATGTGATGTAGACATGTATCATTCCTAGCCATTCCTCCCCAGAACAACCTTACCTTTTGGCCTTGTTCAAACAGGTTTTTCTGATATCAAGACTTTTTTCTTTCTACATTCCACTCAAGAATACTATGAGCACTTCCTCCCCATCTCAGTTTTTGGACACATCATTCAGTATGTCAGTCTCTGCACTTCCCACTCTTCTATTTGCCTGTCCCTCTGTGTCTGAGGAGCAGGGGCCCAAACACACCATTACAAGTCAAAGCTGAAACAGAACATCTCTGTAGTCGACCCACTCATATCTGCCCGACTCCCATTCTCTACCCAATTCTTCATAGTGGTCTTTCTGGACCACTCTGCAAAGTCACTTTCTGAGCTAAGGTTCTTTGATCTCTTTTTTCTGCTGTTCTGGCTCATCTGTTAACTACTTAAATTACTCACCTCTCTGCTGACTTTACAGAGCTTCATCACAGTCAATATTACCATTATGGCTGTTTGCATCCTTGCATCTCAACCTACATTTCTTCAAACTCAAATCTCAGTTTACTTCCATTCTGTATTTCTAATCCGACTCAGTCCTACTGCACTAAGGGACACAGCTCTGCAACCACTTATGTGCAGGTAACTTAACCCACTTACACAATTAGCTGTGGTGAATTCTAACAAAACAATACAGGTGCTGGAATGTCAAGAACTGAGACACTTCTGTTCCCAAATTTGTTAGGTAACAGAGGAAGACAACACTTTTAGAAAACTTTCATCTCTCAGGTGTCTTCACGACAGGCTCAATTCCCATCTTTTGTGCCTTGACCTGACCTTATCTATGCAAAATACCTTGCATGTTACTTCCTTGCCAGAGGAAGATGGAGCACCTAAACTTAATGGAATGGTTTTGTAACAGAAGTACAATAAATTTTCTCTTGTAATTCAAATTCTCAGGGCACAGAGAAAAGCATCTACCAAGAGAGCACTCATTAAACATGCCAGCAGAGCTTTATTCCTATTACTGTACAAAAGCCTTGAACTATTTGTAAAAGATGAATGCTTTTGGTTTGAAGTCATTTGCTTTGATTTTACTTTTTGAACAGAGGGAATGAGGTGCCAGGGGAAGAGAAATGAGAAAGAGGTTCAATATGTGCAAGAACTTTAGCAGTCCACACTGTGCTACAACCTTAGAGATGCTTAAGGTAAGCGGATACTGCTGCTCACGCTGTCAGAAGTGCTGGAAGGCTGAGGTAAGGAAGGTCTCCCTCCTAGATTTTTCCACGTGTCCTTCCTTCAGTTCCTGAAATTCTAAGGTGTGTTGAGTGTACAGGGCAAAAAGAACTGTCTTTGGAGACTCATACTGTGCTGCTGCAGGTCTTGAGAGAACAGCTCTGGGGAGAGGCAGCAGGTGAGCCCAGAGGTGACTGCAGTGCTGACCCAGCACAGCGACCCACAGGCCACAGATCTGCAGAGAGTCAAGCAGAAAGTGCAGGCCCTTGAACGTGGGACATCGATCACAGGTCTGCCCCAAGTGAAAAGGTCTGGAGAAGAGGAGAGAATCCACTTAATTCCTAGGATCAGAACAAAATAGTTTCAGCCCATCTGTTCACATGCTGACAGGACTCTGCCCTCATCGTGAGTGCACTGAGACCAAGCCTGTTTATTTTCCTGATGCAGTAACACTTTCAAGGGAGAAGAAATTAGAAATCTTCTGAGAATTACAGACTGCTTTCTTTAATCTCTTAGCCTTAAAACAGGCAGATTTGGGAAGGCAATCTGATGTTCCTGTTGCCCATTAGAACTACAAATGAAAAGGTTAAGAGAGAAGACAAGCTGTTTGTAGTAAGCCTTACAGTTGTACAAAAACCTCATCCATCCAGCCATGAAAACTGTTCACTAACTATTATGCAAACCTGGATGCGTATGCGAAGTCCAGAAATGAAAAACTTTGGAATATTTTACATAAAAGCCATGATAAAGGACAATAGCAGCCAGCTGATCAGTGCCAGGAGCAGAAGAGGAAATGTCAGCAAAGCAAAACAATCCAACAAGAAAATCTTCCCCAGAAAACTACGAATGCTGGCTGGAGCTACAGAAGCAATGACAACAATTGTAGGTCCACAAAGAAAACTAAGGATCTGAGTAAAGAAGAGCATTTAGGAAGACAAAAGAATACAATCACAGAACAACAGTAAATTATATAGTTTAAAACAGGCAATTTGTAAGCACAGTGACAGTTCCGATTAACTTAGTGCAATAGGAAAGGCAGCAAAACTAAGGAATGGGCTATACAACCCTAAATACAAACCACATTTAAGTAGAGCTAATAATTTTACATTTACTTGATGTAGTTCTGGCTCATGCTTAAGACCTTGATTTTTCTATTTGCCAGGGCCCCATATTTAACTTTTAGGTCCTAACTAATCCCTCAAAAACTACTTTCTCTTTCATAACTTAGTCCCTATGATTGTCTGCACAATGCTTTATGCAATGAAAACCTGCTTCTCGGTTGGGTCAGATGATTTGAATCCACAAAACTATATTGTGTCGGAGCCTGGTGTCTGAGAGCACCTCCGAGTCAGGGGGCTCTGACAGATCAGAGATCCCGGCTCCGGCCCGCACTTTCTTGAAGAAGACGCAGCAGCCTCTTGATGTTCGGTCTCAAGTGATTTATTGCGTGTTATCAGAAAAGGTTTCGTCTTGGGCTGCTGCCCAGACAAAGGCGCACGACTCCATCATGGCTGTTTATTATTTCTTATCTAAAAGTTCTTCCCTTGCCCTGCAGAGATCTGTCTTGCAGGGTGGAAAATGGAGCTCTGCCCCTCGAAGGGATGGCGCTGAGATTATATAGCAAATCCTATGTATTCTATGTTTACAAACGTGTACCAATATCTATCACCTNTTTGTTTGTTTGTTTGAACTAAAGGGTCCTCACCTCCCATACCCCTCTTCCATGTTCTCTGTTTTGTCTGTTTAATATATAACGCAGCCGCTATTTTAAGAATAACAGAAGTCACTGCTTAACCAGCACCTGGAGGGTACAATGCCAAAACCTGTGGGAAACAGTTCTCTCCCTATTCAGCATCTTCCTTGGTATTAGTTCTGGACTGGACACAATTTACTCCTAACTCAGGTCTCCGCTGTACTGGTCAGTGTCTGTTTTGTGTATGTGGCATGCCCAGGAAAGGAAATCTTTCGCATAGGCATCGACTATCCCTGCTCCTATTTCTTTGATTTTGCTCTCATCCATGCAATTTCTGACAGTGAGGAAAAGGAGCTGAAGAGAAAAAAACCCATAACATTCAATATGGCCATTGCCTGCATCATTCTCTTTTAACTTCCCTTCCTTTCAGCAATTCTTAAATTCTTTTCCAGGTAATTTCTCTCACCCCTTTACTGAGCCTCCCCAATAAAGCACAGATATGTAACAAAGTTGCCATAACAGATGTGAATTGCCTCCCTTTTTACTGGAACTAAATTTATGCTGAAGAAGCTAATACATAGTTGGTGCCTGAGCAGAAACATCCACAAGTCTTGCTACCTCCCTCTAGCACAGGGTTTTGTTTTCTTTTAAACAGCATAAAGGAAGTAACTCAAAAGTTACTCCAAAGGAAGGAACTCTCTGAAGCTGTTTTACTTATTCACAAATAAAAAATCCCTCAGGCTAAAAAAATCCCAAGAAACCACAGGAGTAGCATTTTTAGAGCACTTGCCTAATCTCCTTCACCTAAAATCTCACTAAAGGAGGTGGCCAGACATTGGTTAGCCAGTCCTGAATAAAGCCCTCAGTTGCTTCATCACAGCAACTAGTTAATACAATACAAGCAGAAAAAATACAGCAGCTTTCATTATTTCTCAGCTTTTTAATAAACCCAGGATTTGTCTCTGGGACAAACACTGTTCTCAGAAGTCAAAAGTTTCTCCTGAAAAATGATAAAAAGAGCTGCATGTCTCATAAAGGAAAAAGCTACAGAGCAGTATTCAATAAAAGCAACGAACAATAAAATTTATCTCTCTAAGAAATACTGTCTTCTAGTATTTTTAATATTATCTATAGAGG
>VXBC01001354.1:715995-775122 GCA_013399945.1 Ploceus nigricollis | reverse complement strand
TTTAATAACATTTATTTCTTTCATACCTCTTTATACCACATTCATTTCACTGGATACACTTCAGATAAACACTTGCTTATAACTAGCTCACAGCTGCAGCACACCTTATAAAACATTTCTGAATGAAAAAGCTTCTTATAATTTGCAGCTTTTGACTCCAGCAGCTTCTGAGACAATAAATGCCAACTGTTTCTCCATCAGTGATTTGCGCTTTTTAAAACAGGATAATCACTGAGACTGACCCAGCACTGCCACAGGAGGGACTAAATTAATATTTTTCTTTCATAGCGCCCGATTGAATGAAATCCTGAGATTATCCTCATTCAGCCTTTTCAGACTAGATTTCCCAAGATGGTCTCCTATCAACACATAAGTAGAGTCACTGATTGTGTTGGCTGTCTCCAGGCAGTTAAATTCTGTGCCCCCAACCCAACGTCAGCCAAACACAACAGTCAAAGCTGTGCAGAAAGGAGGTTCCTTACAAGCAGACTGAAAGCTGTCCATGACCAAGAAGACAGACCTGGGAAATTACTTGCAGAGGGACAACACAGGTTTTCCCCGGCTGTGTCCTTCTGACCCTGCAGCTGCACGTGCAGCCCTGAGCCAGGCACACCAAGGGCCATCCCACGCTCAGAGTGCAACCAGGGAAGAGACAACAGTACATATCAGGACCTCACTACTGCTGCAAAAATACCTTGCTTGATTGAACCCCCATGTTTCCAAGCTAACAACTGATGGGCACATTTTGGTATCCAATGGACTGTGGCTTCTGAGATTTCATGATATGCAGCCCAGCTCTGTCCTACTGCCAGACCTCTTTCTTGGACCTGGGAAGATTGTGCCATGCAGCAGCTCTGACTGAAAAGAAACTGCTTCTCCATGGCGTTTGAGCAGCAGCTGGCAGTCAAAAAGGGTTACTGCTAGGTGATTTTGAGAAGCCTTTGCAAAAAACTTTTGATGAAGGGCAGTTGCTTTTTTCTGGAGCAGGGCAGCAGACAGGAATGCAATACTGTCCTGGAGCAAATCAACCCTCGTGCAGTCCCAAGGTTAACAGGGTCCTTAGGTAGGACCATACACCTACAACTTGGCCACAGACCTTAAAGAGGAACANAAGCAAAGGAGAGCCCTGTCCCGCTGTCTGTCTGTGCTGCAGACAACACAGTCCAGCAGCAGGATGCAGGGAGCAAGTGCAGTTTCTGATAACAAACTCTGTGCTTCTTCTCTCCTCTCTTTCGCTCTCAGAACCAGTCTTAAAGGTGCAAAACTTATTTCTGGGCTAAACAAACAAATGGGGATACAAGCATCATAAAGTCCCCAGGACAACCCTCCATCATCCTCCTTTAGTGGAGGGAGGTCAGATGGGGTTATGAGGAGAGCATAATAACAGCAATGCCTCCCCTCAGAGGCTCTCCCCACACCTGCACAAAAGTACACACTGCCCCCCTACAGGAAGTCCATAAAAGGTGTGTCCACACAAGGATGTGATTCTCCCAATGCACTGACCTCTGTGTGCAGCAGCACTGCTGCCACATCCAGAGGCAACCTTCTTGCCCTTTCCACCGCCTCCTGTTGAATGCCACACGAATGCAGTTTATTAGAAAGTGACTGGGAGGCAACTATCCTAGGAGTGGGAACACAAAGATAAATGACAGAGTAAGTTCCTGTCTGTATGTTTCTTGTCCCAAAACAAAAGCAGTTAATAAAACAAGGAGCATCAGATCCCAACTGTAGCATTCAGCAGCTCTGACTCCTAACAGGTGGTAGAGGAGAGGTGTTCTGGATGTGAAATCTTGAAATATTTTACCACATAATATAAAGAAAATTTACGAGTGACGAACAATCTTTTAATGTCATAGTGTCTTTTTTTCTCAAATGCTCTAAAGCTCTTTAACTTTGAGGCAGCTTTTGTCTTTTCTAACACAATTGCTTATAATTCTAATCCACCCCAATAATTAAAGTAATTAAATTACTCTTTTACTAGGTGATCTGACAGAACTAGTTTAGTTCTTGAAAAAAATGGAGATTAAGTGAATATTTCTTTGATAGGTATTAACACAATTCATTACAAAGCACTTCTGTCAAGTTTAGTACCATGATTTATATAACTACTACTGTACTATTTAGGTTTACAACCATTCAAAAGTACTTAAATGCTTAACAGAGCTCCAAGTTTCCATAAAGTACTCATTCCAAAAGTAATCAGGTAAATTGTCAAAGAGAACATGATGAAAATTTCTGTTGCTTTGACTAGCTTAGTTGTTTACTTAATCATAGGAAAATTTCCACCCCTCAATCATCAGCCCACAAGGACATACTACACTATCTTCACTCCACAAAAGCTGTTACTCAGCATGCATCTCCTTTCTACTTTTATTGTTTCCATTTCTTTCCAACTTCTCCTTTGGTCTCTGTTCTGTCAGAACAGAGGAGGAAGCTACAGGACCTAGTAGTAATAATCCCGCAAAAAGAAGGAAAATGAGAAAGGAAGGGAAAAATGAAAACTTAGTAAGATGCAAGGAACTCTATCCAGCAGAACAGAGCTATCAAAGAACCAGCAGACTCATTCTCAGCACTACAAAGCACATAACTGTGATTCCTTCTCTCCAGCCATGCTCTATTACAATAAACAAAACTGTCTAAGCTGCAGATGCCCTCTGGACATTTACCTCAGACACAGAGGACATTTTCAGCAGGGGACTTTTCAGGCAGTAGCAAATGGAAATACAGGGGTGAGATGATAACAGACTTTCCAAAACAGACTCCTAAAGGGTATCCTGGCTGCCACTGCAGCCACCTCTCCCATTTAGCTCTCTCATGGCCCCTGGTCTCCAAGTTTGTTTATCGGGAAATGACTGCTACCTCAAGTATGAGATGTCCTCAACTTCTCACTTAAACAGGTGTTACTGGGGGTTAAGGGTTCTGGGTAGTGTGGCCTTTTTTCAGAAACAAGAATATCAGACCAGTCTGGCAGGATACTCTGATCAGATGGGGCCACATACTGAGACTTTATTCTCCATTTCTTTTTCAGCAGTTAACCCTTATGAAAGGACTTGTTTGCTAAATAGAATTAATGTATCAGCTGCTCTGTCCCAGTTCAGAGACAGATGCATGTCACAGCTTTTCTCAGCCAAGCCATGAGGACCTGTGAATAACCACTTCTCTGGCAGTAGTGAAGGCTGTGATCTTTATCAGGGACTGCACTCATGCACTGGGTGACAGAATTACTGTGGTTTAAGAAATTACCACCTCCAACCAGGATGTGGTGATTGACCAAAAGGTCACTATATAGAACAGTTTAATACTCATTGCTCTCCCCATTAAGCTTAACGTCACAGAGACCCTAGAAACTCATCTCTTTTTCTTTGCCACTGAGGCTTGCTAAGAGCATGGCTGGCAGCCAGCCATTTTGGCCCAGATCCCCAATGCAATTGCTTCCAACAGTGTAACCAACCACACACATGGGTATTTCTGCCCTGAGCTGTAAATAACTGCACAGAGCAGTGGGAATCAGCTAACCAGGTCATCAGCCAGCCCTTACCTGGTAAATACCCATGCAAGTAGGCTGGCTGCACTGTTACATGCTCCCTTCAGTGTTCCTGTGACTGGGGTCTCTTCTTGACATGCTCTTAGAGAAGTGGGCACAGGAAGGGAAGTTCAGAGGAAGTATTTCCAACAGTTCCTTCAACAGAAGGCAATACACTGGCAGAAATCACTCTCACAGGAGCAACAGCCCAGTACTGCTTAGAGAACATCCAGTCAATTCAGGATTGCATGGTACTACAAAGTGTGTGTGGTACTTGCAACATATATAAAATCACAATTTAACCTGATAAAAATGAAGAGCACCAACATATGCATGAATACCCTCCCACTGCAGTACAACAGCACAAAGTTGTCCATTACTTCATCAGTGCCCAGACCCATCAATGTCCAATGCCACACAAAGTACTGCTTCAAGAGTGGAACCAGAGAGGAATGCATTCTGGAACCGTAGGCACAAGTGATAAGGAGTGTGGCTATGCTCGACCTGGTTCTGTTCTGTGGCAAGGAAACATGAGCTTTTATGCTATTTTCTCTTGACTAAACACAGTGCTTTCGCCAAGCAGTCTTAGATGAGAATTCTGTAATTCTATGCTTAGCAGTTTACAAAGAACAAAGGGGTTTTTAAAATCATTTTGCTAATAGCACATACAAGAAATAGCAAAACTGAAACTCACATCCCCAGGAAGGAGTTAAGGAAAAGCAAAACACTACGAGTGGCCATCATTAATATGGCATTATGATTCACAGATGAAAAATAGAAAAGGAAAAGTCAAACCAGAGCATAAAAACTGTCTAGCAGATAAGTTGCTTTCTGGATATCACAGGTACAGAATTCTCCAAGACAGTGAGTGTATGAAAAATACCCCAATATTTTGGAAGTAAATCCTGACTCATTCCATACCAAACAGGCTCCCAATCAGAAAATGCCTGAAGCATCAAAGCAAATTTCTGAACATTTCAACATTTCAAGTTAGAAAGGCTCTCAGAGTAGCTAGTATAAGCATGCTCAAGCCAAACAAGTAAAGCAAACAATGTGAACAGAGGACAGAATTGCTTTGGTTTGGGGGTGGCATGGTTAATTGTTTTGACCAAAGTAAAAATTATCCCAGCAAATTTTAAAAGGAATGAAGACAAGTAATGATGAAACAATGAAAGAGAAGACAGAGTCACAAATGATCACAGCACTCTGTGAACGGAATTTGCTGCTGTATTGTTTCCACAAACTAGTGCACTTATACACCACAGTGAAGGTTTCCTCTCTCAAAAAGCTTCACAAGTTGCCTTTGTAATCTTAGTGTTACCATTTGAGTTATCCAATAAACAATACAAAAAATATTCTGATTTTATGACTCAAGAGTGAGCACAAGATTGAAGTTTTCTGTCCCGCATTTTTACAGTCATGACTGTAAAAGTCGCATTGGAGCTTTCATAAATGTCAGTTTCAAGCTTTGACACAAAAATAAATACTGATGTCATTTGCTACAAATGTAGTAATGGATTATGAAGAAGTGATGAGCAGATATGTGAGGAAAAGCTAATTATATGAGTTACACTGATAGTTATAGGCTGCAGGCTCAAAATATTTTCATTCTCTTTATTATTTTTGATATGCAAGATCTCTTTAGACCATTTCTTATTACTGGCATAGCACAGCTTGAGTAGAACGGCAATATGTTGCTAATGGCAACGGCAGTGGTTTCACATGTTCATTCCACTAGAACATGTTTCACCTTGGAACTCTCCAGCTGGACTTGAATAATGGGTCAGACTTCAGAGGTGTTATGGAACTCCCACTGCCTTCAGCAGTGCTGCAGCAGCTCCTACTGACAGAAAGTCTACTCCAATTGTTGCTGTATTTTCAAGTAAAAATTGTAAAGATGACATTGCCCTTCCTGGAAAAGCATTCCCACACTGCAGAGACAACCCCCACGAAGGCACACACACGTGTTTGATGCAGGACAAGCACCGTACCTCATTCCTTCTGTTGATCTGTTCTGGTAGTTGCGGTACAGCTGGGGGACGCCCAGCATGGCCTCAGTGAACACCGCAAGGAAGCCCAGCGTTTCCACAAAGAGGGAGGAGTCCAGCCACAGGTAAGTGATGTAACCAGTCACACCAGTGAAGGTGAGGACACACTGCACGTAGTCTGTAAACTTGCTCCAATGCCAAAAATAGTTCAAGTCAAAATCTGCAACAGAACAGGAATGCAAGAAGAATTAAATACATCTTCCCAACCAACTCAAAGTTAATCAGGGTGGAAATGAGAAATAGGAAGCATGAGGGAGCCACAGTCTTTGGAGGAAGGGGTTAGTAGAAAATGAGGGATAGGATTAAAAAAATAAAAACAAAACAACCAAACAAACACACTTGCAATCACCCCCACCCCCCCAAAAAAAATACCACAAAAACAAGAAAAATAAAGAATAATAGTCCTGATTTCACAAACATTTTTTGGGGGGTGTTCAATAAAGAAACAAGAAAACAAAGGCTTGCAAGCCAACAAAGTATTTACAAAGATAACTTTTTAAAAGTAAGCATTTCAAAAATACCTTCCTATATCAAACATGAAGGACTCTGGATACTGCTCTAGTGGAGCTAGCATAGGAAATGTTTCACAAAAACCTTCCAGTACCAATAACAGGCCCCAAGCACCGCAGTGCAAGCATTCTTTCTCTTAGGTCATTATCTCTGCCTTTCAAGTGCCTCAATCCAAGCTGCTTAGAAGGTCACCTGAAGTCCACAGCTCTGTTCCCTGGTGCAGTGCAACTGCCTGTGGGGAAGGGCAAGATGCCAGTGCAGCTGCTACAGTTTTACTGAGACAGGTACAAGACTCAGGCAAGATTTTCCCTGGAAAAAAGCCTCTTACGGACATCATCACTTCCACTCCTAGGACAAAACTTTGCTCTTGCCTTTGCCAGCACCAAGGAGTGCAGGTGTAGCACCCATTTCTGCATCCATCACAACGAAACGCTCAGCCACAGAACGCAGTATCCCCTCTTGAGGGAAGGAGAGAAGGAACAAACCAGCCATGGCATTTGCTTGGTACATTAACAGTGTATCATTGGAAGATACCCAGCAGTCTTATTGATGAATAATAAAATACAAAACCCCATAGCGATTGACTGTATAGCAATATAACGACTTCATCTTTAACAAAAATGCTACAATAACTGCTCATTAGCAGGTGCTAATGAACCTGCCTTCCTTTCATAGAAGCACCTACTTCAGACCAGCTGAACTGTCTGAACTACCAAGGTGATGAACTAATGTCCTAGCAGGGATACTATAACCAGCCCAAAGCCGTGCAACACACAGCACATCACTAGCAGATTTGCATAGCTGTCATTTCAGAAGTAGCTGAGAAAGCTACAGAAATAGTGCCACTGCTAACTCAAGCAAGGAAGACATTGACCTCCACTGACTAACACTAACAGAAAATTCAGTGAGATGGGAATATAGGCACTTAGCTGCCTCAGGATACATACATACACACACCAAATAATAGTTTTATTTTCTGCATCTCTTCATACCTTCATATCAGTATCAGTCTGGCCCTCAGACACACTTTATTAGCTATTCTCTTTTTAGTACTTGGCAAACCCACACCTCAGGACACCTCCTGACTGCACCCAGCTGAATCATTTTATTTTGCCACCCAAAGAGGAAGGCACAACTGGCCAGGAGCCATACCCAACCTGCAACATTGTCAGCCATCACCCAGAATTGAGTAATATGACCTGGGGCAAAACCACTGTCACTGTAAATGCTGACTTTCAGTATTTTATGGTAGTGGCTCCTCAGCCTCAGAACTCAGGGGTGTAAGACTACATAAAAGTTAGACCCAGCGCTGGCACAGCCCAAACCATGTGAGCCTCGTGCATTTCTGGAGCTTTGTGAAAGCTTTCATTTTTGGAGATGAAGGGCCCATGGCCCTTCACTCATTAACCTTCCTACCAGCTGTCACATCTGCCCTGCATACACTGTGTTTTTCCTCCTGCGTTCTCCACATGCCCCAAGATCCTTTTCAAAATACCCATCCCTGGACACCAAATCCTAATTTCCTCAGTTCATTTTCATAATAGAAATCAAAGAACTAAAACTACATTGAAGGAACAAAAGTTTAGGAAGTTCATGAAACCAAAAAAAGTCAACATTCCCACAGCTATCGTGAGGCAAGCTACAAAATCCATGGATCCATGCAAACACTTGAGCACAGATGAGAAAAACACTGTGTGAAACAGGATTTCAGCTGAAGCAGAAGAACTAATTACTAGCACAGAGACTCTATTTTGCTCAAAACTATCATGATGCTAGATAATCGCCATTTCACTGTAGCACTTTTTAAGTTCTTGTTTCTGCTATAAATTTTGCTCGGTAATATAGTTAAGAAAGAAGGGAAGAAGGGAAGAGGAGACAAAAGAGATAAGAGCAATCATAATCGTGGTAATAGTTTTGCAGAGAAAAACATCTGAGTTATTGTAAAACCAGCCCAATATATAATCACTAATTGCTCTACTTAACAAATGTATTCTCCAGATGCAGAAGTCTATTTTAGGACACTAAACCTCCCCACACTGCATTAAAAAAAAAAAAAAAAAAATTAAAAAATAATGTAGAGAATGAAACACCTGACTTTCCATAAGGGTTGTAGTTTTTTCAGCCCTTATTTGAACTGCTAAAATGTTTTGCCACATGATTTCTTCTTTTTAACCAAGGCTAAAGTTCATTTTCTTCAGGAAATGGTTTCAAAAACTCAGAGGGGGAAAAAAAGTCACACACCCATCACTTCAAGGTCTGGAAATAAACTGTGACTCATTTTTCCAAGTGGCTCCCTTCTCAAGGGGGTCCAAACACATTAGTTCTGTAAGGGGAGTGATATTTTTTTAAAGAAATAAATGTTAATTCTGCTGAATACAGTCACAGATATGTGAAAAAAAATATTAAATGCTTAAAAAAAAAGTAGTTTTAAAAACAGAATAAAATTCATGCGTGTGCAAACCAGTCCTATTCCAAGAAGACAGGCAGAGAACACCAATCCATGTCCGAGGCCATGTCATCTGAGAACTGAACAAAGTTATACATATTATTGTAAACATTATTCATGTTTGAATAAAAGTATGAATAATAAATATCATATTGAGATTTTTGCTCCCCCCATCATCTCTTTTCCTTAGAAGGACAAAACAAGAAATCCCACTTTTTATTTCTAACCACCATTTATTTCTAGAAAACATCTTAAAAACTGTCTAAGTTAAATGTGGATGCATATCTTTTGACTCCCTGAAATGGGAAGTCACTGCCTGCATAGCTCACTCCATTCTGCCCAGTGAGAAATCCCTGACGTGGGTTTGTAACCACACTCAGCTGATGCAGTTCAAGCAGTAACTCCCAGGCACTAATATCCTGTGTGGATCAGAATTAGCATTACTGTGGTGAAAGGTACCGTATTTCATTACCCATGGCTGAGCTCTTTAAACCACTCAGTGAATTGCATTTTAAGCATGTTAATCCATTGATAGATGAGAGATTTACGTTGGAAAATCCTATTAATGCTGGGGGAAGGAACAGCTCGGTAGGTTTTTTGTGCACTGACTGGAGAAAACTCTACACAGCTTGAGGGTGAAGAAGGCTGAGATTAAGACCTCCTCTGGGAGGCACTTTGCACGTCAGAGATGAAAAATGTAAAGCAGGCAGAGACAGCATTGTAAATAACAACGGTTATTATCAGTCGAGCCAAAATGCAAGTAGTAAATTCAAGATTCTAGTGTGGGATAGATGCCAAGTGACACAAAGAAGACTCCACAGTATCAACTTTCAAGTGAGGATGACACAGAGGTCCAAACAGTTACATTATTTTTAGTCAAGAAACATTTTATACCAAGCCAGCTACCATGCTAGTTCCTTTTGGGAAAGTGAAGCAAAGACTTTGACATCCTAAAAATTATTTACTGTAGCTCTCAATTTCTCTTAGTTGCATCTTATTTTGTGCCGTGACCTAATTCTGTACCTACATCCTTGCACTACGTTCACTTACACTTGTCCTTAGACATTTGACCCAGCTCCTCCATTTGGTTGGTTCCTTCCTAGTTTTGAGGTCAAGGAAAAGCTTGCAATTTTCACTGCCTGTCTTTGCAAGGTGGGAGAGTTTGCATTTGAGCCCTCTGTAGAGCTTTGACAAGGAAATAAACTCTTTTCTTCTTACGAAGGCTGCTGGTTTTACCCTCTCTCCCACTCCTTATTGAATGCCATTACATCACAATCACCCAAACTACCTCCCATAACTAAACTCTTGACCTCCTGTATGAAAAGCACTGCTCACTAACTCCTTCTAAGAGCATGCTGAGCAGTCTCTACCCCTGAGTGCCCTTCTAAACAGATGACTCAGTAGTTAATCCTCCTACCCCTTGGTACACAGCTAATTCTTATGTTTTGTGAGACTGTGGTGCTGTTCAAAGGATATCCAATTTCCGTCATCTGGCTGTCAACCACCGTGCCTGCCCACCTGAACTGTTCCTGCCACACGATCAAAGGAGTCCAGCCCGAGCAGTCGGTTCCAACGCCTCCCTCAACAGCACTGCAATCCAAAACCTGGCTTAGATGCTGTGAAAGAGCCTGATAACAGTAATATATCCAACCTGGAACAGTTACAAAATGCAGTTATGGCTGGGCATTATTTCAGATTATTATCCATGGTCTGTTTCCTGTAAAAGGGACACACTTTGAAGATGCAGAAGCCACTCCGTGGCGACACTCTGTGCTGCCTGTGGGTCTCAGCCACTGGGCTACAGTACAACACTCTCCCCCTCATTTGCTCTTCTGCTCATCTCCAGAACTCATGGTCTCTGCTGTAAAAGGGGCTCAGCTCTGAGCTGCAGGCAAATATGCTGCTGCTCCTCGTCCCAGCCCAGCTACAAGGGCAACTCTTTGGACAGCTGGAAGATGCAGACTTGTATCCCCAGGTTGACAAAAGAAACTAACTCAGACCTCTCACACTTCCAATGAGTGCTCTAAGCTATACACAGCTCCTGCACTCAGCAGTAGCATCTTAAAAATAAATTTTGCCACATTCTCTAAAGAGGACTTGCAAGGCACCTGCCAGAAGAGGCTGGGCCCAGGCAGTAGATTCTGAAAAGGAGACTTTTATACTTCCAGTTCTTCAGCTGCAGCAAATCCTCAGACATTTGCCTCAGGCATTATCTGTCTCCCTGGCAATCCTGATTTCAGCTCTCTCATCTAAAAACAGCAGCAGGACTGCAGAGAAACATGCTGGCTAGCACTCCTTACCTTGCTCATTCTGAGCAGCTCCCAGACAGAACCTGGGTTTCTCTGATGCTCTGTTCTGAAATTCCTGAGTACCCCACAGGGCACCTAGGAAATAACTGGGGTGATAAGGGCAGTAAGACTATGCATGACTGTTACTGGGTGATCCAAAACTTTTTCTCTCACTCTCATCATCCACATATCCAGCTAGGCACCCTTCCTTTCCAGAAAGAAGAAGGAAGAAAGGAAACAGCAGAGAGAACTGATACATTTAGATTTTCTTTCCTCCTTTTTTAAGAACTGACAGAAACCTACAAATGCTGTCTGAAGCCAGCATTTCCACTCATTGGGACTGAGAAAGGACTTGTTATCTTTCACTCATGGTATAAAAGAGAAGAAAGGAGAGCTTAGCATGAAAAACTGGCTGTAATCCAAACACTCTTTTTGAAAGGACACTGTCTATAAGCAGACAATGCTCTTCATCTCCATTCCTTCAGGCCCATGACCTAGGAATTTCTCAAACTGTGAGTTACTTTTAGGTATCTGCTCAGCCCTGTCACTGCACTACTTCAGCATCTCTCAAACATTCCCTTCTATCTGGTCTTCACCCTGACCTGTACCCAAACATTGTCACTTTTTCCTCTCTAGCCAATGCAAGATGGGAGCAAAACATTCCGGAGGGTCTTGAACATTTTCTGAAAATATCACCCCAGCCTATGAACCATATGAATGACTCTCTTCCAGTGAAATCCATTTTTGACATCCCTTGGCTCATACAGTGCCTTCTCTTGGCTACATCTAGACTAATGTCAGTTCATTAAAGCCACTCCTCTTAGTATCTGACTCTCCCTAAAGGCCCAGCATGAGTCCTCTAGTCAACAAAAAGTAAGCAGCAGATTTTCATATGAGAGGGGGAAAACATCAAATCTTAATCACATAGAAAAAGGCTGAAAGCCTGACCCACGCAAACCCTGAAGACTCATACAAAGAACTTTTGTTTTTAAAAGCTCAATGGAGCTTTCAGTACTTGATGGGGGACACAACACCTGAGATTAGAAGTTCAAGTGTTATGAAACCTCCTCTACATCAAAATTATCCCTATCTCCCCTCAGTCATCTTCTCTAGTTTGAAGGCAAGTACCTGCCTTAGTTTGCTCTGCCTTATTTTAGGTAGCTTCACAATCTTCTAAAATCTTCTATGCTGGGTGTCTCTTTTGTCACATCAGGTTCATGTTTTTTCCCTCCTATCAGGATTATTACCCACTCTTCCTCCTCCTTCTCAAAAACACTATACATAAGTGGGCTAACATTTTTTCAGAACTATCCTTCCTATCCAGGGCTTCTCACTCATATTCTACACTGTCTCCCAGAACACATCTACAAGCATCCGCAACTGCTCTATCCTTCCCCTTTGGGTTCTGTAGGGTCCACTCTACCTCCTCACCAAAGGTAATTAGCAATTGCCCAGTTAAGAAACACATGTGAGTTACAACTACTTCAGAAAAATCTGACACAAATGCACTAGTACATATGAAAAAAATCAAACAATCCACACTCTATTTCTTAATACATTGCCTTTCCCATAGATGTGCTATTTCCCTGATTTTACAGCATTCGGTTTAAGGGAACCTTTGAATACCACTTAGCACAGTGGTCCCCACTAGAGATAATTAGCAATAACACCTATCTTGACTATTTTGTGAGCCTTAAAGAGCAGCAATTTAAAAGTTACAATTTATTCTGAAAGTTTTACCCCTGCTGCTAACAACACACACGACAATAGGAATGAAAAGCTAAATCAAAATATTCATACCCTGGGCACCTTCAGTGCAGCTGACAGCCTTTGCTGTGCTATCTGCAGTATAATTTACTTTGTACACATCTTCAGTTTATAGGAGTCTCACAGTGAAGAAGAAAAAAAAAAAAAAACTTAGAGAAAAATGCAGTTACATAAACCCACAAAATTAGGTTGACCTTTACCTCATCTTTGAGAATTTCCACTGTCTTACAAAAGGATGCAGAATTGTTTACATTAGTTGTGCTGCACTGATACCAGCCCTGTCAACATTTTAATTTGTGTGTTTATATCTAAATATGCCTGCATACACGTACACGCCTCTTCCTCACAGCACTGCTGATATATAAGCATGAAAAAGAAAGGAAAATTATAAAAAAAAGCAAGGGAGAACAAAGATTTTTTGTTCTAATACAGAGGAAGTTTTAGCAAGTATAGTATCTGTGAAGAAGGTTCCAACTGTTGGACTCGGAAATTGTTGGTGAATGCCAGCTGAGCTGGGAAATCCTCATGGAGCAATACAGCTCAGCTCATTTCTGATGTTCATCTCTGAACATCACTGCAGAATGAGTGTAACCAACCTGGGGGCAGCCAGAAGCAAACTCCTACCCCAGTCCCTCCAAAAAAAAAAAGCATGCAGAAGAGTACTCCTGACTTCTCTTCCAAAGCAAGGACATTTCTTGGGTTTCTCCAGATGAAAGATGCTTTTGAGGCAATCTTGCAGAAGGTACAAATGCAACCCCCCTACCACTGTACCTCGTGCAACATATGCTAACCAAATCCTTTGCTTTCCCAGTCCAGCTGAGAGAAAGCACTGGGTCTCTACTCCTGGTGTACTAGTAGGCCAGTAAGATTAGGAGAAGAAAAAAAGATAACCACCACACACATGCCAATGTTGCAACAAGAGCAGGGCACTTAACTTAAGGCTAGGTATATCTAAATCAAGGTACTTACAGCACTATATTCTCCCTGTAAATACTTGCTTCCCCAGCAGCATCACTACTGCAACTCCCTACTGTGTTACTGCTACTCTTGCCTATTCAGTACAGAAGTCTCTTCGTTCTATTCCAATGTATTGACTGTTCTTCTTAGTCACTGTGTCCATAGATAGTCGCAACAGCAGGCAAAAGTGGCAATTATGACCAATGAAGGAAAACAGCCTAATAACTAGCAGATCATGGAGCTTGGAAAGCCACTGGAATAAGACAGCTGTGGCCCAAAGGATTCAGTGCTACAGAAATAAGCTCTGTATTTGAAAGGTGGAGTGAAAGCAGCATGAACAGCTTTAGAAGCCATGTGACTCCTAAGGAGCACAGACCCCAGGAGGAAATCGTCCTCTAAAGTTGCAGCAGTGGCAGTGAAATGGAAAGCCCAGGGAATGTCATAGCAGAGTTTTGATGACGCTGGGCAGCCTCTGCTTTCACTACAAATACTCCCGATTCTGCTCACCTCCTACACCAGGAGCATCAAAAACCCCAGAGCAAGTCAAACTAAAGAAGTGCCCCAACCCTTCACCCTCAAGCAGAGCTGTGAAGTCAGGTCTTTATTCCCAACTGTGCCAATGATGGAGGCGGCAGATAAGAGATAAGCTCACTCTTCTTTTGGCCAGATACGCCTTTCTATGCTAACTATAGAAAGAGACTTCTTTTTCTGACAGCAAGATAAGCAGGAATGATGAGAATGTCACAGCAAGAAGAACATGTAGTACCAAGTTTCTATTTCTACAATAATTTTAACAATATTTTACACTATCATCTGCATAGTTTATCGAAGATATCACCCACAGCCCTAGCAGGCAATATACAAAGGCCTCCAAAAAAGACTAAAATGGAGTAAGTTAAGCATTGCAGAGCAGGCAGCCTTGACTCTAAAATTCTTGTAGTTGGGAGTTATAAACTCTATATGAAAACACTTTAATTTATTTTGAATAGTACTGAAACTTATTCTTTGCAGCTTAAGTCTCAGAAGCTATCAAGACTACTATAATATAAGAAACAATATGCCCTTTCTCATTTAAAGACTGTAATTAAAGAAATTAATAAAAGTTCCTCTAAACATTACAAAACCAAGCTGCGCATTAGACCAGATGCAGTTTGACTCAGATTCCACCATGCCAGAGATTACAATGCCAGGTTGCATGTATAATGCAGCAAGTTACTCCCAGAAACTCTGGAAGTAACTGCCAGGTAAGACTTTAGCACCTTTTGAACTGCAGATCTCTGAGAAAAATGCTGGTAAGTGATCCCTCTTTTTCAGCCTTGTCTGAGCTTTACTTGCCTGAGACCTTATCTCCTCTCTTGTGAAGACACCACAAAAAGAAGGCATTTGGGATTTTTTTCAGACACCGAAGTCAGACATGCATAAATGCATATGTAAGTATGTACACAACGCAAAGCTAAACACTATTCATAAAAATACAAACTCATCTCCTCATTTAGGATTTCTGGGGGCAAGTTTAATCCCTGTTTCCTAAGTAATCCACCACCAGCCAAGAGAAATTCTAGCCCCCAAACAGGCCCTAGTAATTTAGTGTCTAAACAGAAGAATGCCCTGTGCAGCTGCCTCGTTTGCTAAAACAATATTGCCTGCTAAACATCTCATGGCCACTACCTCAGTTGACCTCAGAGTAACCCATTTTAGTATTGATAATTGAATACTTTAAAGTTATCACAAGCGTGAAGGAAAGTGTAGGAAGCTTTCACCTCTTTCTTTCACTCGCCTCTCTCCTCTGTCCAGGCTCTGCTACACATATGAAAATGTCAGATAAGTTTTCTTTAATTATCTGAACTGCATTACAAAGATGTTAATATCTCAAAATGATGGCACAGTCTACTCCATTTCATAGAGCTTCCTTTGAAATATCTATTATAGTTAATAACGTAGGCTGGTGAAAAAGAATCCCATATTCAAAAAAAAATATTTCTCGATTCTTGTTCTATGCTGGAATAAAAAGAAAGACTTTGGGAAATCTGAGGGAGGATGAAGAGAGAGGCAAACATACAGATGGGATCTGGGAAATCAGTTTAAACTTTTAATGTCTCTGATTTGAATTAAGGACCTTCCACCTAGGTTTTTCCATGTCCTATGACAGTGGGTCATGAAGCTATTACCCACTCAAGTCTGGAAGCATCTCCTACATTCTGACCAATTTTGACCAAATTCATTAAAATAATTTATGTATATGTGTTTGTGAAGACATGATCATTCACTGATAACAACCTTTATCACCAACAATCAATTTACAAATTTCAGGCCAGCAGTAGCAAAAAAATCTCAACTTATAACTTCTCATTTACTACAATAAACATCATCTGAGTGTAAAGGTGACTATGGAAAATCATCTGCTATTTAAAAAAAAATATATATATAAGTAGATAAAGCTGGCAGTAATTCCAATCTCTATGCAACTTTCTAGGGAAAGGGAATAAAAGGATTTCTGGTAGCAGGTTTTCCAGAACCTCCGTGCCTTCAGTGTCCCCTCACAACCATTAAACCAAATCTCACCCTATTTACAACAAGTCTGCACAAATCTAAATTACTGTATAAGGGCACTGAACAGCAGGAATTTCCACTGCGCTAGCAGAAAGAATTTACAGGATGGGAGACCAGTAGAGAGTTTCACTTGAGTGCCTGCAGACTGCCTTACTGATTACAGTGTTTTTAACTGGAGGAGCCAAGCGAGACAGAGCTTCCCTGAAACAGAACTTCCCCTTCAACTTCCTAGCTGTTTAGTTTGACCAGAGATAAATCCCTGTTTTGACAAGAGCAGTGTTTTTTTATGTAAGGTGCACTTCTGAATACGACATTTTCTGAACACCTTGTTCCTGCAGTTCAATGCTCCGAAGCTAAAAAACCTACAAGACATAGATCAAAAGGTAGCTGATTTAAGTGGCTCTGTAATGAAGAGTTTGGTGGTGACAGAGGTGTGCATTCACAAATTGTTACCATTTCCCAGCAGAAGTTTAAGCTCCTCTTATCCCCCTCAATCTCTAACAGGATAACTTCTTAGTTCCCTGAAGCATTTCCTACTGAAGCCACAAAATGTGTGCTTTTTAAGCCTGTATTTTAAGCAAGATTGGTTCACTTATTTGGTTCAAAACATAATCCCACAAACTGTTCTGTCAGTACAAGTGAGGGGGCATGAACAAGTGGGGAAAAAAGAGAATCAAAAATATCTTCAGCATTGCTCCAGCCATTGCTAGAGTCAAAAGACTTTGGCTATTATGCCCCTTTAGAAATATTTTTACTTTTAAAAAGGACAATAAAAGACCTTCAAACCAAAACAGGCAGAAGAGAGTGCACTGGAAGTATTCACCAGAGAGATGACTCTGCCACCACAGGGCACCATCCTTTCATCCCTGGCCAAGTGATTCTGGGATTTGCCCTCCACTGCTGTTGTCCCTTTCACATTGTGTACTCAGGAGTGCAGGGGATGTGGAGAACGATGACAGGTGAACCATAAACAATGAGCTGCAAACAACAATCCTATCCACAAAAATCCTCATTACACTTCTGTGTTCTGCTGTGAAGAAACAGTGAATTTCTTTCAAGAGCGATCAGTTCTTTAACATCTACTGTACACAAAAATTAAATGAGGAACTTGTGTACAAGACTATTTTAAGCCATTTCCATATTAAGTTTGCTCTATTCCCTGAGTGAATACTTGTTCTACTACAACCTACTCTCAACAGGGGGCGAAGAAAGGCATTAGGGAGTAAATAGTGTCTCCGAAGACACAGTAAAAAAATCGAAGGCAAAAGACATTTTCTTAAAGTAACTGCTCCTGATTTTTACATGCTGAGGGATGCAAAGACAAGAAAGGGCAGCAGTGGAAAACATTGACATAAGCAAGGAGTCACTGCAAGTTTGTCATGGTTTGTATAAATGGACAAAAAAAAATGGGGGTGATGGGAAGCAGAGAATTTCAAGACCAGCAACTGTTTTTTTCCAAAGGGTATACAAACTGCAGATAGGGAGGGGAAAAAATTTACCTACCAACAACTGCAGTTTGTTCCAAGTTTGAAACTGTAGCTCCAAAGCAACCTACTAAAAAACCACTTTATGAAAGAAGAGGATGGCATAATTTTTATTATCATAAGAGATAAATATCAAGTTTTAAAGATTAGCTATGCACACATGCACACGCAAAAAAACACAGCAAACTTGCAAGGGCTACTGAAGTGTGTGTAACACCAAAGCAGCCTATGTATTTTAGAAACAGCAGCACTGGTCCTGATTTCGGTGGGAAAAAAATCCTGACACTCATACCTTACGCAAAGAAACAGAGATGTTCTGAATATTTAAAATGTTCCATCTCCCAAATTCTCTTCAGACTTCTGAGCTGCAATGGGTAATAGTAAAAAAGACAGCTTTAAGCAGCTTTTAAAAATAAAAAATGTTTCCATGAAATACTCAGGATCTGTCTTCCTTTCACAGATTTCTATTTCTCCATGGAATCAGTCAGGATGAACAAGACCCTTTTTTGTAAACGTACAATGCAAGTAAAAATAAATCTGTCAGAACTGAATTCTGGGATTTGGAATCTTTCCCCCACCCATGGGAGGGGACACAGGATCCTGATGCAGAGATGTAATGCATACTGATCACACAGCAGAGCAAAGAGAAAGTAGGGCACATAATAAATGCATCTGAAAGGAGACCTCCATAACTTCAGGAATAATGGTACAGTTGTTCCCTCCTACAGTTATTCCAGTTGTTTCCTTCCCACATAGAGGGAAACATGCTGTTTATTAGTAATCCAAGTGTTAGGAGGGAGACTGTGTACACCCTGCCCCTCACCAGAAATTCACTATTCACTAAAAATAACACCTTTTCTGCTGCTGATTTGAGACCATACAGGAAGCAGCTTCTCACGAAGAGCTAAGTTACATCCTTTCCTCCCAACCTCGCTCAGTGTTATGTCACCTCCTCCTACAGACAGAGACTGCACACCATTCTCTTAGTTACAAGATAACATTCTGAAGCTAAAAACATTTGCTGTGAAGCATAAAACAAAATCAAATTTTGAAATGTGATTATGCACCCTTCTGATGAGGTCTGTATTTGCCAGCCTATTAACATCACTTAAATCACTACTGCATAGCTCTAGTGAGTCAAATACTACATCTGAAGAATTGCTGGCTGGTGCACTGGAGCCAGAGCTTAGAAGGCTTTATCTGCTTCCGCAATAACAATTTTTACACTTTTGCAGTTTTGCTTAGTAAAAAATATCTCATCCATTCTAACAACAAGAAACTGATTGGAGCTGAGTAACATCTGCTTTGTTCTTGTGTCTTTGAAGAGCAATTCAGAGTATAAAAGAATGAGAAAAAAAGAGTAAATTAATTTTACTAAAAATCCATCTGAAAATAATATCCACTTCATTTGTTTTTTAAAAAGAAACAGTTCCACAAAATGAACCTTCAGAACAAACACTGCAGTTCATTTACCTTTTTATAATTTAAGTCATTTTGCACTTCTATTTTAAATCAATTTTCAACCCAAACAGCTTGTTATAAGTTACAAGTAAAAGTAATGCAATATTTGACCATTTAATTAATTTTTTAAGATGATAAAAAATGTAATTTAAATGGATCATTACTAAAACATAGTTATTCTATTTACACGTATCACCACATGAACCAAACTTTCTTTAGTAAAGACACAAAATAATTTATTACCATATTTCTTGCTTAGTAATTTAAATCATTATTTGCAAAGGCAGCTCCAACACTAACTTTTCTTTGCACTAAGAGAAAAAAAACTTATACTTTCCTCATCAGCTTTAATGAAGCAGATTGGTTGGAAGTGAAAAGGAGATGGTTTGGGCCTTGAAACAGGAACAATAGTTGGTGGGACACAACTCTGAAATTTATTCAGGAACTGGTATGGCCTACAAAATAATCCTTCCATTTTAATTCTGCCTGTTCCTTGACACAATGTCCTGTATAACCCTCCATCAGTCCTGGCTGCAATCTGGAAGCGACTGTAAGCCAGCACTGCTCTACACTGTGCTGTCACACCTTTAAATAGCTAAATAATTTGCCCCAATATCTAATGCAACCTGAAATAATCTATATCAGGTGCATGCAACAGTAAAAAGTATCAAGCTGGAAGGCAGGGGGAAGATGATGTCCTGCCTGTCTCTGAAAGCTGACTGTCACATCTCAGTGCAGATGAGCATAGGCCAAATCTGCTCCACCGCAGCATTCCCATCAAACAGCCTTCCTACTTACTGCCAAGGTCTGCACCATTTCCCATAACAATGCCCACCTCCCCAACACACAGGAACAGAACCGACAAATAATTTGTAAAAAAGTTTCTTCTCTTGAGCATTCCTAAGTCACTCTTTGGGCATCTGTTAACTGCCAGACATCAGAAGTGACAACTTGGCATCCACACCAGAAGGGTGTTTGGTTTGGTGTTTGCTCTTCAGCACACCTTGGTTCATAAAAAATAATTCCAAAAATAAAAGTAGACAAAGCCAGCTGTGAACTTATTATTGCAAAAGAAAATCAGTAAGTAAGTAAAACTTCACGAGGCAGACAGCTTTCCCCGGCACAGTGCTGATCTCAGCACCACAGAAGGCAGTATTCATCTCATCAGACTTGAGATCTGGAGTCCAACCCACCAGACTGAGCCTCAGATTCAGGCCCTTTGCAATTCATGGAGAGAGACTGGTTTGCCTTCAGCTTCTGCAGGCCACTCAGCAAGTCATGGGTAGACCCAGACAGGATGCCTTTTTCTGTTATGGAAAACACTGAGATTTCAGATATTTCTCCATCCCAAGTCAGGAAAAAAATCACACTAACATTAAAAGATGGGCAACCAGCAGTACCTAAACAGCCTAAAGGGTTAGGATGCAGGCTTCAGGCTCCCACTGAGGGCTCTCTCTCCCCTGTCTGCTGCCTGGCTTACCAAGAAACCATCAGAGCCACTTTGCTCACACTAATAAACTCAGAGTTATTTGTGCAAGCAGGAGCCTCCATCTCAGTCTCTCATATCCCATCCAAGTGCCATGATACTGCTTTGCAGCCTGTATAACTGGAGTACTCAGCTCCAGTCTTTACAGGGCTAAAAACATTCAGGGGAAGAGACAGACACAAACTAAATGGGCAATGAGGGCTAAACAGAGCCAACTGCATGCACCTTCTTGTGGTGGCAACAGGAGATCAAGAATACACAGGAAAGCAGGAGCACCTAAGCCCCCTGCCCTAATTCATCCTTGCTCAGCATTCACATGGGATACAGAGTACCTAGGTTCTACTGCTTCAGAGATGGGACAAAAAATAGGATTTCCTATGTCATCTCTTAAACACAAACAGACAAGGGAGAGTGTCTAAGATCTCTCTTCTCTCTCACTTGAAACATCCTCCTAGAGTTTGAAAATCCTTTTTCAATGAACATTTGGTGCATCACTGCTTGCAAAGTGGGAGTGTGCAGTGGAGAGAAAATGGGAATCTTTTCAGAAAATAAGGCTATCACAAATTGTTTTCAGTCCAGGATGGTCAGTGTACTGCATTACAAGCTTTTTTGTGTCAAAACAGAAAAGGGTTTATTTTGTTTTCTGTTCATACAGCAATGAAAATGGCAAAGCACTGATGTTTCAGTGATAAGTGCCCTTCAATCTCCAGCATCAGGAAATATCTTGTTAAAATGGCATTATTTATATGAGCTTCAGAAGCATTGATTTATTTATTTATATTCCCTATTTCTAGCTTAATAGAAACTAGCAACTTCATATTTTTATTGATTTTTAAATAATTAAATAAAGCTAATAAAACATATAGGACATAAAATGTAGCGAAAAAATCCATCAGACTGTGTAGAACAATCACGCTGTACCTTTAGCATTACCTCCACACACAGTTCATAGAGCAAATTATGACAGCTTAGACCTCCAGTGTCACACCTGCCCCATGCAGCATTTTGATTGGGACCAAGTGAGTGCTGCCACCCTGCCCAGCACTTCAGGTCACCTCATTGTCCACTCCTCCCACCGCATACAGCAGTGGGTATGGTTATCTCAGCAGACTCATTTCCAACAGAAGGCCCTAACATAACAAATTAGCTTTCCCAAGTGACAACATCTGCCTTTCCTAGGGAGTATGGTTAGAGAGTCAGCAGCAGAAAGTGAATGCAAGCTATGCCCCATCTCCTGTACATGACAGAACTTTAATACTGGCAGATGTTGACTCTGACAACGTGTTCATTTGTTGAATTGTTGATTCCATACCACTTACCTAAATGCAAAGATAAGGTTCTTTAAAAACTCATGAAATCTACAAAATCTGGACCCTAGATCCTAGTTCCAGAATCGTAAAAATGTGCTGCAACCAGAAGTTTCCTCCCTAGCAAGCTGTCTAGACAATCCATTATGTCTGAGCAGGCAGCACTGGGCAACAGTGCTTCTTTAAGCACACACCATGCCAGCCAGTGCTATAAGCCACTTAGGAAACTAAAAAAGCAAGCTATCAATGTATCTGTACTAACAATTAAAAACCCCTCAGCCTGAAAGTTTATTCTGAAGTCTGTGGGGAGTTGAGTCACACTTTAGAAATTTCTTCACTTATATCTTCTGCACTGAACTGGCAACTTAGCCATCATCTAGAAAATCATCATTTCTCTTCTCACTTTTTTGCTTACAGAAACTGAAAGAGAGCTGGCAAGCAGCAAAGTAGGACATCACCGTGAAAGCCAGAGAACTAATTGTCACCATGGCTCTAAACTCACCTCTTGCCTTCTTGCATTAATAATGCTTTAATGTGCTTTCACTGGTGAGGTCTGCCCCCTACAGCTCCTCAGCCCTGCTAGCAAAGCTGAGGGAGTGAAGCAGTACCCAGGAACAGGAAAGCAGGCGCTCCCGAAATTTTCAAGTGACACAGATAGGATGCATGTGGAGGTGTAGAGGCTGCAGGCTTATGTCTTTGGAAGGCTAGTCCATCATCTCTGAAAGATCATGGTACTGGGAGAGATTTTCTATTATTGGGGACAGGGGGAAGAAAAGGTAAAAAAAGCACACTAATCTCCAAGGAGGAGACCAGGGAACTACAGGCCAGTCAGGATAACCTCATCCCTGGGACGGTTATGGAAGAAGTCCTCATGGAATTCCCTTCAAAACACAGGAGGGATAAGAAAGTAACCAGGATAGCCTGTGTGGCTTTACCAAGCACAAACTGCAATTCACCAACCTGACCTATGAGACAACAACCTTCCAGTATCTGAAGGGAGTTTACCAGCAACTGGAGAGGGACTCTTCAGCAGCTGCAATGATAGGACAAGGAGTAATAGGTAAAAATTGAAAGAGGGAAAATTTAGGTTAGATATTAGGAAGAAATTTTTTACTGTGAGGGTGGTGAGACACTGGAACAGGTTGCCCGGGCAGACTGTGGATGCCTGGCAAGTGTTCAAGGCCAGGCTGGATAAGGCCTTAGGCGATCTGGCCTAGTGGGACACATCCCCCATTATGTCAGGACTGGGACTAGATGGTCTTTAAGCTCCATTCCAAATCCTTAACATTCTATGAATTCATGGTTTTAAGAGCAAGAGGAGAGCAGCAGGTGTTGTTTACAGTGCCTTTAACAAGGCTGCTGACAGTCTCTCGCAGTATCTTTATTAAAGAATTACCAATTGGTTAGTGGACAATAAAAAAGGCAGAAAATTGGCTGGATCATCACGCTCAAAGAATTTCTCCTCTCACAGGAAAGACATACAATTTATGACCAGTTACAAGGCAGCCCACAGCGATGAATGCTAGGGCCAATGCTCTTTAATATCTTTCATTAACAACCTGGATGATGGTGAGTTGATGAATACCAAATTAGGGAGAGTAAGCAATAAACAACTTCATCCCAATGCGAAGCAGAAGGGCAGAGATACCAAGCTCTTCTTTCTCCTGCCCAGTGTCAGGACCTCAGGAAACAGCATGAAGCTCCCCCTGTGTCAGGGGAGGTTTAGTTTTGATATTAGGTAAAGGTTCTACATCCAAAGAGTGGTTGGGCTCCTCTGAAAAGTGGCCACAGCACCAAGCCTGACAGTACAAGAAGTGTCTGGATAACACCTCAGGGTCACAGTGTGGTTTTTGGGGCTGTCCTCTACAGGGCCAGGAGCTGGACTTCAGTGAGCCTTGTGGATCCCATCCAACCCAGGATATTGTATGATTCTAAGATCTGAGGACAGCACTGCTATTTAAAGGGATCTTAGTCTGAGGATACGGGCTGACAGGAATACCATGAAGTTCAGGGTTACTGTGCAGCTGGGAAGGAGTAACCACACACTGTGGTACTGGTGCAGAGGGCTGACTCACTAGAGAACAGCTTCATAGAATAGCAGACGGTAGCACGGACGGCAATTTGAGCATGAGTCAAAGTGTACACTCATAGTAAAGGCACTCAATCACTTTTCAGGCTGTATAGTTGGGCAAATGTGTGGCAAGCAAATGGATGGACATGTTTATTCCTCTCTACTCAATGCCCACAAGACATATTATCTGGAGTAATGCATTCAGGGCATCCAAGTACAAGATGTGGGCCTACTGGAGTGCACTCTCAGCAATTTCACAGATGGCATCAAGTTGGGTGAGAATGCTGATGTGCTGGAGGGTAGGAAGGCTCTGCAGAGGTATCTGGACAGGCTGGATCAATAAGCTGAGGCCAAGTGTATGACAGTCAAAAGGCCAAGCGCCTTCAGTCACAACAAACCCATGCAGAGCTACAGGCTGGGACAGAGTGGCTGGAAAGCTGCCTGGTGGAAAAGAACCTGGGGGTGCCTGTTCGTTGTCAGTTGCTGAACATGAGCCAACACGTGCCCAGGTGACCAAGAAGGGCAATGACCCTGGCTTGCATTAGCAATAGTGTGGCCAGCAGGACCAGGGCAGTGCTTGACCCTCTGTACTTAGCACTGCTGAGGCCACATCCCAAGTCCCGTGTCCAGTTCTGGGCACCTCACTACAAGAAAGATACTGAAGTGCTGGAGCGTGTCCAGAGAAGGGCAATGGAGCTGGGGAAGGCCTGGAACACAAGTCTGATGAGGAGCAGCTGAAGGAGCTGGGAGTGTTTACCCTGGAGAAAAGGAGGCTCAGGGGAGACCTTATAACTCTTTACAGCTGCCTGAAAGGAGGGTGTAGCCAGGTGGAAGTCAGCCTCTTTTCCAAAGTAATAAGCAGTAGGATAAGCAAAAATGGACTCAGGTTGGATCAGAGGAGGTTTGGATTGTATATTAGGGAAAAAATCCTCACAGAAAGGATTGTCAAGCACTGGAACATGTAGCCCAGGGTAGCAGCTGAGTGACCACATGTGAAGGAATTTAGAAGATTAGGTGTGGTGATTAGGGACATGGTTTAGTGGTGGATTTGGCAGCACTGGGTTAACAGCTGGACTTGCTGATCTTAAGGGTCTTTTCCAACCAAAATAATTTTATGATTCTATAAATGAGCCCAATGGAGGGCCACCAAGATGATGAAAGAGCTCAGGTATACAGTGTACATGAAGAGGCTAAAGGACCTGTTCAGCTTTAAGAGAAGGGTTCTTGCTGCCTACAGCTGTCTAAGGGGGAAGTGGCTCATGAAGGCAGGCTCTTCTTGAAGGCATTTGGAGAAAGGACAGGAGATAACAAGACACAAGGTACAAGGGAAATTCCAATTAGATGGAAGAAAAACTTTATCATCATGAAGACAGTCAGACACTGGCACATATCAGAGAAGTTGTGGAATCTTCATCTCTGTAGATACTCACAACTCACCCAGACAAGGCCCTGAGCAACCTCATGTAACTGGACCTGCTTCAAGCAGGGAACTGGATCAAACAACTTCAGAAGACCCTTCCAAGCCAAATTTAAAGAATGAAGCTCACCATTCAGATCTAGATGTGACCATGTTTACAATAGCATGTGACAAGTTCAAGAAGCAGGCAACTGCAAAAGTGTCTCACCTCTACCAAACCAAAGCAGCAGCTTTACTGCACACATACTCCCTGATGTGAAGGGTGAGCAGACAAACTAGCTATCTGAACATTAAGATCTTTCACTGCTGATATTATTAAAGCACCTAATTATTCTGGCTCCCACCAAGAAGGAAAATATTTTTTCAACATCTTTGTTTATTCGCTGTTTCCACAGCCCTGGAAGCAAGCTCAGCCTTCTCTCTGAGGTTCCAGTTTAGTGGCTCAGCAGACAAGTTTTGGAAACCCCAGAGCACCCTCATGTGGCTAGATGTTGCTAGGAGTTCTCCTTCCTCCATCTGAATTATATGAGGTACAAGCACAATCAACATTTTATTCACAGGTTTATCTCCACACCACACCACCAACTGGACATGGTTCTTACACCATAAATAATATTTCTGCTGCCACACAGCTCTTCCAACAGACCCTGTTTCAAGTATCTCCTTCCCACCAGAGTAGAGCTGGATGATAGGTCTGCCAGATAGCTGGTCAAGGGCACCAGCAGCCAGAGCGGCCACCCCGAGCAGCATACTCCACAAACACGGTGCTGAACCTTGCTCCTGTGAACCTCTAGGTATTACTGCACATGCCAGGCTGGGAAACAACGTTCACCACCTCTCTTTTTTTCTCCCTAGCATGAAAAACAGTTTTCCCTCAACTTAAGGTAACATTGAAATTTCTTGGTAGCAGATAAAGATTTTTTCTTTTTCCCCACTCACCTTTTTTCTTTTTTAAATAAACACAGGCTGGGAGAACAACACCTGCACTGCTTCTTTCCAGCTCTCCCAACCACTGCAGTGTGCTCCATGTGCTGCACGGCAAAGGAAAGGCCCTGACACTGCACACACCTCCCTTAGTCCACCTAAACCGTGCCTGCCTGTCCATCCCCTTTTCCTTGCAGCAGGTAGGCTTTTGGAACAGGCATGGGTCCTTCACATGCTACATTCAGCTTGGCAGATGCTCTTAAACTATAAACACAAGCACTGTAAACTGCATTAAGAAGTTCATAAAACTACAGCCCACCCACATTTTCATGTCAAAGCCATTCAAAAGCAGCAGCAAGGCTGGTGCAAAGAAGGGGTCAAAAGGCTTAGGTCCAAACATACTACTCTACCACCAAATAACATCTTACTGAAATGACTCTAACTCACACTTGATTGTACAAGTCTGTGGTTGACTGTCTCCCTAATGTCTGTAAGCTGAAAAGTTAAAGGGAGCTAAATAATAATTTCAAAATGCAGTAGCAGCAAAAACAGAACACTGTAAACACAGGTAATACCTTCTCATCTCCCTGTTTTAGGGATAGAGAACATGTATATTGTTTGATTACCACCAATGACAGAAGCCAAATTAATTAACAGGTTATACAAAACATTACAAAGCTAATACAGTTGACAGAGGAAATCACAAATATTTTATTTACAATCCCACAATACTTCAGATGAGAAAAGCCTTCTGCAGGACATCTAGTCCACTCTGTTCAATGGTAACCTGTTAAAAATTTAAAAACCGAGGACATTTCACTTTACAAAGTGGTACTCTGAACCTTGCTGATTAAAAATGAGTAAATTTTTAAACTGTGAAGAAGAACCAGTTTAACCACAAGTTACTGTATGCACTACAATAAAATACAAGCAAAATGTTATTGCCCACATTACATGAGATCAGAATAACCCCTTCAGTGCTTAACGCTTCAGAGGATTCAGTTTAATAACTAAAAGAAGTTGCAGGTGGCAGTTCCAATTTCTCAAGTATTTTGAAAGAGTACTTTTTACAGTACAGCTCCCAAAGCACAGGAATGCTACTGCATTTATCACTGAATGCAAAATACTTTGTATAGTGTATCAACTCTGCTGGTGCAAAACATGTGGCTAATATGAAACAACCACTAGTCACCATCTCCCACATACAAACTAAGGAGAGAAACATTACTGGCCAGGTAACATTTTTATTGTCAAAGGTGTCAACTCTGATCTCTGAGTGAAGCCCAAAAGATGAAAATTTTTTTGTGAAGTTGCCAAACAAGAAGTCTAGAAACTAAAATTCATCAATGGTTATCAAAACTTACAGACTCTAGAACTGTTGGCTTCATTGCCCACTAAAAATATAACCTGAAATGCAACTCACCCATCCACATTCCATGGTGGGTGTCCATTCCATTCTCCATCCCACAGGCAACCATGACCTGACAGGTGGCAACTATTCTTCCTTAACATAACAGATACACAAGTTAAACTTGGAGAAAAGCAGCTTCCAAACTGAAAGGAGCTTGAAGCTCACTGCTTCTATTTCAGACCTGCACAAGAACTTGCACAGCTGAAAACACTTTTTCCCCAAGTTGTCTGTTCAAGGACATTACCTCTCTGCCTACCAATTCTAGTTTTATCTTAAGGTAAAATATCCAAGTTCCAAAACAAACCCAAAATTAGTAGGAACCTGTTCAACCATCATTGTGCTAACCAAAATTCTGGAAAAAAATGATTAAGTTTTACCACCTAAATAAGATCTCTCCTCTGAGTTATGCTACCTACATAAAGAAAACAGCAGGTCGGCAGCCAAAAAAACTATTTACCTGGAAGACACGTCATTCCATTTTCAGATAACTGGCAGACCCAGTAAGAATCCACTAGGAAGCATGCTAAGATAAGAATTCAACTTGAGAAGGAGGACCCATGTGCTAGCATGAAGTAACAGGTGCTCCACAGCTCTCGCACACTACTAAATCAGGAAGCAGAATTAAGAGAGGAGTCCTTGGCATTTCTTCGGCTCAGAAAAAACACTGCGGTTTTTTGGATTTATACCACATTTCATCACCTCACCTTTCTTCAAGAGGCAACTCAAGCATCTGTGTTTAGATAACATAGGCCTGTGATAAGAGGCACCCTATCAAACATGCCTGAGATTCCTGCCCTGTTCTGGAGATAAGCAAATCACAGCAGAGTCTGCCTGTGCTGGCTCACACATTCATCAAGTGATCACAGGAAGTGTAAGCACCATGCTCAGGAGGAAGAAGGAGGGATGTCCGAAATTATGGATTTTGTCTCCATCATGTCCCATGATGAATTCCTTCTTCCCTAGAAACGTCCGAACATTTGCCGGCTGATGGGAAGGAGAGAATTAAATCCCTATTTTGCTTTGCCTGTATGCACAGCTTTTGCTTCACCTACTAAAGTATCTCTACCTCAACCCAGGAGTTTTCTCAGTTCTAGCCTTCTGACTCTCCCTCCCACCCACTGCAGAGGAGTGAGTGGGTGGCTCTGCTGGGAAGAGCTGCCTGCCGGGGTGAGCCCACAACACCGGATTATTCCCTACAGCTTAACTACAACTACTGATAAGTCTGCAGCTCATGAATGGAACATACATCTGAGATCAGTTTAAGACTTGGAAGCTACTGCATCATACTGTACCTATCAGTCGTACAGGTAATGTCAGCCTCTTCCACTTCTATTGCCCAGTTCATCCATGCATCCCATGAAAAGAAATACCCTTAGGTTTTCTAAAGGTGACCACCTTAACTCTCATGCAAAGCCACCACCTGTCTCTCAGGCCTAAACCCATTGCATGCCATGCATTACAAGAGTGACTTGTCCACCTGGATCCCTAACCACTTCATCTGTAAGTCTCTGGATTTACTGCAATTCTCCCTCTCCCCTTGCTCCACCTTTCAGAGAACCACATGGGCCAGTTGCCTCCAGCATAGGGAAATGGGAAAATTTAAAAGAAAATTCATTCCTGACCTCTTTGATCAGGAATGTGCTTTCACAGCACTCAAGCAGGCAGGAAACAGATTGGCCTCATGCCTCCACCTCACTGCAGTGGGTGTGTGTATTTCTGGATCTCTCACCTTAAGGAAACCACAAACTGCCAGAGGCAGGGATCATAGCTGCTCAGAGGCCTCAACAATCATTCTTTAGGTTTCTCCCTTCTCAGCTGTCTTTTCTGAAAGGAAAAGGTTTCTCTAGAATACAGAATTTAAACTTATCCTTCCCTTTTATACCTTCTGAATAATATCAGCTAAGCCTGCAAAGAGGTATGCCCTCCTACTGAACCACTTTCAACATTTTCAACAGGACATAAAAGGCCACAGAACTTTTATTTTGAGGCCCATTAGCCTAAGGAGCTGAAGAAAGATTTACACCGAATGGAACTTCAAAGCCTGAAAGAGAGTATCTACTTGGAAACATAAAATTGGTCCCAGAAAACAGACTGATCCAAACCCATTTTTCTCATGCTTTCTGAAAGAAAATTATTTTAGTGTTGAACTTGAAATGGCTCAGGACAAATTCCCTATGAAAATAAAGGAACAACTTTTTAAATGAAACTATTCCCTATCTGCCTGTAGTTGAAAAAACAAAAAAAAAAAGTTATCTGTTCAATCTGTTCAGGATGCCAACAATTTCTAAGCTCCTTTAAAAAAAAAAATCAATAGTGTTCTATTTGGACTGAATTATTCTGAAATGCTTGAATAGTAATTAACTTAGACCTCCAGTACAGACCCATACCTGTAAAGACAAATTATTTTCCAAACTCGTGTTGGTCTCTTTTGCAACATCGACTAAAAAGAAACCAAACTTATGTATTAAAAAAGACACCAATGTTTACCACTTGAGTATTTACTTAAAACAAACTTTAAATTGCCCCTATGTGTTTATAATCTCCATTTCTTACTCTCTTTTGTCTCCTAAAAGGTCTAAAAATTGATGCAGAGAAAGACATGGGGAAATGACTGCTTCCATCATACACAGAATTACAACCAAAGTGTCAATGCAGACAGGTGCCATTTTCTCAGGCAAAGTAGACCTGAATTCTTCAACAACTAGAACTCCATTAATATTTTTTTTAATCCTTTTTTTAAAAACTAAAAAAACCAAACAAACCACAAAACTAAACAAAGCAAAACAAACAAGCAAAAAAAATATCCTTTTGGCATGCTGCTTTCTCACAGACATGCCATTACAATCCCTTCTCCTGAACATCCTCCCCAAAACACTAACAAAAGCACTCTGAAATTAGTCTAACGAGGATACATATAATCCTGGGGAGGAGGGATTGAAATCCTGCCAAGAGCACTTCCACGGTCAGTTACGCCCAGAGGTGGTGACACCCCAGCAACAACTCTGCTCTTGTCATTCCAGCTGTACAGGGAATTCAACCACTGGGCAGCACAGCGCAGAAGTCAAGCACTTTCAATGAAACCCAGGTGCCGCCTACAACAGCAAGGACAGTCGTGCCTCTGCTGTGTCCCCAGCTCTGCTCAGGGTGTCAGGGCTGGCTCTGTAACAAGCACATTGTGCATGTTACTTACAGAGCGCCCCTGGAAAAACACAGTGCGCGCTCGCAAGCTGTGCAGGATGCCCCGCTGAGCCCAAACAGACCTAACACTGAACAGAAGAAGTCAGAGAGCTGATTAAATAAAGTTTAGATCCTCCATGGCACATGTAATGTAGTAGTGCTGTTCTAAAATATGTCAACACTGTGGTGGTGCTGTTGAACAACACAAGCCAACTGATGCTAACTAAAGAGCACGGAAAAAAGGAGAGGCGGAAGTGTGAGCTATCACCAGGCTGTCACACTGTCAGTGGAAACATGCAGCAGATGCCTGCACCTGCTCAATTCACATTACTATTTTCTCCTCGTTATTTTGCAGACCTAAGTCTGCAAAGCAAACTATAAATACATTTCACATTTCCTCCCCCCTAAAAAATGTTTAGTAGTTTAAAATATTTTGCAGCAGGTATTCGATGAATCTAAGTTTTTTTCCTGTTTCATCACCACTAGTTTTTATTACTCATGTTTTAAAATTTAACGTGATTTGATGAGGTTTTTTTGAGTTAGAACCAAGGTTCAGGATTCAGTAATACAGCAAGTGTTAAAACCATCTTCAGAGAGGGAAGGAAATCACAGAAATGTCTTTCCAAATGCTTAACCATCTACTTAGAAGGAAAAAAAAATTCTAATTTTTTTCCAAGATAAAAAAAAGTCCCATCCACTTTGAGGCTCACCTGCCACACACTGAAACCACTCTGAAAAACTTTAAACAATACAGGCTCTTTGGAGCTGCGGTAGTGTTTTGTTACTTCTTTAGTGATTTTGTTACCCCAAAAGTCCCCAACACTTACAGGGCTCAAAATATATCTATGGAATTTGTATTTTAGCAAAACAGATTAATACACTTATTCACATTTGTTCTAAATCATCTCATCATGAAACAAGGAACTAGCAAAAACCCAAATTTCAACTCAACTGCACCTCGCTCAGCTCAACAGTTGCCATGCTACCAGGCACTAGGTAGAACTAGATACCTGGATTAGAAAACAAAGGAAATAAAGCATTAATCCTTCAGAACTGGAGCTACTTCTTTTTAATCTTTCCTTCGCCAAGAAAAAAAAAAGGAAATCATTTTATTTCTGTATGGAATCAGAAAACCCTACACCCTGGGGCCAACCTTACTGTAAATTTTTTAGGTCACTCAAACTGCAGTAACCTTCCCACACACCCTCAACTCTCTCTCTACTGACTGATAGAAAGTCACTTTTCAGAGTCATGTGACAGAGATAAAGGCTTTTTCAGATAACGTGGAAAAACAATGGCGTTAAGTGGTTTCTTGAACTACTGACAATAAAACAAAAAAGCAATCTCGGGGAGCTCAGCAGCTCAATTCCTATTCAAGGAGAAGCACAAAACAAATGCCTCAGTATTTATCTAACAAGTTCACCTAAAATTCATTGGCAGCCCAGTACATTTCCAGATTAATTGTGTTCAACAACTCTATAACTATTTAGTTTTCAGAGATCATCTTCATTTAAACACATAATTTACTACATGACCAGAAGAAGAAAGTAATATAATCATTTCTGAAGCCTAAAAATACATTGAAAAAGTTTTTACATCACTCAATTATTCAAAGGAAATTAAAAAACCAATTTGTTCTTCTTGAGCAGAAGTTTTAATTAAAACTCATTAAAGGCCCTAATGAGAATGCACTAGCACATGAAAGTATGGCAAATATTCCCCTCAGCTAATCTCTAAGATTCCCCAGAGCTGTAGCAAAACACAGCACTGCAGGGCACAGCTCAGTTAAGCCCCATGTAAATTGAGTATGACATAGGCTGTGACACACAGCACTGTGCACCCCACTCTTTTTACCACCAGCATATACTTCTGTATGCACATTACACATAAACAGCTCAAAACATTTCTAATTTCTTTACAGCAGTGAGAATTGTCATATTTCAAACTTGCCTGCCCAGTCTTTAAATTTCTGAGCAGTAGTGTAAGGCTGTCTTGTTCCTTAGCGATAATTCAATTCATCCCGTTTTGCTAAGCAACTCCAAAACAAATCTCAAGTAATACCTATTAACCAAATGTCTCAGACTTAGACCAGCTGGATTAAGATGTGTGGTGCTTTATTCTACATCTCTTTAGGCTATCAAACTACCAACAAATGACTTTTTAACCAAAAAGACAAGGAAAAAAAAACTGATTGAAATAAAAAAAGGTCACATTAAGTTACTTATTTCTGTTTAATTTTAACCACTTGAAGCTGACAACTGTTTATAGCTCTGAGACTGTAAATAAAGCATTGCTGGAAACTAGTAAAAGACAACAGGAATACAGGCACAAGGAAGACAGAACTGCAATAACATTCCAATGGTTAGTGTTGCAAGCCAGTGAGAATGACCACACAAACTAGAGTTAAAGACAAACAGAAAGAAAATTGTTTGATACCATATCCAGAAAAAAATAATGTTTTGAAAATACAAAAGGAAAAGGTGCTTTGCAAAAATACTGGTATCAGACAAAAAAACTGATAAATTTCCTAAAGCATGGATTTTGCCCCTAAATCTGAAAGGGGAGATCAAGAAGATGAATCAGTAAAAGAGAGTCTTATTTAACCTAAGCAGGGATGGCCTTATGGCTTCAAGAAAGCACTCAGGTTAATACCACTCTTGGGCAGTTTCTTAGAGCTAACTCCAGCTTGATTAACTGTGTGTTGAGAAATACAGAGACTCTCCTTTTGCCACAGTATTGTTCTTCTGTGCCCTGGATATTGCCAGTTGAGTTGATCCCTCACTAACTCAAGAACTGCAACAGAACACAGCTGGTACCAATGGAAGATTCTGAATCAGTTCAGTTAAAACCACTCTAAAAGTTGACTTTGGGGAACTTCTGTGTCAGCGTAATTTCTTTGATGCAATACCCCAACTAATTTAAAACAAAATTACAATTACGTGACTAAAACTGTCATTCCAAACTATAAAGAGTGGAAAAAGTACTGCAAGGCTGGTTTGCACCTCATATTTCCTGTTCCTTAGGTAAATTAAACAACATAGATTCCAACTCTGAAACTGAAGATTGGAAGCTCTCACCTTGAGCACTACTAATTCCCAAATAGCAATTTTGAGGCTGCTCTATAATGAAAAAGAGAGGAATATTCACAAGGATGCAGGCACTTTGCTTGAATATCAAAGTGAAATATCTGCTGAAAGATACTGCTGTATATTTCATAGTTTCCTCCAGCATGAGAGCTGAAAAAAGGCCAACTGAGTCTGAAGAGGCGGATCTCTGTTTTGTTTGTCCAGCTTAGGGAAAGAGTAAGGAAGACACAATGTGGTCAATTCAACTGCCTTCAAAGAATTGGTTTCTGAAATAGAGCTGAAAGCATCTTTTCCTCTTTTCCATGAAAGTTAAAAGTGGGCAGGTGAAAAATTAAAAAAAAAAAAAAAAGGTTTTAGTATGTCAAGAAAAGGTAATGCAAACATTCTCTATAGAAATGATCATGCAATCATTTCCAAAAATGATCACAAAAAGTAGCAAATCATGAAATATGTGGTTAAGGGGACAACTTCAGGCAGAATGGGTTTGTACAGTACATACCCAGATAGGATCTCTTGGGAGGTGCTTTGATTTCTTCATCCTTACTATCTGCAGCTACATAAAAAAGAGTTGAAGGGAAAAGAAAAAGAAAGGAAAGACAAACAGACTTTTATGATTAAATGCAACAGTGGTTATTTGAGTTACAGTTTAGTCAGTTAGTACATTTTATTCATTAAAAAATAATAGCCAGACTAAAACATGCCAGAAATTTTAGCCCCCACACTTTCTATAATGCTCCCACCCCACAATGTTAAGATAGGACTGAGCAGCAGGAAGTCCCCGAACAGTCTCAGTGAACAAACCAACAGCAGTGTACCTATGAGGGGAAAATAAAGGCTTAAAAAACAATGAAACAGGCAGCTTGATTCTTACTTTAGACTACATAAATTCTAACTTCTCATGATCAGAGAAAACAACCTGTTACCTCAGCAAAACTGGGTGTGTGGATATTTATGTATTAACAGCTGAGACAGTAGTTGCCTTGCCTCTGGTGGAAAATGGTATTCAAAAATACTGTCACAAAGCCTAACATCAAGAAGGAGAGACCAGACCTCATCTGCAACCATGCTGCATGCTAAACCTTTCTCACTCTAATCTTCCTCTGCCAGTTGAAAACCGTGTATTACACAAGAGAGCTTTCCAGTGCCAAAACCAAAGCTCTTCAAAGGATCAGAACGCTATAATAAGATACAAGTTATAAAGGAGATTAAGTCAACCAGCAAAACTGGATGAATGGCAAGAGAAAATAATCTTAATGTAAAAAAACACAGGAGCCCATGTTCTACTTGTGAAGTTTGGGCTGCACAAGTACAGAGAGATGTCCAAGAGTCTCCTTTCAACAAATATTGATTTTCAGTATAGTTCATACATTCAAGGAGCTCAAAATCTGTCACAATGTCTTGGTCATTACTAGAATCTTTGCTGGAGAGAGGTAGGAGGCTGATCTGGGGAGAGTGTCTGTCTCTCTAAGAATATGAAGAAATTGCTCTCGCCCGCCAACATTTGCAAAAGTAACCAGATGTTTTCAGCTGTCTGTACCTGTGACAATCTTGCTTCAGCCACCTCTTGGGTCTTGAGTAAAGACATAGCACATCCACATTTTGTATTTCAATATTCAGTTCTTTAGCATGGTAGCACCATCATGCCCCAAATATTACAATACTTTGAACAAAAACAACAACAACAAAATTAACAAGAAGCCTGGCCTTTTCTGTACTAAGCCAACAACGAAGCATACATATGGCACCACAGATACAACTTTAAAACTTGGGAACAAATATGGAAACCTACTGTTACCCCAACAATGGCACCAGGAGATCTGCACTAGAGCACTTAAGATGCAGTGAGGTTAAATACAAGATAAAAGATAAGAAGCTATTATTCATGCCTGCTGACTTCACCTGAAGACTCCATGTAGTTTTCAAAGCATTCTTATGCAGGGGAGAGAACTGTCCCATCACTGGAGGTTTTTAAATCAAACTGGGGGATTTGTTAGTTTTGTATTTTGCCTGATTTGGGTGCTGGCTTTCTCCAGCCTGAATTGTTAAAAACAGACTACACAGTTCAAGTTAAAAAAAAAGAATAATAGAACAGTTGGATATACGAACAGCATTTGCTGTTTTCAATTGGTATGTACAGAAGGATAAAGTCTCTGTATCCAAAACAAAAAAATCAGAGAAGGCAGCAACAGCACAAGATGGGTTGCACCACTTTCAACCTAATTTCATTTTGCAATACTAAGAGGGAGCAGGGGAAAAATCCCATAACTGAGAAGTAACTCTGAGAACGGAAAAAAATTTAAGAAAACTCACATAATCCTTTTAAGTTCTCTATGTATAGAGTCTAAAAAAAAAACCAAACATTACTAGAAAATCTAGGGAGACTGCATTTCTCATGCTATGCTAGTTACCCTACAAATCAAAGTACAAGCAAATTGACTGAATGGGTTTATATGTTCTGAATAGTTACTGACATTTTGAGTATTTTAAGCCAGTAACACCACAAAACAGGATAAAGAATACAGAACAAGCTTCTCAGGATTTGAAGAGATTGCTTCTTAATGCTTCAAGATAGGAAGCAGATTCTTTCTGAACTAGTTATTACTTAAGGGACCTAATTTGTGAGAAAAATACAAATAAAAGGAAAAAAGGCAATTCCCACAAAACTGAAAACACTCTGATAAACATATACTTATGCCACTTGGAAGAAATACCACATTTAACAATAATATAAGAAAACAGCAAACTCCCTTCCACTGAAATATTCTATTCTTTCTAAATATTTTGGATTATTTTGCCGAAACATTCAAAGGGAGGATAGAAAAGAAAAGCTTTTGCAATGTAGACCAGCCACGTGAGAAATAATAATTACATTATCATACAGAAATGCTGTACCTTCCCTCAGGATTCTGCAAGGTTAACCAAAAACAATAACTTGAAACCTAGCTCTTCACTGCCCCAGTAAGCTATAAGGAAAGAAAGTAAGTACACAGACTTATCAGCTTGCCTAGATCACCATAAAACTTTAGAGATAAGATTAGGTGTCTGATTAGAAACACAGCTCTCACTCCTACTTGTATTGTGCTTGAAATCTATCATTCTGTCCAGGTTGAAAGGAGCTTTGTATGTATCTGAATGTTTATTCTGAGCCATCATACAGTTGTCCTAACTAAAAATCAATCTCATGTAAGAAAAATAGTCCAACTATTCTCAGTGTCTGTGGCACGATGCAAGCCTTTCGACGAAAACAAATAATTAAGGACCACAAGTAGGTAAAAATCCATATCTCTAGCGAATTCCATATGACAAACTGAGTTTTAGGAAAAAGGTTTATATAATACAATGCAACCTTAAAGAGCTTCTGTCATCTCTCAAGGGAAGGACTGATTATCCCTTAGGAGACTGTATGTCTTTCAGGGAGAGTTGCTTAAAGAGCACTATATATGAAACTGAAGAGCCTCCCTTTTCTGTCCAAAGGTTACTGAAGGAGCCTGCAAGTGTGTGTGTGTAAATGTGCACAAGAACAACTTCCTCTCAGAAAGAGCAAACAGAGAAACCTCTCCGTCACCCCACAAAATGCTAGCACAAACAGCAAAGGAGGAAGAAAGCATACATGCCCCTCCCAAATGCTTCCTGGATTTTACCTGCTGCTAAATCTGGCTGAAAGCAGTTTTTAAGTCGTTCATCCTGCCAGACTGAAAACCCCTGTGAACACAGCAGCTTGTGTTTGGAAGCTGGATTGCAGCTCCTCTTCCACATGAATTCACTTACCTGAACAGTTTTTCACTACACTCCACAATGAGCAGAAATGGAAGTAGCTTCCTTAGCTATCAGATAAATTACCCTAACTGCACAGCCAGGAGCTGCTGCCTTCTAATGATGGCTGTGGATATCTGGAATTGGATCAGACCCTCAATTACTAGAGAGTGTGGAAGAGAACAGATGGAGAGAATAAATTATACATCCTTAATGGCAAAACAACTGACAGAAAGCTGACAGTGTTAATTTTATTCTTGTTGGTAATAAGCTGTTACATAAAATGTTGTAAGTCAAAGTCAACACAGAGAAACAAAAATCTACCCATCTCACATTTCTTATCTGCAGGGAAAAAAGCAAGGACTTTGCACAAAAACCAAACATTTCATTAAACAGAGAATAATAGTCTGGCCCAACTGAAATTATCAAAATTAATAAAAATAAAAAATATTAGAAAATTCCCATAAATCCCAACTAATCCCACACTAAAGCCAAAGGAAATGGTACACAAATAAAAAAAAAGAGATCGTTTTGTAACCACAGTAAGAAGCACCTGGTCAGTAACTCAAGGAAATAGAAAATTGTTATCTACAAAAGCAAATGTTTGCAATTACAACATTTAGATTATAGTGTAAGATCATAACTAAGAACATGGTAAAAAGTGCATCTGAAGAAAATAATTTCTTACTCCAACCAAGATCTTTTAAAAAAATCCAGGCTAGCACAATAACATAACAACCAGCTCTGTATTCAGAATGTGGTGTGAAATATTAGGGAGAACTCCAATTTCTAGACTGAACCAAGACCTCTCTGAAATAAAATTTCAGCTGTACATTTTTATCTGGAAAGTAAGCAGCTTCAAAAAAAAAGTTCAGAAAGTGCTACAGTGGGGAGACTGGATTGCAACACAGAGTTTTTGTACTGAAAGTAGAGCACACCATATTTTCAGAGATATTTATCCTAAAGAAGCCAATTCCCATCACTGACCTGCAAAAGAGCGGCGTTTCACATTCAGCTCATTGGACACACGAATTTCAGTGCACAGTTTCAGCATCAGTAACATTGTAATGATCATGATAATGCTCTGCCACAAAAGAGGGGATTCAAATCGCCTTCCAAACCTAAAAAAGGAAAAGAAAGTATGTAAAACATCTAAGCACCTGGAAAAGGAAATGCTAACAGTAACAGGTATGGAGGGCTTAGGAAGTCACAGTCACCAGACAGAACTAGCTGTCCATACAGGAGCTCAGAGCAGAAGTACATGAGAACCTTATTTCAACATCCCAGTGGACTGATTCTAGAGATTCTGAGTTAAGTCTTTGCTTCAAAAGCCAGCAGCAAACCTATTGTTTTGAAAGGAGAATCACATTCATTAAGCAGTAAGTCGGTACAGAGAGACCAGAGAGTAATGCCACATTAACACCAGTTATGTGTGCTCTCCACACACACTCCAAAGATTTCATATGGACTTCTGTGCAAAACTTCCCTTTCTCAATTTTCCATTTTTAAGTTAAGTCATAAAAACAACAGCACTTTCCCTATAAAGAAATAAATACCCACAGCCCTGTCTAGACATCTGAGTGGAGAAGCCAGGTCTGCAGAACACACCAACTATTTAATCAATTTTTGCCTTATTTGGACCAAGATTAGGGGAAGTAAGGAAGTACAGATGATGTGTCATGGGAGCTTCCGTGCACTTCGTTCACACAATAGAGAGGGTGAACTTGGATTGTGGCCAGTCCTGACTGAAGAGCTTTACTCTTAAGTGATTGCACGAGATTCTGCTGTAGGAAAAGGAGAACCCTTCAGTGGAGATCAGTAATGCTCTTCCTACACCACTTGATGAAAGCTCAGCAATCCCCACCACACACTCAGTAAGTGCATAAGGGGTTAAAGGTGGAAGCTTATCATGCGCAGCCCTCAAAGCACATCGCATTTACAACAGGAAGGTGACATGCACATCACAGTGAGCTGCTTCTCTGTGCTCAGTTCTGCCAGGTTTTATGCCTTGAAGACAGAGATGCTGAGGAAGTGATTTGGTCAGAATATATTGCTGTGCTCCCCAGCTCCCACACCTGCACCGTGAGGCACACAGGCTTTCTAAATTTCCTAACAGCACAGTTACTAAGGTCAATCTTTGACCACATCATGCTGACTGAGTCCCAGGCCTCACAGGCATGGCAATTATTGCCCTCTTCTTGACAGTTTCTGTTTTACAGCACCCTGGCAAAATATAATTTGTTATGCTTGGGCTACTTTTACGGCCGAGCTCCATGCTAGTAAAAACCAGCTAGGTTCACCATCATGCTGTCTCACACTACTGTGTTTCCACTGCAGCCATTTCATCAGAGAGATTTTTTGTTATGAGTCAACTAACAAGGAACAGGACAGAGACTGGAAAGTCCCTGACTAGCTTCCTTGGAAATCATGTGCAGAAGAGCCAAGGCACCCACATCAGTGAAAACAGCCAAGTATTTCCTGCCTAATGGCATACAGCTGAGGAAAAGTACAACTCCTTGAGCCTCCACACTACGGCCAGAGGGCTCACCAGTTACGACTGCAGGAATAGCAGTTCCGTGACCTTTCGTCCCCCACTTCTACCCTCAATGGAGCCTTTGCTGTAACAAATTTGGAGGACACTATGAGGAAGGAAATAAAGAACACAGCTGATAAGCATAATCATAGGCAGTGTGTGCTCTAAATAAGGCTTTCACTGCACTAGTTCAAAATGCAGGGGAAAAGAATAAAAGTTTGGCCTAGCCTGTGCTCCAGGTTCATGATTCCAGAGCTCATTCAGCCTGTGTTGCTGACTGTGGCCAAGTTCTCCTCATCTACAGGAATTCAATATTATTATATTTGTCTCTTACGCAGGGATGAGAAAAAATATGGGAAAGACTTACTGATAATTACAGAGCAGTCAACTATAAACCAGTTTACACCAGATTTAGAAAAACCATTTCCAATTACAAATGTATTTGCATGTAAAAATACTGTAATGCATTCAAGAGGGGCTGAGTTAGCAGCACAAGTTAGAAGCTATTATGACAGTAAATCCAGTCAGAGGTCGCTGCAAGGTTAGGTTCTCCCTGCTGATGAGATTATTGGTCGTTCACTAAAGGGTGCCTCACAGAAGTACTGCGTGCAGTATAAATACCCACTCACTACAAACAACTACAAATAAGCATAGCCACCTGCTTGTCCGATCACAACAATTTGTCATGAGATTCGAGTATTGCTACAGACCCTCTCCCCATAAACACTAGGTGGGAAAAAAACTCACAACACACAAGAGAGTTAAAATGGAAATGTAAAAATTCTTATGGGAACTTCAAACAATGCAAACCACCTGTAGGGTTTTTCACAACCATCCAGTCAAAGACAACAAAGGTTATACAACAAAACATACTCATATGAAATGTATCTTCCCAAACACCAAACCCCAGAATGAGTCTTGCAGGCAACACAACCAGCTAAACTAGATCACATATACAGGAAAACAAACAGCTGCCCCGGAGATCAACAGGCAGAGCGAACTACACTACATGGATTACACCGCACTACCTGGGCAGCAAGACTGAAGGGAATACCACTGTCAAGGACCATTCTTGGGTTCTTGAAGCTGTAAAAGTAAAGCCAGAACACTCATGTTGCTCAGGATCATGGATGCAAACACCACTCTGAGCTGCTTACCCTACTTTGCATTAATATCAGGGCCTGCCAAAGCAACACAAATCCAGTTTAAGACTCCTCAGGCCAGGTTGAGCCAGGAGCACTATGGGATGTAAGCCCTGCAGGGAGAGCGTGCCATTCCGTGTTCCGTTTCCTTTCTGCCTCATAGACATTACTCCTGTCCCTGCGTAAGCAGGAGCCAGGAGAGGAGGCACATTAAGGTAATTAAAGCACCTTATGAGAGAAAGGTGAAGAGCCTTAGGATACCAGAACAGGCTTGCGGAAAAGATCGGCTTTGAAGTCCTGGGGGTGAGGGGTCACCACCATTATTCTGCATTTTCATCCTATAACTACAGTGTTGTATAACAAAGTGAACAGTGACACTTGCAGTATCCAAGGAACTCAGAGTTCATATGTCAGACTACAAAGAGTCAAAGAGCTTTTCCAGTGTTTACTTCATTTGTAAAAACAAAAGAACCCTTTATTTCCTGTACTAGTCAAATACACAAATAAAGGGGGGGAGTGGCTTACATGTTATTAGTGTTTCCACAGCCTTCAAATGACTAATGCATGTTCAGGGTGATGAAGACAAGAGAACTGCACGTTCAAGCCAGAGCAGAAACTAACTAGTTATTGAGAAAACTACACAGTTCCATTGGTACAATTCAATTCTGCAATAATCCTGTTATTCCAGTCCTGGGCCTACTCGAAACAGCAAATGCCAATCGTGAAAAAGAAGCCTAAGCTAGACCAAACATAAAAGGTTTGCTTATCGCTTTTCCTAAGACATCTTTGAAAAGAAACTGACTGCTTTTGGTGCAGCCAGATCACTCTGTTTCCTCCTACACTCCTGGAGGCTGTTCCAGCTTTCATCTGCTGTCTGCTTTTCAGCTCTTTGGAAAGTTACAGATTCCAGTCAACATGGAAAGCACACAGGATACACCACATACTACCAGGATCACAACATATAGTCCAGGGTAGCAGCATGGCAGCTGTCCTGAAAGTCATCCCACACAATTACAGAATTTAACCTGTAGGATTTAAGCAGGAAGAAGAAACAAACTAGTTTTGCAACAGGATCTTTTGATACAAGATTCCTCTTGACATGTAAACTTCCAAGACTTTATGCATCGTTCCAAATGAAGCTCCTCACTTGGGCATACAAAATTCTACTTTACTTTCTGCACAAAATAGTAGCGCATCTTATCCCTGCTCTGTGGCACTTATACAAAGGAGAAGGAATTGCATAACACTTTTGCTCTCAATATCTGAGCAAGATTGCACCAGCAGGCCATATGTAAGGCAATCTTTCAAAGTTGCAGTCATTCCATCAGCTTGATTCATAGCATCATCCCACATGCCACACACGGTAAAAACCGGCAAGATCCATTTTAGTAACAGAAGCCTTAAAAGCACAAGTTTCTCTTTCTCACAGAAAGTCCTTCAGACTTCACTGCTTTGCTTTCCAAAGCCAGAGCAACACAAGACAAAAGGGACCTGATCCACAAGTAGCACTGTAGATGTTACAGCACAATAAATACCTAGGAATCTACCCCTGACAAGAGCAAGTTCACCATTTCTCTGTAAACTACCTCCAGCTCCATACTTGAGTCTCTAAATCTCTATTCTTAAACAGGGAGCTTATTCCATTGACTCCAGCACAGAGAGCTCTGAGCTCTATTGATACTACTGTTTTAAGAAGATTTTTTGTTTCACGTCAACTGATGTGGAATGCTCAAATATAACACAGTCCATAGTCTCCATCCTGTCCCTGGCTATCAGAACTTGCTCCCACAGTTTGCCTTACGGCAACTATTTTGTGAGAACAACTCCAAAACTGGATGGTTTTATTTTCTGTTTTTGGATTTCTGTGGCACTGCTGTATGAGTTTTAGGACAGTGTCCCTTGGAATTGCAGGTCAAAACCCTTGGAAAGAACATTGTCTTCTTGGAAAATATACAAAGTCTATTATATAATGACATCCATTTTACAAAACGTAAAACTGAAAAAAAAATCCCAAAAAACTTCTGGGGATAGCAGGCAACATAAGTACTTCTGGCTGCACTTAGTCAAGATATGTATAAAAATGTCTACACTGATTTCTAAGAAATCTATAGTTCCTTTTCCTCTACCTATTTATTCTAATTTTAATATTAGAAGAAACTGTAATTTATCTCTTTATAAACTCTGTTTTAAAAAAGAAAGGGCGAAGAGAGAGAGGAGGTAGAGAGGGAGAACTCACAAGTAAGTTTTTCTGCATCCTCCACCCCCAACTGATTACACAACTCTCACCCACCTTCTCATTCCTGTTCTCCATCATGACAATGCAAAGCTACTCAGCTGGCAGCCTGCAGGCCACACGAACCCAGAAGATGTGTGCACCTTGGTCTAGTGCCACAGGGAACTCTGGAGCCATCCCACAACTTCCAAACAGCCTGGGACACCTTAAACAGACAATTAATCACCGCAAAGCATCCCTTGAGCAAGAACACAGAGCTAACTCAAGAACATATAATAAGATATGAGGCACAAGCTATCAAAAATGGTAATGAAGTGCTTAATTAAAAATGTAGAGGGAATAAAATTGCTATCAGGCTTTTTTTGGAGCAGGCTATACACCTTCAGATGCACCAGAATTACAAAGGCCTGGAGTTCTGTGCTGCCTCTCAATGCCTATCCACAGTGTAGACTTTCCCCAAGTTGCCCAGACCAGAGAAACAATGACCTGTGGGGCTGGAGAAGACAGACAGGAGAAGCAGTACTGACAATGGCTGGACTAAACAAAGGGGCAGCTGATGCAGCCATGAATCATATCCAGCAGCTATACTGGCACCCCAGAATACATATTGCTTTGATGTGTTAGAAAAAATTGTAACAATAGATTACTACTAAAAATAAAGTTAAATTGGTATAAAACCTACTGCAGCACAAAATCTGCTTTTCACACTTGTAAACAGAGACTCCCTTGTGTGATGTTATAAGCACAAATTGCCTACCTTTAAACTTACTTTTTTTCCTCTTTAAAAGGGCAAAAAACTTAAACATGGTGAAACTTCTAGCTTCTTTTTCCTAAACAAAAGTCATGCATGCATAAATAATGTGAAGTAGAATCACATCCATTGCTATCCATACCCTGTCTTCATTCTTCCAGATCAATCCTTTCACACAAAGTTCTGGCACATTGCTGGAACACAGCAAGGCCAAACACACATAACTGAAAGCAGAAACAGCTCCTTAAAGACGACATTTTGAGACAGTGTGTGAAAGAGAAGCATGAAAAATGGATACTGTGCTACTGTCATCACTAGTAAACTAAAAGTTCTTTGGGAACACCTTGAAATTAAGTTATTAGATGTAAGAATGACAAGTAAGAGAGGCATTGCACTGAGTCCTCTTAACTTCAAAAGATGGCTTACCACTGAAGACAGCCTAATCAGAGAAACAGAGTTGGTGAGAACAGGTAACTGAAAACAGGATTGATCTGAGTAGTACTTTGTTCATTGGCACCAGCTGAAACTCTATTGACACATAAAACATGCCAAGAAGATGAGGAAGCAAGTACTCTATTTGGAGGGGAGATGAAAGGTCAAACTTAAACCACAACAAAATCAGGCATTAAACCAAAAAAGGATAACCTCTGAAATAACCAAGTACAGTTATAGGAACCTGTGGAATCCATCATTCCACAAAGAGAATGTGAGGGAATTGCCCCCATAGCTGAGGAGAAGGAAGTATAATAAAGCCATAAGGGAAAGGTGGGAAGACTAGGTCTGTTACGAGTAACACAAATACAGAAACACCAGCACTACCCAAGAGCAAAAATACAGAGGCAAAAAAGGCATAACAGGCAGGAACAGTCTGTCCTTGTGAGCTGCAAATTCAATACATGAAATTTCAGGGAAAACGTGGAAGTAACAACAGAAACAAATTATAGAAGTGTCTTTGAAGTTAAAACAAACAAGCAAAAAACAATAGAAACATCAGCCATCCTAGGAAATAATTAAGTCCTGAAAAGCAACACTATTAAAACTTGAAAGTTTTTAAGGCCTAACAATTTAAGTACTTCTTTTTGGATCAGGGTGGAGGGGAAGTCCAGAAAAAATTAGTCTGGCTCAAATCACATGCTTAATAATCAGAGGTAATTAAGTGAAACCAAATGAAACCAGAAGCTTTACAGCAGTAGAGTTTTCAGAAGAGAGACGTGGATTAATCTGGGTTTGCTAAAGGGAAGGAGATGTCAAGTGGTACTTGGGCAAAAAAATTATATACAGAACAAAATTACTTGTAGGAACAATTCTGTCCTGGCACAAGAATGGATTAAATTATTCAAGAAATTTAAAACAAAATAAATAAAAACTTTCTAATTTCCTCCAAAGAATATTACATATACAATTAAAATAATTCTGCTGTTTATGTCATTATCGAGAGCATTGTGTCCCAGACAATGCATCGGCCATAGGTGACATTAACCAAATAATGCAAAAATTGAATTGCCAAGATGCTCTATGGGTGCATTTTCACAATGTTCACAGGAATCACAGACTCTTGCTCTACGATCTTCCTTTAATCATCCAGATACCCAAGGATAACATCCACCCTCAATGCTGTTTTCATGACTTACTGGTGCTTATAACTAACTACCAGGGATGCCTAATTTTTTTATTCTCTCCCGGGAACACTGAATTATCATTATGTAAGTATTCTTTTGTCTTTTTGTTTAGCAGACCTAGAGAGAGACAATTGATTGCAAGTATAGACAGAAAGGTTTCTGCAGGCTCCTGTGTGAAGCCATTCCATGCCAAGCTCCAAGGTGACCAGAATTTACACAGCGCTTATACATGTCAGGAGTGATCCTACTCATACATACTCCTATCAATATAACTGCATTCTCTCTCTTTTGAGGTATTGACAAGCCTTTCATTATTGACATAAACTATAGCATTTCACTTCTCGCAGTATTTATACTTTCACACATCTCTTAACTAGATGTACTTAAAATCAATTCAAATTAAAGATCTTTCAATTTTTTGTCTCATTTAACAGATGCACTCACCTGAGTTACCTAGAAACTGCCAGTATCTCCATTCAGGTGTAAGCCATTTCTATATTTTTACTATCTCCAGTAAAACCAAAAATTACACTATTTCTCTTTCTAACACTGTCAGCTCAGGCTCTTCACTTCTCTTCCTCCTGCCAGTTCTTCTATTTCCCTCCTGCTCTCTGCTTTCTCCATATACTTCTCCCCAGGAAAACACAGTTCCAATGCAACAAGTAGCTCTGATCTAGTGATGACTCCTCTGTTTGACTGCCAGCTTGTGGTGCCAAGAAAGGGTCTCCCATTCTCCACTCCAGCACAGCACTTACACGTTGCATTTTGCTGTAGCAGAACCCAGGAAGCCATTATATAGAGTCAGAGGAAGTTTCTTTAAAAAGAAACTGGAAACCAACAAACAGATGCAGCCTGTTCACTATCAGTTCTTTATGGATTAAAGAGCATTACTTTGTAGTCAAAACAGAATCATAGAATGGTTCTGTCTTTAGTTGCAACAACTGTCCTTAGTTGCAGTAATTGCCCAGACCATTACATCTTTGGTTTCCCAAGTACATTCTCAGTGGTGTAGCACCTATATAATCAGAACTAATGAGCAAAATCTTGTAATATAGATTCACAGAAATCATGCCGTAATAACATTTTCTTTGTCCAGCAGCATAAGACCAAAATACTTGTCCTTAAGTATTGAAATTGGTGTTGAAAGCAAAACAAATTTGCTTTTGAAAGACATCCTTTCCTTGCTTATCCAAGAATGAAAATTTTCACCTGTAGTTGTGCATGAAGATCTACAAGTGAACCCCCTCTGAAGCCAACTGGCATCCTGGGAAAATGCAAGAATATATGGCAAGTGTTACAGTGACGCTAATGCAAACTAGACACTAGAATGAGTGTGTGGCACCGAGGCTTTCACTCTGAAAATGGAGATAGAGGAGTATGAGAAATGCAAAATACAGTCAGCAAGAAAAAAGACCTGACTTAGCAAAAACCTCTTTACCAACAAGTTAAAAAGTTTCATCTTGGAAATCGGAGTGCTGATAATCAGATCTGTCAAGGGAAACAGACCATGCTCCCCAGCCCAGTTCATTCTACTTAATAGACACGCACTGATGGAAAGACAGCATTTAGATCTTCAAGAGAAGGGAAACCATACGTAAAACATTATTTCTTCAAACATTCCAATCAAAGCTTTACAGCAAACATTCCAACAAAGCTTTTTGTTACTGGCAAACAAGCACGAACCTTTAGAGCTGAGCAGAAACACAGCCAACTTACCAAAAAAGTATGCGCAGAATGTTTGCGACCAGCAACACCAGGCAGACGTAGGTGGAGAAGCCCTCCGCGTTCTGGGTCCGCCGAATGTCCCGGTACTGGGGGATGTAGGGCACGACGCCGCCGAACACCATGGCCCCCGCGGCGCCCCACGACACCAGCTGCTGCATGGGCACCAGCAGCCACTCCAGGCCGCCCGGCTCCATGCCGGGGGCGCGCGGGGAGGCGCTCAGGCTGAGGGATGCCCTCAGGCTGAGGGTGCCCCGCCGCAGCTCTCCGGCCGCGGCCGGCTCTAGCCACGGGCGGGCTCCTGGCTGGGATGCGGCACCATGACTGCGCCCTCTCCCACGGGGCCCGGACCTGGGGAAAGGGACGGGGCGTGAGCCTGCCTCTGCCGAGGGCGGCTCCGGCCGCTGCCAGCCGGGCGCTGGCGAGCCCGNAGGAGGACACCGCGCTGCCGCCCGCGGGCGGTACCGGGACACGGCGGGCAGCACCGGGATACTGTGGGCGGCTCGGCGCCGGAGTGGACTCGGCTCCCCCAGATGCACCTGGCTGCCTTTTCCTCCGCCCCGGGTCCTGCTCCCTAGGAGTTACGGAAAATTCCGTCATGCCTTGTGGACAAAGGGGAATGGCTTTAAACTGAAAGGGAGTAGATTTAGATTAGATATTAGGAAGAAAGTCTTTACTTTGGGGGTGGTGAGGCAGTGGAACAGGTGGCCCAGAGAAGCTGTGGCTGTTCCATCCCTGCGAGGCCAGGCCGGATGGGGCTCTGAGCAATCTGGCCTAATGAAAGGTGTCCATGGCAGCGAGGTTGGAACTAGATGGACTTTAAGGTCCCCTCCAACCCAAACCATTCTATGATTCAGTGATTTCTGTGGCTCTCTGAATTGCAGTGGCTGGGGAGGGAAAGTGTGCATCTTCTACCCAAAGTAGGGCAGACCCAAAGTGATTTAGTGATTTCTGTGGCTCTCTGAATTGCAGTGGCTGGGGAGGGAAAGTGTGCATCTTCTACCCAAAGTAGGGCAGACCCAAAGTGACCAGGGAGCCTGTACTGCTGCTTGCACTGGGCCAGGAGAGGACAAGTGCTGCAAGTGCTGCACACAGGTGTTGGGTGGAGAATGACAGCATGGACACTGCATCCACCTCCTTCAGCCACACTTAAAAAGATGGATCATCCACCATGCATCCAAGTGGCTGCACAGCTGTCCTCAAAGCTTGTTCCTTGGGCTCCCCATAATACTACCCCAGACGTGCTTCCTTCTACATTGTAAGTAGAAGGAAGGCTGTTCATCCCCTGCTGCTCATCCAACAGGTAGGAAATGAGATGGGTTTTCCTGCATCTGAGTGATGTATGATTTTGTGTCCTATAGCAGCAACTGCAAATGTTTTTTGTGAGTGTTAAAAGGGAAAAGGAGCTGAATTAAAAATAGAAATGTCTCTTTTGGGACTTCAGAAGCCTTTTGTTTACTTCCTGCATAGCAGCACCTTGCTCAACTGCAGCCATTTCTTCCACTGGGCAATTCTTGCAGCATATGTGCAGCACATGAACCTGCACATTACCGCAGAATGTATTTGTCAAAGACATTCTTGGAGTGCCATCACACAAATATCCAAAACAGCCTCCTGTGTAGATCAGGTGACCAGTGATAACATTGAGACTTAGCTTTCCTACAAGGAAGTAGCAGCTCTGCTGTTTGAGCGAAACTCTATTCCATTACACAGACTTGATAGTTTGAGTGCTGAAGTTAAAAATACATAGTGGATGTTTTGAACTCTGATTTTTGGATGAGGATCCTGAAGTTCCTGATTTCATCGCATCTGACTCACTCAGAGAGACTATAACAATCCAATTATATATAAACTGCATTATTTCAAACATTTTATTATTTAACGGTTCATATTTCATGTACCACTTGCGCATTATCATCAGGCAGTTATGCCAACTTCTTTACATGCTTTCCTTGGAGCCCTTAGCACATTATTTTTCCTTAAGCACAATGGTCTAAACAAACTTCAAGTTGAAAATAGGAGTAGCCCAGATTAGAAAGCCAACTTTTGTTCATATAAATACAAGTATTTTGAGAAATCATGAAGAAATTGTCTTGAGAAAACAGGTATTTTGAAGTAATGGTTAAGTAGAAGAAACTACGCAAGCTGTCACCAGATCTCCAGGTTAGCTTCCAGAATTATTCCAGGATGCTCTTAAGTCTATTCAATGACAAATTGTATACAATATTCAGATTCTAAAATACTCAACTGGAAACAGACAACTGCCTAAACTTAGGTTGTTTTCCTTTACTTGAAATTGTAAGGGTAAAAACTCTGAATTACAGCATGTTGCTGTGTGAACACAATTCAGTTCCAGTCACTAAAAAACGTCTTGGTTGTTCAGGAGTTAATCCATGGATGTAAGCTAAACTGACCAGTGACACCAGACACTGAGTAGGAGGAGGAATGACAGGTTGGCTGTACTCCTCGGGCTGAGCAGCTGCCAGCATCAGGAAGGAACCCTTCAGGTCTCAGAATATTCTAAAAAGCCAGGCTTAATTTTTTTTGGTAGTGGTGCCATCCTGAGGTGCTTGCTGCCTCCAGCATAGCATCCTGCCTGGCACAGGAACACCCAACCATAGCAGACCCAGCAACACTCCAGTAGGAGAGTGTGCTGGAAGAAATTTATCTAAACCTGAGGTGATAACAGGTGATTGGAGAGAGTCTTGCATCATCAAGGAAAAGTTCCACAACCTGCAGGTCTGAGTGCAGTCACACAAGAATGAGCCTTGTGAGGCTTCATATGAAAGCAGATTTCTTTCTCTGCGAGATAGTAACTGAGAGGGAACACAGAAGGACCACTCTCTTGGTGTAAAAGCAGAGCCTACCCTAGAAACAGTACTGCTTCACTACCTGACAGCAATCCTCTGTTTCAAGTGAGGAGAAAAAGAACAGGTATATTTATTTTTTCACACAGACTGGCAAAATTCCCCCATTAGGAAAAACCCCTCTATTTGCTAGAGAATTACATTACCCATTCAGAAAACAGAAGCACACAAAGTTTCACACCAGGTCTTTGAAGACTAAATTAATCTTTTTAGGACATCTGCTGTAAGAGAATTGAAATTGATTATGTGAGTAGCTCTAGCCACCTAGTTATGAACTAGCTTCCAGCAGTTAACATTTTGGCAACAACGTAGTCCCCAAACCTCCAAACATCACGAAACTTTGATTTATTTTAGCTTAAGAAATCTGATAAGAAATGTTCCTGTAGTGTCTTTAGATGTGGTTTAAGCAAGCTGAAAATGGTAAACAGACATGGGATGTTTTCAAAGGGCTTTTATGTTGGTAGAGGTAGTAAAAATTACTATATAAGGTTTAGTTTTTACAAATAGGTCCACTGTCTTAAAAAAAGTAAGCAGAGCCCCATGTCTACACTTGGCTCCATATGGCCATATTCCTATCAGGATGACACTGGGACCAACAGGACACAGAAATGAGCCACCCAATGGACCTGTTTCATGACAAGCCTTAGCCACCTCTTTGCAGTTTTTTACAGGAGGAGGAGGAGGACAGCTGATGGTACTTCACTTGTAGTTATTGCAGTAGCAAAAATAGCAGATTGCTGCAAGTCTCCCAACCAGTCTGTTGTTCTGTCAATTGATTTTGAAAGATGAATATTAAAATTATTTTATATTCTACATTAGAGAAATGCTGTTGCACAGAAGCAAGCATATGAAGTCCCTGCAAGACCCTGCTAAAGTGCAGATAAGCTCTAAGTTACTTCTTGAACATATTGCACAGTAAAAGGATAAAGTGAATGCCTGTGGTAGCCAAATTCCCTTCAATTATCACATTATATATCTCATTCTACAACTACAGCCATGGGGACGTTAAAAAGAAATACTCACTGTACTGTTCATAAAACAAGTAAATGGGTCTTAAGTATCTTGAAATTGGCCATTCCTACCATAATGTATTATCACTGAATCAGCTGTCCTCTTCTCCATTTTTTGATTTTTTTAAGGCAACCCTGCTGCAACTGGTGGCAGAAGCTGCCTCCTGGCCCCTCCTAGCACTAGTGAGCCCGTTTTGGCAGCTGATGGACAGAATCAAGCTAGTGTTAATAGGAGGTACAGTTTTATTGCACATCTTCACCACTCTTCCTTTCTCCTTCTGCGCTGGTCTTTGCAAACAGAACAGTGAATATCAGCGTGAGTGGAACACCCACCTGCCTGCAGAGCAACACCCTCTGCACTTCCAACAAGGAGCTCTGACAAACATGCCAAGCCTACAAGCCCATCCCTGGGCAGTAGTCACATACTTTGCACCAGGGAGCAGGAACCACGACCATGGAGGTTGATGATTAGACTCCTCTCTGTACTTGGACTGCTACCATCTCCACAGACAAATGGAGAAAAAGCCCTAAAGCAAACATGTCAGAGCAGGAATCAGCCTGACAGCTGGCAGAGATACATGAACCCTTCTTCAAACCATTACAGCTTTGTAAACAATGGGCAAAGTTCAGAGTGGGGAAATAAACAAACAGCAGTCCTGGTTCAACTTTTTACCTGTGTAGCTGCTTACTTAGGTAAGAAGTTGAACCAGGACTGCTTAACCCACAGCCTGCTCTTCTCTCAAACAGGTCCAGCTGGCTGCAATTATTTCTTCCCCACCTGCTCTTGTGTGCCTTTGGTGTGTCCCATGGCATCAAGGTCACCTCAGCAGTTGGCTGCATCAGAGGAGTCCATAGACAGCTCCCAATCCACCTGCATATCCTTGCCCATATGCAGCAATGCAGCCAGAAGTTCTCACCTCAACAACCTTCAGGAGTAGAGCTGCTTCCTCTTAAGAAGATATGTAATAGAGGAACATCTCCACAGATGGGATCTGCACAGTCTGCCATGGGAAAGTACTATGCAGGCTCCATGCATCGCTGATCCAATGCATGGTGCTCAGCACCAGAAGGGACAGATTCCTCTTTTTGTCCCATCTAACTAAAATGGCTATTTTATTAAGATGTTTTTTGTTGGACCTTTCTTGACATGATGCAGAAAGAGCTCTGTGCCATCTCCCTATCTCATGCACTTCACTCCTCTCTGGGGCAAAATGCTCACTAATTGCAGGATCAATTGTGTCCACAAGAAGCTGCTGATGCTGGCAAGTGAGCTGGGAAAGAAGAAGTGTGGTGGGTTGGTCCTAGGCAGCAGTGAAGCCCCCACTGCCACTTGGTCACTCGCTCCTTCCTGCAGGATGAGGCAGAGAATCAGCAGGGTGAAGCCATGGGAAAAATACCAAGACATAAAAGTCTTGTAGTGAATAAAAAGAACATAAATAAGTGATGCAAAGTCAACCATTCACCATCTCCCACAAACAGACCGGTCCCCAGCCAGTCTCTGAGCAACAGCTACTTTTGAAGAAGCTTCCTGCCCACAGCCTGGTTTTATTGCTGAATGTGGTGCTGTGGGTCCAGCATGTCCCTTTTATCACCTGGGTCAGCTGTCGTGGCTGCTTCCCCTCTCAGCCTCTTGTGACTCCCAGCCTGTTTGTTGGGGTGGAGGGCAGAGTGAGAAACACAGGTGGCCTTGGATGCTGTGCAACCAGAGTTCAGTGATGGCTAAAACACTGGTGTGCTGCCAGCGCTGTTCTAGTCACAAACATAGCACCATACGTGCCACTCTGGAACAAGCTGACTCCATCTTAGCCAGAGCCAACACAGGGCATGAAATGCAATTTGGGAGATCCTCAAGCTGGCTTTTTTGCTGAACAAGTGAGGGTGCAAATGCAGTGTTCAAAGTGTCAGGAGAACTATCCCCAGCCTACTCTGACTCATTTTCTCTCCACTGTGGAGTAAATAAGAAGCAGAGAGAGAAAAGAAAAATGACAGAGAAACTACAGCTTCATCATGATTCAAAATACCACCAGGTGACCTGGGGTCAGTAGCATTACAGCACCCAAACAGTTTTTTCTTTCTCTGTTCTAGGACAAGGACAAAGTAATGCCTGGTGGCATTTACACACTGTAGCACACACCTGGCTTGTTTCTGTTAGATAAGCTCAACATCTCTGGTACACTTAAAAACAGAACAAAACTAAATTTATGCTCTCCTTACCGTGAGCAAAGAGTGCAAAATGGAAAAAAATAAAAACCCAAAGACCATCTTTATTGCAAGAGTAATACTTGAGTCGAAGATAATTTAGACAAGACAAACATAAACACTTCTGAAACCCCAAGGAGTTGCAGTTACAGGTGGTTTTGCTTCTGCTTAATACAGAATCTATCACAGAGAGAAAATTAACATCCTCGTGTGTCCTCTGAGCCACTCTGGCCAGCCCCAAAAGTGGGAGCAGCCTTGGGGGCCCATGCCATTGCACCTCCTCCCTGGTTGTGGAAGGCCAAATCTCCAGTGCTCTTCTGCTCAGCTGATGCTCGTGCTACCTATGCTGGCAGTGTCCCTTGGCACCCTCTGGCCCCTCTATGCCCTTGTAATTTCAGATGCCTTTTGCTAGGCATGCTTGGAATATGCACCCAAATGTCTCCTGCTGGCAAACACCATGTGGAACACTAAATGGAGTTGATGTGGGAGGGCTTCCAACATTACCCAAGCTGCATAAAATACCTCTCATAACTCTTAGCACCTCCCCTCTGCCACAAATGTCTCACAGAAGAAGCAAGCAGGCCACTGCCAGTCAAGGTTTCAGTCTTAAGAGCATATTTGCAAAAGATCTTTGTTTCAGATAAGGAAGGGCAAGCTTTTTCTCCCAACAAAAAAAAAAAAAAAAAAGCCAAAGAATCAGATTACCACACTCTTGGCTTTTTTTATTACTGTCAGTAACTCCAGTTGCCTCCTCTGGGAAAAATTGTGTCTGAAGCTAGAAGGAAACATTAGCATAACTGCAATTTGGTCACAGGAAACTTTACCCACAGTTCTTTACACCTTCTGGAAATGCAAAATGGGCATTTTCCAATGAACTACTCCTTCCTTTGCCCAGCTTCCAGCTTCTTCAGCACAGGCTCTCTTCATCAAATATTTTAGAAAAATACTCTTTCCATCACGCACCACAGCACATGCCATGTTTAATATCTGTACACAAAATGGACATTCTCCTTTGGACCACGAGGTCCCTGGAAGAGAGCCACACCAGGCTGTGGGATCTGAACCTGTGAGGTCAGCTGCCTGTCCTTGTGCTGCAGGGGCTGCCCATCCTGCCCTCATAGCAGGGCTCTATGTAACGCCTGTTACACACTGCGTTTGCTTAGAGAAAGCTCCTCTGTGCACGTGTGAGGAGTAAGGCCACCACGGGGTGGTTTGAACACAGCCCTCAGATGCAGTGCCAGGCATGCCAGCAGCAGGCCACCAGGCCAGAGAAACAGACCCTTCTCCCTCTCCCACCAGGGACAAACACCTCCAGCTCCCTCCTGCAGCCTTTCCAGAGGCGAGCTGAGTTGTGAATACTCCTTCACCCTCACTATCCAAAGACAATGGAACACGGCTGGAACAGAAAAAAGCATGGGAAGCAACATCTCTTACCAGCCATGTCCGGGAAGCATAGCTGGAGATTTCTGGATCACCAGATAATAACTCAGTCAACAGCAGCTGGGCAGGTGATTTCACAGAGCCGTGAGTTACACACAGCTCTTCACAGAGCCAAAGGATGCCTCCACCACCACCCACCACACCAGCCTCCAAAGCCACCTTTCTGCTGCTCCTGCATTTATCCCGGTGCAACACGCTTAGAGGGAAAATTACGCCCTGTGTTCTGTTAGAGCTACTTAGCAGTACATGATGCCCACAGCATGCACTGAACATCTGATCAAGATTATCCTTAACCCTTTCAGTTTTCTTTCTGTAGATACTTGCAGAAAAGGGCTGGCTGAAATATTTCACAATAAGGGGATTTGTGAGCAGCAGTCCCAAAACTTTTATTACTTTTATTAAAGAACACTTTTATTAAAGTTTCTAAAGAACACTTTTATTAAAGGCAGAGCACCTCCATCAGGGATCAGGTTTCCAATGGCTGGAATTACCCTTTTCTCTTCAAAGATACAGAACCTGAAATTTGAACCATGAGCAAACATCCAGGCTTTAAATATTCACCTCAAATGACTTTGTCTATCAAAGGAGCACCAGCTGTCAGACACCACTGACCTAGTGCCTTTTCCTCTGCCCGAGGCATTTGCATTTCACTCACCACGTCTTTCCATGCTTTTAAATAAGAACTTGTTGGTCTACTGATGTTACCATATGAAAGAAAAGTGATGCCTTCACCAGGAAGTACTCCAGTGGAGCAAGCTTTCAGTGAACTGCATTATGCTGAATCAAAAGATCAGGTAAATGTCAAAGTTTGCTACAAGAACCATCAGCACCATTTGGGATTGCTGCATATAAAAGCTGATGACCTAGCAAAGCCAGATGATTTTGTCCCTCTGAATCACGACTGCAAAGTGACACAAGAGAAGCTACCAGAGAGGGAAGGACCAAGCACAGCATGACTCAAAGACTCAGCCCAACAATTTGTTAGCAAAAATACCATCATTGTGCTGCAAGCACTAACTTGTACCTAGCCCTTTTCTCTTCAGAGAAAACTTTTAGTATTGACCATGCCTCTGCCAGGAAGAAAAAAAAGGAAACCCACAAAATTTGCAGTACTATTTGCATCCTGCCTTCTGATCTGCAGCCAAACAAGATGCCATGTTGGCCCAGGAGCACTTGCCTCCTTGTCTCCTTCCAGCAGTAAATTCCTGTTTTCTTTCTTACCACACATTTCATATTCAGGTTCTCTTTGAGATGTCCTCTCTCTGGCCTCACCTCCATTCCAAAGCAACCCTGAGCCAGACATGCTTGGAGTATGTGACCAGAGGATTCCTTACCCCTGGTATGTCAAATCTTATTTGTCAGCAAAGAGGAGGAAAAGAGGCTCTATGTAACATGCAAACAGCAAGAGTAATGCATTTCTACAACAGTTCTTCTATCTCGCCACACCACAGCCTTTTACAGCATGGCACTGAACTTGGAGCTTAGGTCTTATAAATGTTTCAACATGCTTTTATGTCCTATCCTGCTACTCTGACTTCTCCTTCCAGCAGTGGAAGAACTGGAATTTCCCTAGGAAAGAGCAAGAGAGACGTGCTTTGGATCCCATTTCAGTGCACACTGTGAAGAGTTCACAGCACAGGTCTGCAATACTGAAATAGGATGGAAGCAGATGGCACCTCAGCCTCGAGGTCACCCTAATTTTATTTTTACTTCATGTTCTTCATACCAAGAAGACATATTTAGACTGAAAGTGACTAAAGTCTAAGCTTTTCACGGAAAGAAAGTAGCATAGAGCATATTTTGGAATGGAAAAATAAATCGTTGTCAAATCTTCTCTTTTGCTCCTTTCTCAAACCTCCTCAGGACCTGGTTTTGTACTCATTGCCAAAATGAACTTTTTGTTATCTTTTTAGTAAATTAAGCATTCTTATTATTGCAGTAAATACTCTTATGAGCACTGGTGGTTTACTGGCTCTCAGCTAGCCTTCTGCTTTTGAAACAAAACAAAACCAAAGGGTCTTTGCTCAGCTTCCCTTAGCCCATGGGTACATGCCCAACACGGACTATGCTTTTAAACTATGGCTCATCTTACATCCCCAGATTTCAGACCCTGGAAATGTATGCAACAGCTCAATTCTGAACTTCTAAGCCTCCTGAGAAGGGAGAGACTAGAGGAGAGCAGAGCAAAACCAAGCATGCTAGTTCTATTATAAGTGAATCCATTGTTAAGCAAAGTCTGTTTGGTCTTGCCATTTGTCTCTTCTATTCTTAGACTTCCTGAAGTTTGGAACTTTTCCATGACTACTTTTGCTTTAAAGACACTTCTGGTTTTATTTCATAAACCAAGCTGTGCACTATTGGCCTAATTCAGCTCCAGATCAGAACTAAGAGGGCCATTCACATCAGTTGCTGAGCCCATAAAGTAAAAGAACCAGACCTTTGAAGAGGGAAATGCATGGTAAATATTTTTCAGCCTCTTTCAGACTTTTAATTGCCTGTTCTTCATTGCTGTGCCAGCTACATAGTATATTTTTTTTTTTGTTTTGACCACACTGACCTACCTCACAAAAATGAGGAGCTAATTACAGAAAGCCTTTATCAAGTCCTGCTTGTTTTCAGTTGAACTCTAACCTGGCCCTTGCTAAAATGTGGCACTACAAAGATGTAGTGGGATTCCTGCAAATTGGTTGGCTGTATAATGCTTGCTCCTCTGCATTTCCATCTGGTTCTTTATACTTGCAAGCTCTTCACTACAAATAGAACTCTATGGTTTTGTTCAAGATAACTAGGCATAAGCAGACAGAGTCACTTTGACTGCCTCTGGGGGAAAAATACTCTTGCTTGAGAGAGATTTTTAGCTCTTCTGGAAGGAGTGAAAACCAGGAAGACTGTGGCTCTTTTGAGAAGTAAAAATGCAAAAATACTACAGCTCAACCTACTACTACTACTTAACCTTAAAGGAAAAAATATTTATTATCAACAAATAAACAGGTAAGAAGCACCAATTGTTCCTTGTTACTTATGCAACAGAACAAAAAGGCTGTATGGTTGAAGCTAGTGGCTACATACAAAAGCAAACCCTATCTACATGCATAATATTGTTCAAATTGTTTATCTAGAAGCTTTCTAGAGCAGTAATACTGCTAGAACACTCAAGCTTTGATTTTTCTCTCTACAACGAGGACTACCTGCAAGAGTGAGAAAAAATAAGGCTGTACAGAGACGCTACAATTAAGGGAATCAGGTAGCAATGCGGAGGTTTGCTTTGATGCCAGAATTTCACCTCAGAGATTAACACACCCTCTCAAATGAGGTGGGGAAGGTCAAGAAGGAAAACAATTAAGTTTATTATGAAAGAGTCTAAGTGGTAGGCTTACAGCAACTGAAGTAATTCCCAGCTCAGAAATTTTTTGTGGATGAAGACACGTATTTGGCATATCTAGCATATGTAATTACTCAAAGTAATTGACTAAGGTAATTTATTGCCCAATAGTGATATGCTCCTAACCCTACAGACACAGTAAACTGAAAACCTCTTCATTTACATCAGGCAACAGTCCCAGCTTCCAGAAGAAAGACACCTCTGTAATAGATGCACCGGGAGCTTTTTTACGCTGTGCAGCCCAAAAGCCATGGATGACCTAGATGCTGGTGCTGCAAGAGACACCATACGACTCTTGCTGATGCCTTTGATGTTGTCTCGCTCGACACTGCAGTGCAAGGAACTTCAACCACCACGGTGTTTTTACCACTCCATCTCACAAAACTAATTGCAGGGGGGAAAAGGAAGCNTACCGCGGCTGGGTTTGGGATCCCGCGGTGGGGCCCCCTGCGCGCTGGTGGGTGTGGGCGGGGTCTTTGCTTCTAACAGCGGGATGGATTTCTTTCTCAAACATCAAATTAGCGTAGAATGTGTGACGTGGGTAAACACCTACGTAAGGTGTA
>VXBC01001354.1:680893-715916 GCA_013399945.1 Ploceus nigricollis | reverse complement strand
AACTAATTGGAGGGGGGAAAAAGAAGCAAACCTTTAAAAAAAAAAAAAATTGTAAGACCTCTTAAGCTCAAACCTCGCCATCCTTACTTAGTTACTGCCGCGCGGAACGACGATTTCTTCAGGAAATAAAGGGCTGGTAGTTAAGGGTTCCCGGGCTCCCCGCGGAGCGCTGCGGGCGGGGCCGTGCGCTCTCTGCCCGCCCCGCCGCGCCNCCCCCCCCCCCCCGCCTGTTTATAGATACCTTTTTCTAAGAAGGAAATCCTAAAAAATGTTTCACTACAAGTAGCAAGGTAGTCTCTGTGCAGCAATTCTGGCTTTCAAGTAAAATAAGCACTGAATTATGTGTAAAGATTCTGAAGGTGCATTTAAAAAAGCATCCATCTCCAAAATGCAACTCAAATGAGCCACAGTTTAAAAGCAGCTGTTGGCCTGAGCATGACAAGGTGAGCCCTCAAAAGATGAAAATCAGACCTGAAGGGGCTCTGAGCTTTCTTATTACATGTGCTCACAGAAACTACCTCTGCTTTCTGAAGCATTTGCTAATTTTTTTTTCGGAAACTTGACCTTGTTTGAGTAGCACTCATATTCTGATTCTGTAGGTTACCTGTAGGGTATCACCTAAAAGAGTTCCTCAGAAAGAAAACAATCTCTTACACAGTTCGCTCATGAGTATTTGCAAAGGCTTCTGATACTATGAATTTGAATGCTTATCTGTCATAAGGGAACATGGGATTGTGTTCTAACAATACCACCTTGTGCATGTTTTGTCTTGCATTAATCGTGAACAAGTAAAAGGCTGACACATCTGGAAGAAAGCTGCTTGTTCTTCTTACAGAAGAAAAAACCTGTAAAATTGTAGAACTCTTATTTATAAAAGTTATCTTTAACTTTTTACTGGAAGAAATGGGCGAGCGCATAAATGACCTCGAGAAGCGTGTTGCTGACCTGATGACAGAGGCTGGGGTGGAAAACAGCGATGAAGAGTTGGGAGTAAAGGCATTTACTTAAGTTTTTCTGTATTTTGTGCATTTCCACTTAGTTTTGAGTGATGGGCGAGTAATGCTGTTTACATATTTAGCAGACCTGCATTTTCTTGGATTTGAAAGTGTACTTTTTAAAAACATACTTAATATACCTTAGAATTTTTTTTGCCAAGAGACAAAAAATGTGATCACTTTCACAAAAGAAAAACTGCATCTTGCTGTCTCTGTTCCAGCTGAGTGCACTATATAAGGGGCAGTGCTAACTTAGCCCAAGTGTGTAAACCGAGGCTGTCCATTCATAGTGAAATGTGTGTGGCTTGAAGTGTTGCTGCCCACCATTCCTGCCCCTCAGGTATGCTAACCTAGCTGAGGATTCTCGCTGGTATAAATTTATGTACCTCTGCTTTTAAACCTGCTACAGCTTCCCAGTGTGGCTTGGAGCACACCTCACATGCACTCACCCCAAACACAGCAGTAAACTATAGCCAATCTCTTCATAATATAAAATCATGCTACATTTCAGGATTGTTTTGGATTTTATATCTGTCTGTTGCAAATGCCAGCCCCCTCCCTGATGGATGCCTATGTGTTATTATTTATGAGGCAGCACTGCTTCCCTGTTCTGTGGATGCAGGTGATGTTGTCCTCCTGTTGTTGAACTTTCCTGATTCAAATTGAGACACATCAATTGTTCTTGTCATTGGAACTTCTTACCCAGTGAAAGACAGGAATGTCTGCAAATATTCTGAAGTAATTTAGGTATCTGTTCATTCTGATGAATGAATTATTGCACAAGGTACGCAATAATTTTCAGAAATGCAGGAAGACTATACACAAAGATGTATTTAACTGTACAGAGATCTTCCTATCTCCACGCTGAATCACATTCATTAATAAATCACTAACCTACTTATTCACTGTATCTTTGCAGCACTGAAATGAGGAGGTGTTGAAGGAAGATTAAGGGCAGAACAGCATAGCACTACTCCAAGATTTTGCAGTCAAGTTCACACAGACAAAAAATGTTAAGGGAAAACAAATGTGTTTGTATCATGTCATAACAGAAGCTTGGAAAAAGATTTTAAACTATTGCCCCAGGAAAAAAATAGAAAGCTGGGTTTGTTCATCTAAGTGGGGCACTGTATTTCCTGGAGCTGAAAAAGAACTGTTATTTTCAGAGAAGGAAAAGCCACTATTTTGGATAGAAAACTATATCCTATATAGTGAACTTACCCAATCACAAATGTTTTCAATGTATGAAAATGTATTTATTTTAATATTAAAATAATAAGATTTGTTGCCCTTTTAGCTTATATGTTCTTAGAATAAACCATTCTGTACTAAAAAAATGGCAGTATTTTTATGATACTTTTGTATGATACAACTGCTCGGTTGTTGTTCTTTGCACAAGCCCATCCAAAACTCTGCACACCAGTGCAGGTAACATCACCCAGGTATTTATATTGTGACAATTTCAGTTCATTAATATTAGCTGTTTTGATGAAAACAGTTTATTTTATTTAAAGACTTGGAAATAGATGAGGAATTCTAGTTGCCAGGCATGTCCAGAAGAAGAAATTGATAGTCAGAAAACAGGACATCTGCACTAAAGTTAAAGTGGTTGTACACCAAAGGCTACATTGGTAGCCTTTGCAGGGAAGAATTAATTTGAAATGTAATGGGAACCTTTTACCATAAATGTGGAAACTGAAGCATTGCCAGGTTAACAGAATGCCTCAGCTAATGAGGGAGAAATGCTTTTATTACAGCCTTCATTAATATCAAGAAATCATTCCAATTAATGCTTTCATCAGTGTAGACTCGCACGTACTGTCAGACTGGGGAAAGAGGTTGGTGTGCTGGAGGACAGGCTGGAGAAGTGGGCCAACAGGACCTTGCTGAAGTTCAAAATGCCAGGCTGGGCAGGTGTTAGAGGCTGGCTGGCACTGCTTTGCAGGAAAGGCATCTGGAGGAAAGGTTGACTGAGTGAGCAGGGTGCCCGGGCAGCAAGGGCTGCAGTGACCCACTGGTCAGTATTAGCACAGAGCAGGGCCAGCAAGTCATTCCTTCTCCATTCACCTTTCTGGGAGAACACACCCACAATATTCTGTCAGTTTGGGGGCTGCCCAGTTCAAGAGATGCAATGGTGGGAGGGAGGTAAAACAGAGCCACTAAGATAGAGTGGAGTACAGTGGATACAAGGTTTGAGAGAAATCCGTTAGTCCAGCCTTAAGGACTGTGGCTTCTTGCTGCCGACCACGACCCCATGGCAGAGCACAGGGAACAGACTCTTGTTGAAGGTGTTGTACACTAGGGTTACTCAACACAAGCTGAAACACAGAAAATTCCAGCTAGAGGCAAAGAACACCTTTTGCAAATATGAAGGTGCTCAAACAGCAGAACAGGCCTTCCAGAAAGGCTGAAGAATCTCCATCCTTAGAGAACATGGAATCATCAAGATTGGAAGACATCTTGAAGATCATCTAGTCCAACCAAGATTCTCAACATTGGACACGATCCTGGGCAACCTGACCATGTGAAACCTACTTTGACTGGGAGGTTGGCGTTCCCTTCCAACATAAATTATTCCAAAATCAATAACCACTCTAAACCAGATTAACTTCAGCAGAAATTGAGACCCTTTTGTTTTACTTTCTTTACACTTTCTAAATCCTCTACAAAACACTTGGTAGTAGAAGTAAATTCTTTGTCTTGTAACAAACTGGATTTCTTCTTTCTGGAGAAAGGAGCTAGCCTGGTTTGGTTTTAATTAATCCTGTAAATATGCATGTATCAGTTTAAGAAACAAACAAGCCCCCACACAACATCAACTCCATTACCATAAAAGTTGTCAGAAATGCAAATGGAGATGTCAAAAGCTACGCCACAGTGGAATCCAGTTCACGTCTCTCAAGTACATGTGCATTTTGGTATACTATTACGCAAACTGGAGGTCAAGTGACAGCACGGCTTTTGGCTTCCTCAGTTGCTGTCTGCAGCCAGCTCCAGAAGTGCAATTATGCTTTGGCACTGCAGAATTCACCAAGTGCTTCAAAGTGAGTGCACAGCCACCATGGAAAAGGAACCTGGCACCACAGGTCCATCTGATGGGGGTGTGGTGGTGAGCAAAGTCACGGGAGATGTTTTCTCTGAGTTTTGCTAAATACTAATAAATGCACCTGGTTTTATTCACATTTTTAGTGGATACAGGGGACTAATATAATATGCAAGGAAATCCCAACAGAAGTCATCTTCAACATTACGGACTTGCACCCAATTACATCTGTATTAATTGTCAAATTTGATTAGCTGAAAAAAATTAAGGTGAATAAGTGGAACTCACTTTATTCTTTAAAAAGACTATAGTATAGTTTTCCCAGATATTTGTGTAATAAAAGCAAATGAAACCATTTGAAATGCTTTTCTGCAAACAGGCTTTTTGTGTACAAAAAATATGTAATACCAAAAGGACAACAAAGGAGAGTCTTTAAAAAAGAAAACCCCAAAATTCAGCTACAATATTACTGCAGTAATATTCAAGACAGTTCCCGGCTTTGAGTTTTCTCAAATAGAATACAAATACTTCTCAAATAGAATACAAATCTTTTAAATAATTCAAATTATGCTCAATATTCCAGGACTTGCAGGGTTTTTTTTCTTTTAATATACATATATGTACACACATACACAGAAATAAATTTAACTGGACATAGGATTATGAAAAAAGGCAGCCCAAAGAAACATCAATATCTGTATTTAGTGGAATAATCTTTCGGCGATACCACCAAACCTCGACCTTTGCGGGCTCCTCTATAAACAGTTTCTATAATGTCAATCATCTCCTGCTTATCTTCCATTGCCCAGTTGATTTTGTTGTTATTACCTGTACCTAAATCAATCATGATGTGTTTGTTCCTTTAAAGAGGAAGAACAAAAAAACAGGTTAATATGGTATTATAATTCAGAAAGAAGTCTTATACCCCACCCCAAATGCTTTGTAGGATCAAAGGGAGCCCTTATAACATAAACAGGCTTGCAAAACAAGCATTACTCCTCTCACTTAAACTGACATTTTACTGCCAATTTGTAAAGCAAGAATAAGGACTCCAAACATGTCCCTAAAATGGTTACTCAGTGCAATTATCCTTCAGCATATTCCTTATTGTTTGTATTTCTTTCCCACTACTGTCTATCTCCAGAGATACTTCCATGCTTGTCACTAGAGCATTTTATCTCATCAATATAGAAACCTTAACTCCAAAAAAACCTTATTACTTCTCATTTATCTTGAAAGCAAGTTTGGCAAGCTTGACTGCTATGTTACTACAGTATTCTCTACAGGAAATCTGAGATTTAAAACTAAGAAAAATGGATAATAAACCCAGTTTTCACTATCACTAATTTGCACTCTATTATCAAACACTGTTACCAGGCTAATTGGGAAAAAAGCCATTTTCCTATAAAATCAGTTTACTCTTCCGTAGAGCAATGTAAATATAGACATCAGTGTGGTATTATGCACTTGGAAATGATCTGCTGAGACACTGTATTTGACAAACAGAAAGTTTAAATGAGTTATATTCCAGAACCGTTACATACCTGAAGAAAAACATGACGGTACAGGGATCATACAACTCATACATCTTGTTGAAATCTGGTACTTCAGTGATGTCCACAAGATAAATAACAGCAAAGTTTTTAACCTAACAGAAGAAAACAGGAAATACAAAAGCAATACATATTACCAATTAAAAGACATAAGATTTCATTATTGTAACATCTATTTTCCAAATTATTAAGTCATAAAATCAGAATAAACAGCCTTGCTTTTATTGTTAATCACAACAACCAATTAACATGGAAAATATTTTTCAAAATATTGAAAAGAATATATTGAAAGCCAAGAAGCTCATTTCACATCCCGTGTCAACTGGAAAGATACTGTGCTAAATCAACACCCAGAGAAACAAATGCCCTTTATATAGAACTGAGAACTCACAGTGACATGCACAGCTCTAAACAAGCAGAATAGTTGTTTTGTGCAAGCCAAGCTGACACATTTTGCCTCTGTCATCAGCTGCTTATAGACTTCAGAAAATTAATGATCTACAATGCCCTGGTGCTTGCCTCCAAGCATTTTTCCCCCTCAATAATATCCAATTTGTCTAACAAGACTCATTCAATGAAGAGGAAACTTATAATTTAATTTAAAAACTGGTAGCTTTTTTTGAGATGTGCAAAGCTAAAACTTAAAAGTGTAATTGCTAAAGAAATAAGACCTTGATGAGAAGCTATTGTCTGGACAATTCTGGTAAAACTGGCTTTCATTTTGCAGAATTACTAGTTAGATGCAAAAGAATCCCTCCCCTCTAGTGTAAATTCATAGTGAAATTAATGTCTTCATTCCTGCAAGAAAACCATGTTACATTTTTGTTTCCTAGATGTAGCACACTTGTCATTAAGTGGAATTAGGGGAAGTTTTGGTTTTTAAATTTAGCTCATAAGTGCACAGTAGAAATTAACACACGCACATTACATTCTAAGTCAGAAGTCACCCAAATTGTACAAACATTTAACTGTAAGGTCTATTATCAAATGCTTTTGCACTACACCAGGAGTGCACAATTGTGCCTCCCCATCCTCAGTTACCTGCTAACACAATTTTGGTCCCCCATTTGACTGCCCAGAATTACCAGCCTGAGGTTAACACAAAAGTCTAATATCTATGACAAACACACTGTTCATGACAGTACTTCCCACTTGTTAATTTTGCTATCAGAAGTCTGGAAATGCTATGATGAGTATATCTGCCTGATGGAACAATATTTTTAGTTCACTGAGCAGGAAAAATATGATATATTGTGTAGCCTGTACGTAGACATCCCAGCAGGCACTTTACTGACAAAGTATGGAGGTGTTTATTTACAAAAAACACCTCAGAAACACAGAGTAAATAACTTTTTATGGACTTCTGCTTCAAGACAGTTTCAAAATTATAAAAAATAATCACACTTCAAGACTGCAAGTATTACTGGCAAAGAAAGTAAAATCTCTTCTAGAGCGAAGCAGCATTTAAAGTTTTACTGTGCTTTTATGGAGACAGTTACAGTCCTAGGTTCAGTCAACATTCTAATGAAAATATCCTGTTTAAGCCATGTTCTAAATCAGGCAGGAGGTAAAGCCTTGTAAACTAAAACAGTCATAATATCAAACCCTCTGAAGGGATCCTTCACACTCATTTCAATTTTACATTAAAGACTTCTAAGAACCTTAATGGGATGTTCAGAGGCAACACAATTTAGCTGAGAAGTGACTGAAGCTACTCCCTGGTGAGCCCTGGCAGGCAAAACACAGTTGTGGGGGTTTTGGTACTTTTTTTAGAAAAACACCTGAGGAGCCATTTTCATTTTATCTTATCATTACTTCTTCCACCCTGCTGGCATTTTTAGCATCAGCAGCACACCTTCACCATGTGGGGAAAATTCTACAACACGCTCAGCAATTTTGACAGAGCACACCATCTTCAAACAACTACTTAATTTGGAGTTTGCAAAATTATTTTAAGGTAAACCTGGCATTAATAAAACATTCTTAGGACATGTTTTGTTTGGTATAAGATTAGTCCAAGGAGATTTACATGTTGCACCAGAATACCACTCCATAAGCACTCCTAAACCAAAATTTTAGTTCCAAGAACTCTGTACACCAGATAGTACTGGAACAAAAAACCTTTTAAAGCTAGTTTGACATTATATGCATTTAATTTAGTTGAGCTGCTGCAGAACGAGAAATGCTTGTCACTAGCAGTGATCATCAACAGCCTAGGATTTCATATAAGAGAAACAGACTATACAAGTCTTAATTTGTTATATAAATCTTACTAAAAAGGACTGGATCACTCAATCACCTTTGCAGAGCATATGTGCAAGTCATCACCAGGATCCACGCATCCAAGACATTTAATTAAATCTTCCTTCTCTCTGATCTACTTTTATAGAAGTGAAACTGATGACAGTCACCTGCTGAAAAGCTCATATTAAGTCTGAAGCAGACCTTAAAGCTGGACTCAAATTTGAATTCAAAACTTTAAAAGCAGCTCTATTCTTTACCCCTTGCTTTCCTAATTTCAAATTTGGCAAGATCACCACTCCAAAACAAGTTAGCTTACAAGCACATTGAATGAGAGTGTGCTTCGTTGAGTTTGGACACTGGCTGCCAAGGATAGCAGCAGGAAATAGGAATTCAGGCCTAAGGAGGACTATATAAACACAAATATAGGGTGATGCAGAAGAACTGCATCACCCTCTCCATGGCCTATGTAATGTTTAGGGGCTGGGCAATTTAATGTGCCAGGGTGGGCAAGCTTGTCACCAAGAGGCACTTCATTTCAACACGAGACAAGCCTTGCAGAGACTCAGATGTCTCCTTTTGCACAGTACTGACCTGTTTTAGAGCCTGAAGAAGCAGTTCCTGCCTCAGACACAATATTGGAGCCAAGACAGCAGCAGTACAGAGCAGCATCTGAGCCGGCTTCACTCACAGCCAGCTCTAATTCACAAAAAAGCTTTGATTTAAGCAAAAGCAGTGGAAGTATTTATGGATTCAGACTGCTATGGATGTGCATGGATTGTGGAGACAAACCAAAGGCTGACCCCTCCCTGTTGGGATGTGAATCCATTGCTCAGACAGAGCTGTCAGTTGAAAACCTACACTCCTGTACAAAAGCAGCTTTGCTACCCTGTCAAGGCAGTGGTTGCTAACAAGTTTTCTATCTGATTTGTGGGTTGTAACTGAGGATACAGCATGGACACCCCAGAACAAGGATAAAATACAACTCTAAACAAGCAAATCCAACTAAATACAAGCAGTTGCAGTAGTTACAAGGGAGACTACACTGAATTTGTTAATATAAACCAAAATTTTACTGTAGAGACAATATGAAAAAAACCTTGTAGTATTTTAGAAATTGAACACCTAATAACACAAGTTTATTCTGAAAGTGCTTAACCTCATAACATACACTAAATACAGTCAATTTGTTGCAGTAAGTCAACTGCTTTCTGAAGAAATACAAAATCAAAACTCTAGTGAGACACTTCCTTCTGGGCAGCACCTCACTTCTGCAACAACTGAAGATAAAAGCACTTTCAGAGACAGATATTAACTATTTCTGACACTCCTGACTTCCCTATCTGTCTTTGAATTAAAAACTTTCTCTGCCTTACCAGGCTATTGGAGCTGCTGTTCCAGGGGGACAGGGTAGAGTAGAAAACCTAAGTCAAACTGTAGCATGGATTCAAAATTGTATGACTTGCTTTCACAGATTGGGTTTCAGTTTTGCTGGTTCTCCCCCTTCTCCCCAGTGATGGTAGTTTCATAAATCAGTCTAATCAATCCACATGGCTGAACAGGCATGTAGAAAACCCAGAAGTACATTACTGCCTGGCCACTGTTCCAGGCTGTTTAAATACTTCACAGAACTGTCTCTGCCTGAGGACTGCTATGAAATCTTTAAACTGAATGAATGGCTCAAGACTATAAAGCAGATTAATCTATAGAACTTTTAACATCAGATAAAGATTCTGTATCCTGTCTTCATGAAGATCACACACTTTGCTAGTAAACAGGAAACACAGATGTAGGAAAAATTGTATGCCATGGGACTCATTTGTCCTCTGAAGTTCTCCTCCCTGACTTCCTTCATTAACAGTATCCTTCTAAAAAATAAATAAATTAATTCCTACAACATGAGATTGACACAGAAACATGATTAATGCCTAGGATGAATGACAAAAATAATGAAGTTTCTTGAAATTTCTGTCAGAGGTAAATAATACTCCTTTTTTTTTAGTCGTTAAGATTTCAGCTGCCTTTGAAAAGCAAACCTTACAGCCCAAATATCTAAGGAAATCTGAAACAAGATCCAAGATTCCATCTTCTTATCTTTCTAAGAAGTTTCTAGACAGTGTTTTTTTCTGTTCGGAAGAACAGAACACTACTTGATGGACAAGAAACTCACAGGAAAAAAATACAGGATCTGAGACTAGCATTTGCAACAAATGACTTGAATTGAAGGTGGCTGGCAGACTTGCATTACTGAACTGAACAGAGCAAGTACAAACTTGAAAGTTTGTACTGGCGATATTTATTTGAACTTTTTTCTTGCTAATTATGCTGTAAGTTTAGGTGATAAATTTCTGGGGGAAAAGAGGAAGACATTGTACTGCCAAGAGCAGCACTTACAGCTAATAATTTTGAAAACTACAGACATCAGTAAATGGATTAACTTTGCTCAGCTTTTAATTACAAATCCCAGTAGCTAAAATATCTATATGCTTTTTTTCATAGCTACCTCTTTCCCTGCCCCACCTTCTTTTCCTCTCTCACTTTTCATGTAACCTTAGCAGAAATGCAGAGGCACAACTAATGTTTGAGGAAAAGCCACAGCTATTCACACATTTGATTATGGTTAAATAAATGCACAACATTTGAAAAATCCTCCCTAAACCCACACTGATCCAATACAACAGTTACCTGATTTACACTATTCAGTCATAGATAAATCACTTCTTAAAGAAGGCATACTAATTTAGCAAACCAGTCTCTGTATTTTAGGGGATAGGTTTTTATGAGTTCCCTTTAAAGAAAAGGAAAAAGTGTATTTTTAGAAAAGATCTTTAAGGCAAAATTTGTGAAACTCAATTCTTGTTTCAAGCAATGTTTGATTGAAACCCTGACAAAGCAAAAAAAAAATCTAACATCTTACAATTATGATTTGGTTTGACATTCAGTGAAACCTTGCTTCTTTTTCATGTAACACTAGGGAAAAAAACCCAGTCAACTGCAAGTGGAGTACATTTCAGTGAAAATAATCTACTTTGTACTTTCATATAGCATTCTAGTTTCTTTTTCCATGAAAGGATTCAAACGGAAAAGAAAACCCTGTTCTCCTATCATAAAGTACAGATAAATATTACTGCTACCCAAAAACATGCTGCAGTCTAAAAGAACATTGCACCAGGGTAACAAATGTAAAATATGGCTACATTGTCTTCAAACGTAGCCTGCAATTATAACACGTTAACATTCTGTATTATTCTCTAGAATAAACACCTGTACAATTGGAACTTTTACTCACTCTTTAAAACAGCAGAGATCCAAACATGGCTTGTAAGCAAGAGGATGAGGTAGGATCTCCCCCTTTAATTTGCCATTTCTGCAGAGGGAGATTTTTAAATAAGAAGTTACTTTGTTCTTTCTTCCCCCAATCACCCCTAGCTGCCAGCAGATCTGCCAAATTGCCAAACATCCTGCCACAAGTCCATACTAACACTATCTGAGCATAACACTCCCAGCAGGCTGAATACAAAGCAACTGTATTAAAACATGTCACAACTTTTTACTGCATTCTAATACATCTTAACCCCTGACTGTGGGTATAGATCTTTAATTGTGGGGATTTTCAAGACACAAGTTATTTTAAAAAAACTTCAGAAGGCAAAGTAAACCACAAAAACAACTCCATGTCAATCTATGCAGCATGCACAGAACTTCCTATGAAGGCAGCGAAGTTGTGGATGCCCCGTTCCTGGTAGTGTTCAAGGCCAGGTTGGATGGGGCCCTGAGCAACCTGGTCAGGAGAGCAGGAGAGTTGGAATGAGATGACTTTAAGGTCCCTTCCAACCCAAGCCATTCTATGATTTCTGTGACAGCTGGCACCTTTTTCTACCCAAGTTACTGTTTCTGATTCAGATTTTTTTGCTTCTTTCTTCATATAGTTCAGTTAAAGAGCTCTCAATATTCTACATCTACCGCAAAACCTTTAGCAAATATATGAAAAGGTAAATTATAGCTGATTGTGTATTCTAATAGTCTAATTTTTCCTATCTATGTATCTTTCTTAAGTGACCACCTATTTATAATCATTCAGTTTCCATCTGAAAACAGCTGTGGAATTTGGCTCTTAAAACTTAATTCAGTCCATGCAACTCAGTTGAATGCTACTGGTGTCCATGGATACCATCACTGACAGATTAATATTGCTGATAGATTAATCAGAATTACATGAATGACAGATTAATCGACACCATCCCGCACATTTTAGCACCTCACTATTTTTTAGAGCCAAAATGAAAGTAACTTTTCAAGTTATTCAGATGGAAACCTGAAGGTACCACACATTTCCACTGTAAAGTGAGGGTGCTGCGTTACCTGGAGGCGCAGCAGCCCTACCACCGGGCACTGTTTCTGCCTGAATGCCGAGGGTCGCTCAATGACGGGTTATTAACAGGCAGCAACCTCGATTTCCCAACATCTGCAATGCTCTTTTCACCCGTCAGAACACTGCAAACATCAGGGCAGTCTTTAGGAGACACTCGTGAAAGTGAAACCACACAGCTTTCCCGCTGCCTCCTAAAGCTGGGATACCTGTACAGAACCCCAGTTATAAGCTGCCCCAGGCTCCAAGCAAGCCATGGGGAACACCGAGCTCAGAAGGAGCAGAAAGCTCCCGTTTACCTTCTCGGCGATGCTGTACAGGACCTCATCCATCTTCATGCACGTGGGGTCCCAGTCGTGCCCGAAGCGGATGACCACGACCCGGTCCTCCTCCGACAGGATGGCCTGGTCCACCTGCCACCCATTGTGCAAGTGCGGCAGCATGTACGACATCCTGGCGGCCGGCTGGGGAGCCTGCGGGACGACAGGGATACCCATGGAGCTGACAGCCCGTCCCCTCCCCGGGCCCTCCCGGGGCGCCGGCGGGCACCGAGCGCCAGCACCGAGCCCCCCCCNGATGAAAGAGAGGTGTTCAGAGCCCAGATCTCCTACTCTGTGCTGTTGACCACTCTGATGTTAGTACATTCCCTGTACCTCCATGGGATTTGATCAAGGAGATATGCTCAGAGAAGCTGTGGATGCCCTATTCCTGGAAGAGTTCAAGGCCAGGTTGGACAGGGCTCTGAGCAACCTGATGTAGCGAAAGGTGTCCCTGCCCATGGCATGGGAGCTGGGTCCAGATGCTCTTTAAGGTCCCTTCCAGCCCAGCCATTCTGTGATGCTGTGCTATTGCATCTCCTGGCTGTGGAAGGTTTTCTCAGTGTAGTCACCCACAGCAATGACAATTTTCATGCCCCCAGCCCTGCCGTGGCAGGTGCACTGCCCAGCCACACCCAGACTCGCGGTGGGGTTCCATGAGCTCTCCCATCGCTCCGGTGATCAAAATGCCCCTACGGGAGCACTCTGGGCAAACGTTCCAGTGGAAGTGGTCAGCAGCAAAACCAGCACATTCCAGCACTGGGTTCCACAATCAAGCTGGCCATTGGCATGGGCCATCCCAGACCAAACTGTTTCCTTAATTCCGCAGCAGGCACTCATTTGAAAGGTTAGCTTGCAGCAGGCAGGGACAAAAGCATAGTTTCCACTATAAAAATTCCCCACAAGCTGCAGCTTGGGCTGTGGGGAGCAATGTGAATTGGTGGCAAATAGCTTTGCCCCACAATTGCTGAGCTCTCCAAAAACTATCCGAGTCCTCGTCTTGCTTTATCGCCTTTTTAGGACGTCCGGGGACAGGAGAGGGAGAGGGAAAGGAGAGGCAGTCCGGTCTGGCTGTAGACAAGGGCAGAAGGCAGCGGGGGCGGTGGTCCCCGTGCCGGAGCTTGTCTGGAAGTCGCCAGCTCCGGAGCCGGCGGTGCCCGGGCAGGGCAGGGTTAAGCGAGCGGGGCTGGGCAGGAGCGGATGTGCCCGGCCCCGAGCAGGAGCCGTGAGCTCCCGGCTCTTCCAGCTGCCGCGGGATCGAACTGTGAAAGGCACGTCGTCAGAAAGAAACCAGCCCTGGTTAGTGCTTTGGTTGTCGTTCAGGTATAATTTATCTTCTTCTTTAGAGAAGTTAGTGAGAGGAATTGATCCTGGATAACGCAGGCTGATAACTTTAAGTGAAAACTGAGCTAGGAAAAATTATGTAGGTTTATTTTGCTATGATTTGTTCACGTCCAAGGTGATACAGCAGTGCCAGCCAACAAATCTGCGAGTAAGGAGTGAGTCAAGCTCCACAGATGAAATAAGGCAACTTCAATTAGCGCTGAAGTTAATACTTAAATGTATTTGCCCCGTTGTCTCAATCTAAGTCATATTTTCAAAGTTTTCTCTGCAATGCCAGGACCAGAATTTACTACACTTATATAAAGTAAGTGTAGTAAGTTCTGGTCCTGGCATTGATTTTGACTGTTTACCTACATGAAAGCATATAGTCTTATGTAAATACAGAAGGAGAAGAGACAAATTAAAAAAAAAAGAAAAAAAGGAACTTAATGATACTGCAGATGGTACTAGTCCAAAACCAAAATTGTCATATCCTTGACAGGTGTTACATTTAGCACACTGGACAAGACATCTGATAACTGAATAATTATGTTCAGGAGCAAAGCATCGAGTCTGTCGAAACTGATTCCCTTGATGTTTGGCCAGTCAAATTTGGCTTACAAATTCATTCATCCAGTTACTGCTTCTTGTGGACATTGCTGTCACAGAAGTGTGATTTACAAACAGAGGTACAAGACGCACCCATGTAGTGCTGGAAGACGAACAATAAGCACTGGGACCAAGGTTGGTATCTGGAGAGCCCCCGTCCTTCTCTGAGGTTCCTTTAAGTGTTTTTAGTTTCCTGCTATCAGTGGGATTTTTTAAGATTGTACCTGGGACGAGCAGAACACCAGTTGTTGGACCAGTGCTGCAGGCAGTGAATGCGTCACGCGTGCATCAAACACAGCTGGAATGGTGGCGGGCTCAGCATGCCCACGCTCACTGAAAGATCCATCAGCATGCCACTAGCCTGCTTCTAGTGCACCAGCTGGTTTGTTTATAGCTAGAGGCTTCCTCATGGGTCACCTTTCTGCTTCTGAAGTGTAGGAAGGGCTTCCAAAGTGAAAGCAAGTCTGGCTCTGCCCATCATGTGTGGTGTATGGTAATGGGGTAGGAGGTGGTGATGAAGCAAATGGAGTCATACAGTTCTTTTAGACTANATAAATTCTTTTCAAACAAAGGGTGTTCTCTGGTTATTGTCAACTTCTTCCCCTTAATCCTGGTGGCTCCTTAAAAATTGAGAGGAGGTGGGAGAATGTTTGTCTTTTCCGATACGGAGGCAGTAACTCTTTTCTTGGAGATTTAGGTGTCTTGTTGCTGTTATCTCTGTGCGAAGAATTTATTGATTATCTTGTCGCTTTCCGGAGCTAGTTAAAAAAATATCTTACAGCACATAGTTTCTATTTTAATATTATGCTATAGCCTAAAACTATATTTAACACACTACTTAAAAAGGATTAATACAGTACTACAAAATAACTTTCCAACTATACTAACATATATAGTATTCAATTTAATATTTGTGAAGAGCCAATCATTTAATATGCATTTTTCACAGCTGCCCTCCAGGATTACCAGATTCTGATCATTTATGAAGCTGGACAATGCCATCACAATATCACATCAACTCCTCTTTTATTCTATGCATCATTCATTCTGCAACACAAATCTAGTTTGTCCTAGTAATGTCGTGTGATACTCTTAAGAAATGCAGACTACACCTGGGGAAATTTGCACAGTTTTGATAACTACATAACTACATATGGCTGACAACTTCAGCTGGCAAAAAAAAGATGAGATGTATATAAAAACCTGGTCTTCCTTTGCAATTTGGTTGCACTGTTCACCTCATTGCTTTGTTTGCTGCGGTTGAGAACCAGATAGTATTATCAGAGACATTGTGGTGAACTGCAGACCTGTCCTAGCATGGAGGCCCCTTCAAGCCCATGTACAGCAGCAGACTGAAACTGAGGCAGAAATGCACATCAAGGCCAGGATAAAACAGCAGTACTGGTGCTGAGATTGTAACCATTTAATAGATGTGGTTGGGATAAGTCTGAGTTTGCTCAGGACAAGGGTAAATATGGTTGACAAAAACTTCCAACCTACATTGACACCTTTTTGTCACAGGTTTGAGTTCTGATTACTCACAGAAGGCTTTTGTGAGAGGAGTGAAGCAGCAGGACACAGCTGGCCAGCACTGTGTGCCCAGAATAAATCAGCATACTGCTGTGGAAAATTGTTCTGATTCAGGTAGCAAAACATCAGGTTTCCTGGACACAAGTCTAGGAGAGAGAATGTGATGGAGATCAAAAGTCAGTGGAGCACAGCAAAAAGAATTGTAGGAAATTAGGCACAGCTATTGTTAAGATATGCAGGAAATCTTCAACTACCACTTTTGCCAATAGGAACTCTAATTAGATGTTTGGTTGTGTGTGGAGCCCCTGTCTTATTGCAGAGTGCATTTGCCGGAGTGTTGTAGAGAGGACTGGGCTCACAACTCTCAGGGCAGAGGAAAGTTCTAGCATGAAGGACTGTGTTATCAGTGGTATCTCCTCTAGTGCTCTTCCTCACTGGTTCAGCACATAGGTGTGCTAAATTTCGCATCAGGTAAGTTCAGGTACAGATCTGAATGTTTAAAGCACTGAAGGCAAGCAGTCTAACAGCTGTCCAAGGGTGGCCCTTCATCGTGCAAATTTGTTAGACGTAAACCATCCTGGACAGATGTTTTTCAGACCCATCTGGGCCTCAGTGCCACCCTACATTGCCTGTGGCTTCACCAACCATAACCAACAGGCAAGAAACTTTGAGTAAATTCCTCGCAGCCTCTGTTTCATAGCACTGCTTATAGAAACACATTGGTGAGTAAGCTACCAGAAAAGCTAATTAGTTTTGTGTGAAATCAATACTGATTCAGGAGTGAAATTAAACTCTTTGAGAAGAACAGCTTGTAGGACTGGCTTTGGATGTAAGAGTGTGGATATTCCTTGGTGTTATAGTCTAAATCAGCACTTGGTAAAAGTACTCAGAAGTTGTCTGACATACCACACTAGTACCAAGTGACTATGGATTAAAAGCACTGTTGAGTTCCATCAGTTTCCTGATCTACACACGTGAATTTAAATGATAACTTTTAAAGGAACATAATTTCTCCTTTCAGGGTGTTCTCCTAAACAAAGGAGTATTTCTTCTATTCCTCTGTTGCAGGTCATGGCAGGAGAGTTGCCAGCTGTTTTGATCCTGGATATAGGAGGAACTCATGGCGTGCTAGAAGACCTTGCAGCACTTTTGAAGAAACATTTTCACCTTATCACCATGAAGGAATTTCTTGGAAACAAAGAAGAAATGAGAAAAAAAATCCAATCTGTTTTTGTGTTTGAGTGCAGGCCAACTATTGACCGTGAGCTTCTAGAAAGCCTGCCTAATTTAAAGGTAATTGCAAATTCTGGGGTTGGAGTGGATCACTTAGACTTGAAAATGATCTCAAGCTTTGGTGTAAAAGTGACCAACACCCCGCATGCCGTGGCAGACCCAACTGCAGACATAGGAATGGCCTTGATGCTGGCCTCTGCCAGAAGACTAGTGGAAGGTAATGTTTTACATTTTCTTGCTACTTCTAGCTACTTCTTTGGCATACCTCACTTTTGCTGTGATAGAGATGATCTTTCTGAATCACTGTTTGGGATGGTTTTACAGGGAAAAATTTTCAGAGGCCTTAACTTTCAGAGGCATCTACTTCTCCTCTGTCTCACTTCTTTTTAGGGCAACAGTGACAAGAGTAAGGCTTTTGTCTAAATTATGCGCTTGAACGTCTTGTGATACCCTGTTTGGAATAATGTCTGGGGCTTAATTCTTCTCTGGCTGTTCACTGGGTGGGTAGTTTATAGCTGTGAAAACTGAATACAGAGTGCATCCAAACTGAATGTCACCACTTTCCATTTCCCCTTGAAAGAAGCATTAGGAGATGCAGGAAGATACAAAGTGTTAGTGGCCACATCTCCAACTCCAGAGTAGCAATTAGTATAAATTCTTCTTTTTCCTACCCCTGTGATGAGTTTGTCAAAACCAGTGGGTTGTAGTTCCTGAAGAGCATCAGCATTATTTTTGAAATAGATGATAATCCTTTTGACAAAGCTGTTTTAAGTTGTACCACCAGCATTAGTTTGTGTCCCTAAAAGCAGGTTCTTTTCCCTCTTCCTTGCTACACAATGCCTTTCTGGGGAAGGAAGGTGTCAGTAGAGACTTTCACAAGAAGCCGTCTCTCTTCAGGAACTCATGGTCTTCTTGTCACTGCTGCTCATATCCCTGAGCGTGAAATAACATCTCTTTCCCAGTGATGTTTTCTCACTGTTGCATCTTTTTGAACCTCAAGTTCTTTGTATAAAAGCTCACAGAGATCCCTGGCTGAGCTGGAATTTGAAACCTTCACCCCTACTCAAGCAGTGAGACTGCTTTGGGTCTCAGTGATCCAGGAGAGAAATGGTGAGATTTACCCCCACTGAAAAAAAAAGTGAAGTCAATGCTTGCAGGGTGGTTTCAAAGAAGCTATTTTTGAACTTCCAAGAAAACACACCAGCTGTGGAAGAGTTAATTCCCCAAGGAGTTACTCCTGCCAGCACAGTACGCAGCCAGGATCCCACTGTGTTACTGGCTTCAGGCCTGGGTGCAAGAATTGGCACCATCCAGGCCCTTATATAAACTGGTCAAAATCAACAAAGATGTTTTGTAAGGGATGCTCCAGAGCCCCACTGCTGTGATGGTGATAAACCTTTTCTTTCCCTCAGGCCTACGTTTTTTGGCTGATTTGTACCTATTCAACATGTATTTATACACAGGCTGCCACATTGCCGTGTCTCCAGACACAAAGTGTTTTGCTGTTGACTGGCTGGGAGTGGAAGTAACCAGAGCGACCCTTGGGATCATTGGGATGGGCAGCATTGGATACAAAGTGGCTCAGAGAGCCAGAGCCTTCAACATGAGGATCCTGTACCACAACAGAAACCGGAGGTAAAGACATCTGGTTTCTGCATTTAATTGTCCAAGGGGCAGTGACAGAAGCCACGGCTCTGTCCCCAGCCTTCCTATGCACTTGTGGCAGTTGTGAGCAGTGTGACAAGCACCATTGTGCCACCACTTCCTCACTTTGGCTCCCTCCTGCTCCCCTCAGGAAGCAGTTCCCCCTGCACTTGCCCTGTCCTAGTTAGCCACTACCAGTTTGAAACAAGGACCGTGTAAGCATTTGGGAGATGTTGTCCAAGCAAACCAGGTCTTGTGCCCTCGTGGTGTCCCCTGTCCTGTAAGACTCTTCAGGCTTCTGGCAGCATCCCTGTTCCTCCCAGCCAGTCTCCTCAGCCTAGCCAGATCACTCATCACACTGGCACCAATGACAAAGGCTTTAATTTCTCATGGATCTGTAGTTCCCTTTCTTTCACACTTCATTTCTTTCCAACCACAAGTCCTAACTGGCATGTCAGACAAGGAAAGGCTCCACAGGAATTGGTATAGATGCAGGAGAGAAAAGCAGGGTCTGACTGCACCCCCAGCCTCCTAACCTCATATTGCCTGTGTGCTGTGCTTTCACACATACATCACTCCTCCAGTGTCCCACCACTCCTGTAGCCTCTTGCTCCCTCTAGCCCATATCCTTTCTGCATCCATTCTACCAACTGTGCCTATCAATGGCTCATCCTTTACATTGCTCTCAAACCTCTCAGTTTCTCTGCTTTCTGGAACTCTCCTCGGGCTGATTGATTGTTCAACTCAGGTAGAAATAGTTGTGTCAATTTGGGGATGTGTGCATTTTTCCTTCAGAAGAAAGGAGGAGGAAGAGGCTGTTGATGCCCACTACTGTGCAAAGATGGAAGACTTGCTACAGCAATCTGACTTCGTTATGTTGGTTGTGAACCTGACTCCTGAGACTCACAAACTGATTGGGAAAAAGGAACTGGGGCTGATGAAACCCACAGCTACTCTTATAAACATCAGCCGAGGTAGGAGGATCTGAAATCACTGTTTGTGGCTCCACACTTAAGGTCATGTTTTGTCTGATTGTGTTGACATTCCCCTCTCCAACCTCAGTCAGTGATATGTTTGAGTCATTAAGTAGCTGGCAGTCTACAAATGTGTGACTTACATGGATCATATGCTATGTCTTCAAAGGTCCTGTGGAAATTAGGGATGCTCAGCAGATGGTTGATTCTCTTTAGCCTTATTCTAGAGACAGTGGGTTTTAGTGGAAATAACTGAAAGGTTTATCATCAGTGAGGGAGAACGGGGTACAAGTGAAAACATTAAGTAACATTTGGAACAGCAGTGTAGAAAGGAAGCCTCACATGTCATGACAGATCTGTTGGCATTGAATGAGCCTATGAGAAGATTATCAGTAAACAAAGCAGAGATAAAAGAGTGGAAAGTCTGCAGAGATTAAATGATTTGTCTATAATCATACAGGAAGTGTCAAAATGAGGAAAAGACTGAAACTGGTCTCATCCCAGGAAAAACCTTATGCAGTGGACCATAATCATCCTATAATTAAAGGTTAATAAATAAAATCTTTGGTTTGTTTGGTTAATAATTATTAAAAAGGCATTCTATTTTCTGACAAGATAAAGATCCTCTAGTTTTTCTCACTTGACCCTGGAGACCTTTTTCCCCCTTATAGGTAAAAATGTGTTCATTAACTCATCAGGATATCATGATTTAATTTCAATGCAGGTGCAGTTATTGATCAAGATGCATTGGTAGAAGCTCTCCAGAATAAGGTTATTAGGGCTGCAGCTCTGGATGTGACATACCCTGAGCCTCTGCCAAGGTAAATAAACTTCTTTCCCAGTCTGTTAATCTGAAATGTTTTAAACTGTGTTCAAAGTGTGCTCATAATTTTGCTCTCCACAGGGAGATTCATTGTGTAAGGGCAAAACCTCAGATGGTCTTGGACAATCATAAATAAACAACAAGCTATTCCCTTTCCCACCTCTGTTGGGTCTTTGCCAGCCTGACTCATGGGCCAGGCAATGAGCAAGATGGATGGAGAAGAAGAAGGAAGATGGAAGGAGAAGATGCTTGTGTAAGCAAGCATCCCACAGCTTTGTGCTCGTTCTGTGCTTTGGTCTGAACGTGCCATTGCTGAGGTTCAGTTCTTCACAACTAGCATGGGATAGCAGCAGAGTAAGTTCCGTGTGTAACACATTCTGTTCTTTCTGTTTCTTCCAGAGATCATCCTTTATTAAACCTGAATAACGTCATCATAACCCCGCACATTGGAACCGCAACAGTCCAAGCCATCCGTATGATGGCAGAAGAAGCAATAGCAAACATGTTGGCTGTTCTCAATGACCAACCCATTCCAAGTGAAGTGTTTCCCAAATGATGAGTGCCAGATGATGCCACTAAATCTCCTGTGTACGGGAAGGCACTATTTCTTACCACTTTTAAGCTGAAAAAAAAAGCAACCTGTTCCTGCACTGCTCATCATGATGCTGCAAAACTGTCAGACTTGTTCTGTTACTTACAATTCAAAAAAAATAAAGTGAAACTAATAAAAGAGATTTGTTTGAACATTTTTGTTGTGGTTTGTGTTTATTTCATTAAGTTATTGTTAAATGGTTCATTCTGTTTTCCCCAAGTTGGTTTTTCCCTAAGTTGTACCCTCCCTTAAAGCTGTCCCTCAAGCTATTCCCCTCCCTTTGTTCTAGTCTCTTCCCTGCCTATCAAGGCGATCCTGCCCCTCTTCCCCTGCCTGTCAAGGCGATCCTGCCCCTTTTTACTGAATGTTCCCTGCCACTCACCCCCTGGGCCAATCCCTGATTGAAACACCCACTTGGAAATCCCCTAATCCACAATGCCCCATTGGCCCATGTGACCCTTCCCTCTCTTCCCCCTATCCTGATTGGTCCCACAGTGTTGATGTAATCCCCTCACTCCTTCCCTGAGGATTCCCTTTTGGTTAGCTGTTTGTATCCACCCCCTGACTTGTATCTGAACAAAGCCCCTTGCGTACCAGAGCAAGGGGTCTTTTTGTCCTGGTCCCTCCACTTGGAATAGACTTTCCCTGTGGAACCTCAAGACAAAGAGCCTTCTCCTTCCTCCTTCGCCTGGTCCCTGCCGTGGCTGTAACAGTGTGCACTGTAGAGCTTGCAGCTCTTTAGGTTCAGCTGTGGGCAAACCTCAGTCCTGAGCTGTTCCCCACTCCTGTCATGGCTACCAGAGCGTACAGAGCTAGCCCAGGTTCTGGTGGGCTTTGGCAATTTTAACTGAGCAGTTGTGCATTTTGGTATCTTCAGTCTATGTTAGTGAATAGCAATGTTCTGTTCCATAATGCTGCATAATGATAAGCAAGTGCACCTGGCAATTTGTGTAACACTCTCCAATCTGTTGAAGATGAATGAGCATTGATTCACTGCAGAATTTGACTGTGTCCTGAAACGCTTTTCAGCCAATATTCCAATATTCTATTTTTATATGAAAACACTGAAGAAATGCTCTTTAAAGTGATTATAGGCCTAAGGTTTTTTAATTTAAGAAGAGCCCTGCTTCATCTACATGTTAAAGCAAAGCCAATTGTTGAAAAAGTGTCTTTATTTTTCATGAGGGGATCCTTGAAAACCAAAGTAAACTCCAAGAGATTTAGTTCCTCCATGCAGACAGAAATGATGCTTTTATCTTGACTGGCCATGAAAGAAAGGTAGAATTACCATCGAAATCACATGGGTGAGGGTATAACCTAAAGCAAAATTAGTGATCAGTCCTGACTTGCAGCCCAGGGCCAAGCTTCTTCTTACATTCTCTTTCCTATTAGCAATCAACAAATTCAGAAAATTCAACAAAATGGTTGTCACCTTCATAAAGTCAGGAAGGCTTTCCATTATTTTGCAACATGGTCAGGAATCCTGAAGGGATGGTAAAATGAAGTTCTAGCACAGGATGTGTAGACAGGCCAAGAGTTAGGCATTCCGTTGGAAATAGTGAAACAATACTAGCAAGGCAACCGAATTGCTACAGGATTGCTATTCCAAGATCTTCAGCCCTTGAACACTCCCCACAGCTCTTCCCAATATTGCTATAGAAAATCAGAGGTAGCTATAAATAGTCTGTCAAAAAACCCCAAAGTAACTCAATTCACAGACCCTCTTGGGACCAAAACCAGATGGTCAGGGGTTCTGGAAAAGAAACCCAAACAATTTAGAGTGCATACGTCCTTCTTGGAAAACACTTGCCTAAGCATATATTATTTTGTTATTTCGGTAATTTACAGTAGGCTCAGGAAAAGGCTTTGCAGTCACTGGGGTCTCTTCAGGACAGGTGGCTGCAAAAATCTCTGCAACGAAGCATTTAAAAATTAACCTGGTAACTCAAAGTTCATGATGAAGCAGTGCAATTTATTTTCATGACGTAGATTTGGTCCAACATTTTTCTAAACTACTTAGACAGGGTACTTTGTGATTTCAGGGTAGCAAAGGAGATTTATTGCACTATTTACTGCAGACTACTGATGATCTGAAACTAAGTAATTAATGAGAAGTGCTGTGTTTTGAGTATGGTAGCAGTAGTATGAAATCTTAGATCACGAGGACAGAACTTGTTCAGACTGGTTAAGTGAATATCTCTGTGTGTGTGTGTGTGTGTGTGTGTGGGCACTTGTGTGTATAATTGGTAGCATATTTAAAAGACCTGTTTGCTTCTCTTGGTTTTCTTATCTTCCTTTGTGGTTCATAGGATCTCTTGACATAAAGAAATGTCATGAAACGGGACATGGCAGTGATTATTCTTTAAAATGTCTGGAAATAATAATATGTGTTTCTTCTGACACCTTGTGTCTTTCTTCTTTGTGCAGATCATGGAAGGAAAAGAACTACCTTGGCTTTTGGTAAATGAAATTGGTGGCATACGTGGGATACTGCATAGCCATGTGCCATTCCTGAAGAAACATTTCCACCTCATCACCATGAAGGAATTTCTTGAAAACAGAAAGGATGTAGGGAAAAGGGTCCAAGCAATCTATTTGTGGTGGCACAAACCAGTCATTGACAAAGAGCTCCTCCAGAGCCTGCCAAACTTGAAAGTGATTGCGAATTCGGGAGTGGGGATGGATCACCTGGATCTGAAGCTTGTAGCTAGCTTTGGTGTGAAGATGGCTAATGCTCCACGTGCTGTTTCCAGCGCCACAGCAGATACTGGGATGGCTTTGCTGCTAGCATCTGCTAGAAGACTCGTGGAAGGTAACGTCTCAATTCTTTTGTGGCTTGTAAAAATCATACAAGATTTACCTGCCATTAATTTGATTTTTTTTAGGGCTACCTGTAGTGCACACGGTTTTACCTAAAATGTGAAAATGTAAGTATGTTGGCTTGGCAAACAGAATAATAGGTATTTTAATATATTTTATGTATAATAGGTATACTTAAATTATTACATTAGACATACATAGCACATATTATAAGGAGATATAAATAAAATGTAATGGCATTAGAGTGCTATGACCAAAAGTGGGGCATGCCAAAAATCAGATGATCACTGAAGTCACAGGCTGGCAGAAGAACTTAGTGTGGAAGGCAAAATGGGGCGTAACAAGGTTATATATGATCATGGAAGATCCTGAGTTGGAAGGGACCCACAAGGCTGACAGAGGCATGGGCATATTCTTGGAGTCTGAAATGTATTGGTGCAGAATTGGGGCATTTAAGGGGCATTAGAGAGTAATAATAGAGGACGCCTACTCCAGTTTTTGTTAATAGCATCCTTTCTAGTTTCATCAACAATTTTTTCTTGCTATTTTGCCAAATAGACCTACCCTTGGCTTGGTTAGAAAGTCTCCTTCTTCAGGAAAAAATCCTTTAGATTTATCCTTTTATGTTTACCTAACTTTTACTTGCCATCTGTACCACAGGATTCATAGAAACTCAAAGGGGATTTGTGTCCCTCTAAGTCTGTTTCTACCTCACAAAAGGGAGACAGTTTAAAAAGAAGATTAATTTCTTGTTCCCCTGTACTTAAACTATCCCTGGTGGCATTTTTGATAGCTCTGAGTTTTTTAATAGACTGAGTTTTTTCCTGAATCATTTCTTGTATCCTTTCACAATATTCTGCTTGTGTTTTAGAAAAGCTGGCAATATCAGAAGATTGAAATATCAAAAGGCTGTCACTTTGCTAGAAGTGCTGACACTGTGTGTATAACTGCATTTTATGTGTTGTTGAACTATCCAGAATTATGCAGGTTTAACAGGTAATTACAGAAATTACCAAGTTGTGATTTTTAAAGAAGTCACACTTTTCTTTCCAAGGAGAGTGGCAGATGTGAAGAGGAAACCCAATATCTGTTGTTGTTCTCCCCGTGACATCTTCAAACTCTGCATTGTTATTGGCAATAATTATTTTGATTGTTGATGAGGAACAGGGCAATATTTTCATGAGTCTAAAGCAGTAATAAAATTTTTGGAGGGATTATATTAAAAGGCTTTTTGTAGTATGGTGAGAATAAATTGGAATATCATATATACATGTAACAGGGACTGATGATACGATAGGGTGTTACCTAGGACGTTACATTAAAAACCATGTGTTTGTAACCATTAGAAGTGTGTTATAGTAGCACAACAAGTCCAGACTCTTTTGTCTTGTTCCTCCGTGTTGAACCCCATTCATTTCTCATATGTGTGTGGTTTTTTTGCAGTCCATAACATTTCAATTTCTCCAAATATGGACTACTGTGAAGCTGATATTCTGGGAGTTAAAGTTGCTGGAGCTACTCTGGGGATCATTGGCATGGGCAACATTGGGTATAAGATTGCTGTGAGAGCCAAAGCATTTGAAATGAACATTTTGTACCACAACAGGACACGGAGGTAAAGATATGTCTTGACCCTAATTGCAGCAGAAACTCTTCCAGATAGTCAGTATTTTCTTTTCAAGGAATTATGTCAGAAATATAGCAAGAAATGAGGGAATAGGGCCAAAATTAAAACAAAAGAAAAAAAAAGAATGGTTGCCTGAAATCAGTCCTGTAAAGAGTTACTCAGTGATTAAACACTTGGAAACTTAATTTAGGTTTTTTATTAGAAATTTCAAGGTGTCCTGCAGAAAAATGGAAATCAAGCTTATGCCTTTTTATTCTTATCACATTGTACTATAGTGACAACATAACTCTATTTGTTGTTCATTTTTTCCCCATATTTTGAAGTTCAGGAGGGATATTTTGGAAACAATGGCTGGAAACTACAAAGCATATACTTGGCAAAATATGACTGAGAGCTGTTCTTAAGAAAACCTCATTTTTTCTCAAGTCAGTAGGAATTTTAGCAAGTATTTAACTGGATTTCACTCTTTATTTCTAGTCCTTCCTAGATTGTGTGTCTGGGAATCTGAACCTTGTTAGACATTCAGCACAGAGGTTCTTCAATTTAAAGTGAGCAAGACCCCCATGAACAACTCAAGGCCTTTGCAATCAGGCAAGGTGCAGATAATGAGCAGAACAAATATTTACTGCTATAAACTATGACCTACCCTGAGAGAACTTCGCTGCTCTGTGACTGGAGGGAGAAGCTGCAGTGCTAGGATGTGGCTTTCAGGGATTTTCCCCATAAGAAGACTGCAGGAGGAGAGTCACTGCTTTAGCTAGCTGTAGGCAAATTGCAAGGGTGAATGAGGCCAGGAATTTTTAGCCATGCTTGGCATTCCTGTTTCTTCAGAAAAACAGCTGAGAAAACTTACATTTAAAAGAAAGTACTCCTTAAGATATTTCAGAATTTCTTCACAAACCACAAAAAAAAAAGTAAAAGGCACATATCCCTTTATTCTTTTTTTTTAATGTGTATCATCCTCAACTCCCTCTGTTTAATAATTTTCAGTCTTTAAAGTAATATTTATGTAAGAGTGATGAATTATCAATGCACTGTGCAACAGAAGCTAAAAGCCTAAAGTATATTTAAAGTACATTTACACTTCCAGCTTGTGTGCTGAATCCAGGTGCACTCTGCATGCTGCAAAACTGGCTGCAGTTCCATTCTGTTCTTTTCCCACTTACTCTCTGGTCATTGGCCTGAAAAAAAAAACAGTGAAGTGCATTTTTTAGGAGAGACATGGGTCAAAGTTAAATTGAAGTTATTTTCTTAGTGTGACCTCTTTATTTCTAGATTAGGGAGGAGATAACTTAAAGCCCTTCTCTTGCAACCAGAAGCAGATGATTGTACACATGATCTCCTATCATTGCTTCTTTATTTCCCAAAGTTCAGACAGCTAAATTTACAAAGAACTTGAGAAATGGCAAGTATTCTTTTGCACTGTGAAAAGTTAAAACTAAAAATCTCTTTACTCTGGTAACTTTTTCTGCTGAGCACTTTATGAAAGTACTGGGGCAGCCAGGAGCCTGGCAAAGAGCGGCTTTGCTGATTTCACTCATTAAAAAATGACAGGCTTACTGGGAGTGCCAACAGAGGACCACTGCCATGCCCAGAGCATGCATGGGTGAGTTCTGGTGAATACCACTCCTCTGGTTTGAGCAGTGACTGCATCCTTTGAGGTGCACAGGGGATCCTGGAGAATGGACTGCGTGCTGCTATCTGCTTCAGTGCTCAGCCTTAGTTCATTTGCGGACTTCATAAGAAGCCCTTGGAATCCTGCACTGGAGTGGCTGAGAGGCAGGCATGCAATCTATCCTGTGCTGTAGGGCTTGAAACTCTCCAGAAGGATCTAAACACTGAGCTGAGAGTAAACTTGTCTTTGTTTGCCACTTGTTTGCTATATGGTTGTGATAATCAGATCCTTTAGTTTGTTTGTATACTGGTGATATCATTGAAGAAAGTGTTTCCGTGACTGAAATGCTTTTTTTCCCACTAGGAAAGTGCAGGAGGAGCAAGCTGTCGGTGCCACTTACTGCAAAAAGATAGACAGCTTGCTCCAGCAGGCAGATTTTGTGATGCTGGTGGTGAGCCTGACACCTCAGACACACAAGCTGATCGGGAAAAGAGAGCTGGAGCTGATGAAACCCACAGCTACCCTCATTAACATCAGCCGAGGTACCATCCAGATCCATTGGCTGGCCTCACAGTGTGGTCCTGCTGTGTTCCACAGCACCGTGCTGCATCCAGCACAGCTGGGGCACATGGCGAGGATGATCAGGCATGGCAGAAATTCCTCCCTCTCCCCTTCCCTTCTCTCTTTGCTCTCTGCTGTGTACCTGCCAGGTGCACTCAGAGACACTCTCATTCCACACCAGGTGCAGTAGTTGACCAAGAGGCGCTGCTGGCAGCTCTGCAGACCGGTGTTATCAGGGCTGCGGCTTTGGATGTCACCTCCCCAGAACCACTGCCCAGGTTGCCATCTCTGCTTATTTCTCGGGAAGGATGAGGGAGCCCTGCTGAGGCCAGAGGCATCCCTGCAACAGGCAGGAAGCTGGCCCCCCTGCCCGTGGCATGGGTGGATAAAAGTGCCATGAATGCAAATGGGATGCAGCCCAGACATTGGGACTGATAACAGACCAAAGGGAAGCCTGGGAGCCAGGAAAACAGCAGGAGGCAGGGGAAGCATTTAAACCCAGTCCTTAGAATCACCCCATGAAGCTGGAGCAGTACTTCACTTGCAAATTGCTTTATTAGAAAGTGCAGCTTGCCAGTTTTAATGGGGAGAAGCTGCTTGAGGCCCAAGGTCAGCTGTATAGGCAGGAGGTGTCCTTCTCCACAGGCTTCTTTCCACAATACAAGGCTGAAGCACTGCAAACCTCTTGGGCCCAGAGACTGCTTAGCTTCTCTAAAAAGGCCACTCTTCCAGGATGGTGCCTTTTGGAGTTAACTGTGCTGGCTGCATTTTGGGTTGTGGGGAGTTTGGTCTTGTTGTGCCTGTGTGCAAATAACTACAGCTCAGACTATTGTGTAAAGTCAATGTGTCAGGAGGGCTTAATCCTCTCTTCTGACATAGTTCAAATTGCTGCCTCATGGCAGAAGTGTGTTTCTGGAGAGAAGAGCTACTATGAAGTCTTTGCATGTCCTATTACAGTCCAAAATTACTTCAATATAGGTGCTCAGGTTCTCTGGGTCTAAGTGGGACTTGTAAAGTTGTATCAAATTAACTTTAAATACAGTGCAAAAGCTAAAGTAAGACTCCTCTTTATTTGGAAGAACAACAATAGTTAACTCTTTTTTCTTTTCTTCCAGAGATCATGCATTGTTAAAATTAAAGAACATCATTATAACACCTCACCTCGGCATTAAAACAGACAAGGCCACCTACATGATAACAGAGGAAGCAGTTGAAAACATACTAGCAGCCCTGAATGGTCTCCCCCTACTCAGTGAAGTGCTTCCTAGCTGATGTGTGAAAGGATATTGCAGATCTTTTTATTCTTATCTTTCTCTTTTTATTCTTATCTTTCCCCTCCACATCAGCTCTAAAGATCTTTTTAAATACAAGAATGTCCATACACCTCACTAAAGCTTGGAAGGAAACAGTTTGACTTCATATCAGTTGTGTTTATACAGTTTCTGTTGTCTAATGCAAGTCCAAAAGGCAAATAAACCAACACCCAAAATGGCAGTGCTAAGCCTTTTGTTATATAGCGTGACTTTATGAATAGTATGATTATTTATCTGTAAAATTTATAGCAAATTTGCCATTAAGTGCAGCCAGGATTTTGTTTGGAGCCTTATGCATCTTTACAGAGCCTTTGTCTTGCAGGTGGTTGTCACCGGTGCTGGCCAAAATACACTTAGTCCCATCACTTTAATGTACAGTGATGTTACCAACTCTTGCAGCTCCAGGAAACAAGACATTACAGCTTTTCAGGCACAGCAAATTGGCTGTCAAGAATTTCAAGACTGCCCCAGGGGCCTCCCTGCTCTCTGAGGTACAGGTTCCCAGTACACATTTCATTGTCACATGTATAACCTTGAAAAAATAAGTTAAATTTATTAAAAAATAAAAAGCTGAACAATAAATTACAGAGCTGAAAAACAAGGTTACTATACAATAAAAGAGAAAAGAGAAAAAAATGCCTTTTCTTAGATCAATATCCTAAAACTGCAAAAAACACACAAGGCTTTTGCACATGCAAACTTTTCTCAAGATGTGAAGAGGCAAACAAAATCAGGTACAGTACTTCACATCTGCTTAAACAATTGTACATGTTTGGCATTTGCTTGGAGTTTTACTCCTACATCTGCAGATATTTCAAGAATCTGGGCTGATTAGTTTCAGAAGTGCTCCCTGCCAGTGGGATGCTTTAGAAGGGAAGACACATCTGCCTGTCAGTCACTGGAGTGGTGAGTTTTTTTACACACAACACTTTCAATCTCGTGATTACTGAAAGTGGATCCAAAAATGCAGTGGCCACGTGAGAGATGATCCATTATAGCTGACTCCATTGATTCAGGTTTTTTGAAATATTTTGATATGCAAAAAGTACATGATCTGGAATAAAGAGCTGATACAGAGGTCTACTGGGAAAGCTGGCCTTACCTATAGCAACTAGACAGGCTGATACCAAATGAGACTTTATGATGGTTTATAGTCACTGAAAACAAATGCATCACTTGGTTTGGCCTTGCCTGAAGATTTCCTGCCTCAGCTTTTTTTTTGCCTGTAATATAATACTGCCTTATAAAACTTAATGTAGACATAGGAAATGTATGTCTTTATCCAGCTTCATGCTTAAGCTATTCTGTACAACCCAGCTAAGAAATGTATGCATTACATTGTACAAAAGTCTTTTAGGGTAATGCAATACTTCAAAGCCTAATGCTAAGAAACAACTATTATGCAAGCACCTTATTAACACTGCAGGCATCAGTTCACCCTGCAGGATTACATGGATACCAACAGCACTATTTAATGATGGGGATGAAGTCCACAGACTATGCAATAATTCTCTCTACGTACCCACAGACCTCGCTCATTTTAGTGTTCTGTACAGTGCTGGTGTATCAGATCCCTTTCTGTAAGAGAAAACTTGCACACAGCAACGATGTACACACAGTGAAATTCAGCTTAACACACTACATGGAGGTCTATAAGGTGGACTACAAACTAAATATACTTAGAACATGATAGTGCACTGGTGCAATTGACAACTTCTTTTCACATATGATGCTATATGGATATAACTTCTGTAGAGCTGTATCAGCTCTTGACCTATAGCTTGAAAATTGGATGTTCAAGTTGCATGAAACAGCTTTGAAAACATCTGATTTTTCTCCGCATCTAACCACACAACACACTCATTTTCTTGACATTTGATACGTATGTCCTGGATTTTTGCTTGGAGTAACATTCCTTTGACTGTTATTTTTTTGGCTCCTCTGACTAATTCCTCCTTTGTTTTCTTCATTCAAATTCGTGGATTTGATATACAAAGGTAAAAACTACTGTGTTGCCCTTCCAAAGGTTTTTCTTTACCTTCAAGACTAAAATGTGGTAGGCCTCCTTTCTCAGACCTGTGTCTTTGAGAGGGACTTTACAGGGTCCTTCGATCTCAGGTGAGTAGTAAGTTAAAGGCTTACTCATTACAATCTTATCACCAATGCAGTTTGGAAACTTTTGATGTGAAAGAGGTAATGTGTAATCATTTTATGTTTGTTGGGTTTTTTTTTAAAGGGAGAAAATGCAAGTAGACTTAACGAAGAATCCAGTTAACATTCTGTAACTCCATATTGCTAGTTAATTAATTTTTGCTTTAAAGTTTAACTGTTTGAACTTGAAATTAATGTAAGCAACTGATACTCAAAAATCATCACTAGGATAACAAGAACAGTTTATGGTTTTGTGTAATTGATATGAATTGTTATTATATTTTATTTTTTATTAGCAATTTTATAGGAGATTGGTGTTAAACTTGACTGTCTTCATGTTCAGCATATCAAAGTGTGTTTGACAGAATTGAAGATGACAGCATTTTGTAATTTATTCTTTTGAAAAGCACTACAGTAATCACGAGAGACATAGCAGCACCCTATGGCTGGTTATTCCATAGTGTGAAAGGAGACAGATCCCTGGATGCCCACAGCTGTGTTGTGTCCTGGCTCCGGAGCTGCTGTGACCCCAGAAACCAAGCATCCTCCCCAGTGGATTATGACCACCTGCACAGCAAGGGGAATCACTTCAGCACAGCTTTTGTGAACTGAGAACTGAAGCTGTACTTCCCAGTCCACATCACTGGGTATGGAGATCGAGGGAGGTGATTCTTCCCCTCTGCTCTGCTCTTGTGGGATCCCACCTGGAATGTTGCATCCAGCCCTCAGCATAAGAAAGATGTGAACCTATTGAAGTGGGTCCAGAGGAGGCCACTAAGTTATTACAGGACTGGAGCACATCTGCTATGAAGACAGAATGGGAGAGTTGGCGTTGTTCAGCCTGGAGAAGGGAAGGCTCAGAGGAGACCTTATAGCAACCTTACAGTAGCTAAAGGGGGACTGCGAGAGAGCTGGAGCGGGACTCTTCACAAGTAGTGATAGGACAAGGGGAATGGCCTTAAACTGAAGGAGAGTAGGTTTAGATTAGGTAGTAGCATGGAGAAGATTAGGAAGAAATTGTCGTCTTTGAGGATAATGAGGCAATGGAACAGGTTGCGCAGAGAAGTTGTAGATGCCCCATCCCTACCAATGTTCAAGACCAGGTTGGATGGGCCTCTGAGCAACGTGGTCTAGTGAAAGGTGTCCCTGCCTGTGGCAGGGCGTTTGGAAATAGATGGGCTTTAAGGTCCATTCCAACCAAAACCATTCTGTGATTCTATGACACAGACCAAGTAACCTTGTCAGAAAAATTCTCACATATTCTCAGCTGAAATTGGCACAGGACTGCCTGTAACTGGGATAACATCTCAGGTGTCCAAGCACTTGAGCTTGCCCCAGCTGCATAGCTCTCAAAGAGAGTTTTTGAGGGTATTCCTAGAATCGTATCTGTTGGAAAAGACCTTCATGTGTGCAGTGAGAGCTGTCACTGGTGTCTGTCGGTCAGAGACAACTCTTCATCTTATGTTAATTCATGTGCAGAGACTGTAATAATCAGCAGAAAGGCCAGACCCCGTCCGGTTTTCAAAGACAGTATGGAAAACACAGCAAAATCCAATGCAAAACGGAAAATCCCGACTGTACTGAAATCACAAACAGCAGAAAAAGAAACACTTCTACAGAACAGAAACACTTCTACAAAAACACATAACCACTCGTGAGCTCCCCTTGCTCTCTCTCGGCTCCCCGAGGGATTGGGGTACCCGTCCCGTGCCCTGGCACCGCCTCTCCTCCCCACTGGCCCCGCGGGCTGCCCGGGCGGGGGGCGGGCGGCCGGGCAGTGCCCGCCTCGGCGGCCGCTCCCNGGGAGGAATCTCGCCCATTCCCAGCCGTCCTTCAGGGCTGGACAGAGACCGCGGCCGCCGCTCCAGCTCCTTCCTATCTTTAGTCCCAGCCCTAGGCCCGCCAGGACAGCGGAAAACGCTCAGCCCGCCCTGGGCAGGGAGAGGTTCCCGGGACACCGCGCTCCGGGGGCGGGTGGTCGGGGCACAGGAAGGGGAGCCGGCCCGGTGGTGCCGGAGCGATGCGGGAGCATTGCCTCAGACTAAAGGGGCGGCGTGAGGGGGTCTCGGCTTTAACCTGAGATCACAGCCTTGGCTCTTTGCAGAGTCAGCAGAGTGAAGAGTTGGTAAAGCACTGAAGGAGACGGAAGAAAGAAAGGGTAAACTTATGTTCATGGGAAACATGTTCATAGTTGACAATTTTTAGCTCTGTTACATTAAATGAGATTTTTACTGAGATAATCTCATCAATGATAATTGCTTAATGTAATTGCAGAAGTGGCAGAACTTGCAGACTAAAAGATATCTTTCTACTTACATGGCCACATTCTTAAATTATCAAGACTTTGGCTTTAAATATTGAACATTGAACAGGAGTAACAAATGATTGCTCATTTGCTTAAGTGTTAGCATACTTGGTATGCCAGAAATGTTTTCTTATTAACAAGATTAGATAGAAATTGAACATCCTTCTGAATAACACAGGGAGAATCCAAAAGACTTCTGCATGTGAGAGTGGTTATCTTTAGCGAAATCCTTCATCAAGTGGGAAAACAGCACATAATTGAGCCAATCAATTCCTGGTTTTTAGAAAAAAAGGTATAATGGATCACTTCAGATCATGTCCTTTTGGTTCTCTCTGCTTTTGTAGGGCATGGAGGGTCAGGAACTGCCTTATGTGCTAGTTGACTGTATAGGAGGGAGGCTTGGAGTATATGAAGACCATCTTGGATTTCTGAAGAAACGTTTTAATCTCATCACCATGAAAGAATATCTTGAAAACAAGACATTTCTCGGCAAAAAGATCAGAGCTATCTACGTGTGGTATCACAAACCAGCTATTAATGAAGAGCTGCTCCAGAGCTTGCCTAACTTGAAGGTAGTTGCAAGTGCTGGAGTGGGAATAGATCACTTGGACCTGAAACTCCTCTCAAGCTATGGTGTGAAGGTATCCAATACTCCATTTATTGTTTCCACTGACACTGCAGACATGGGGATGGCTTTGTTGCTGGCATCTTCCAGGAGACTTGTGGAAGGTAATAACTTAAATGGTCTTAGTCTTTTCATAGAAAAGATGACTTCAAAACATGCAGAAACGTGTGCTGATGCAAAAGTAAGCTTAACACTAGAAATACAGGAAATTGGGGAAAAGGAAGAAGTTAAGACAAATCTGTCTTGTTGACAGTAATTGACATCCTATTTCCAAACTGGCATATTGGCAAGGTAGAGTTGTTCCTTCTTTGGACAGCTCTAAATTCAGGCCTCTTCTCCCTCAGCCCACAGTCACTTATTCATTGTACTTGTTCATTGCAGTCTTGCTTTTCAAGTTGCAATAAAAGGCGATTAAAAGAATGTATTTTCAAGGAGGTTTGAAGCCTGTCTTTGCCAAGCTGCCGTGTATCTGAGTAATTATGAACGAGCTGTCCAGAAATCTGCCCACCATGCTCTGCATTTCTTTTCCCTGCCAACCTTGGTGTATCTGCAAGGAGGCTGGGAACCAGATGGCCTTACTGCTGCTTTGGCCTTACCTTCCTTGCTTCCTTTCTTGCCGAAGAGAGGCTGGGTATGTTTCTCTCCTGAGCAAGAAATCAGTGTCAGCAGTCCTGTGTAAAGTGCAGCATTACTCACTTCTTGTCCAGAAACACGATGACAATACATTACTGCTCCTGTGCTTCTGCCTAGTCCTATGATA
>VXBC01001354.1:667808-680854 GCA_013399945.1 Ploceus nigricollis | reverse complement strand
GGGGGTGGGGAGGGGGGAAGTAACCAGATGCTGGAACATCCCTTAGATTACATAATTCTTTTGCTCTTCCAAGGCCATGAAATGGCAGTCTCCCCTGACACAGAGTATTTCCCTGCTGACTGGCTGGGGGTTGAGGTTTCTGGAGCAACCCTGGGGATCCTGGGAATGGGCAAAATTGGTTACAAAGTAGCTGAAAGAGCCAAAGCCTTTGAAATGAAGATTTTGTACCACAACAGAAATCAGAGGTAAAGCTTGTTGCAGTTTCAAGGCAGCTCTATTTTGTCACTGCTTTTATGTGTTATTCATACTTTTCACTGTGCTTTCACTTTTTACAGTGCTCTTTATTTTAAGTGGAAAAGTACATATACTTGTTCCAAGATGATCATTAATTTTCCAATTTATACAGAAAGAAAGTCAGAAAAGAAGGGGAGAGATATACCTCACTGTTCTCCCCGTTAGTTGGGGCTTCTGACTTTTTCCTGCCATGGTGGTGACATTGCATTGGACTGGAAAGGAGAAAACTGGGAGGACTTAACTCCTGTGATTTAGGTGAGGCAGGGATTCAGGCAGAGACATCTCACCCTTCCAAAGCCATGTGACAATAAAGGACCAGACTTGCCAGTCTGTTTGCTGTCTTCTAGATGAGGTGTATGTGCCCTGTGCCCTGTGCTCCCATCAGGCCCATTCCATTCTTTTCTTTTGTGGGAATTTGATGAGAGCCAGCCAGCCTTGTCCTGGTACAGATCGGGTGCGCCAGCAGGTCCTGCAGCGTGTGGTTTCAGTGAATCAGCATTGACGCACAACACAATCAGGCTGTTGCTGACATAGATTTGGGAAGATTTAATCCCTGTCCTGTCTTGTGTGTTTCCTCAGTAATTTTCCCATGACTTGTTTAAATTACTTAATTTTCACAAGACATCAGTCTTGCTTTTGGGTAGGAAAAGAATCCCCATTATCAGCAGAAATTGTGACACAAATGCATTTGGTTTATCATTTATTCAGTGCATTTATGTGATACCCGTTTCTTACTTTCCATCCTGACAGTACTGCACATTTGTGTACAGTTCACTTGGTATTGTAGGAAATAGTTTGATCTTTGTTTTTACTGAGTTTCAGACAAGCAGCTAACTGCTTTGCACTACACAGCAAAGATAACAATAAAGAAACATTTTCTCTACTGGTGATTTGATATTTCCCTTTTTTCTTGCTACTGCAGTTTAATTTTGGGATTTTCCCTTCAGAAAAAAGGAAGAAGAAAGTGCTGTTGGAGCTGTTTACTGTAAGAAGATAGATGATTTACTCCAGCAGTCAGATTTTGTGTTATTGGCTGTGAACCTAACTCCACAGACACACAAACTGATTGGGAAGAGAGAGCTGGAGCTGATGAAACCTACTGCTACTCTTATTAATATCAGCAGAGGTAAGGTGCAGAATAAACAAAACTGCATTAAAGTTTGGTGGCATGGCAAGTCCTGGGAAAACCTCTAATATAGAATCTGTACCTCTGAAATTTTCCGTAATTTTTCTGATTATTAGTTTATCATGACTCATGGTCATATCTCAGTAAAATATTTAAGTGTTCCCGTAATAATGAGAAAGTAGGTCTCTGAAATGTTAGCGACCCTGGAGTGTTAGAAGCCCATGTGTATTTATATATCTCCTACTTAAGTCTTTTATTTATTTAATGCAGTGTTGTTGCTCACACACATCAGGGTGGCACAGTCTACTCTGACGCCTGGTGCTCTGTTTCATGCTGCTAATTCCCTGATGCACATACCCAGGCTTCCCACTCCCTCTCCACCACACTCCACTGCTGCTTCTGCACTGTGACCATGGCCTGCCCTGCTGTTTGCCTGACCACTGCACCCGAAAGAATAGTCAGAGGACAGTAAGGAACATGAAAATAAACATATCCTTCTTACTGTAACCCAGGTCTGGTAGTGGATCAGGATGCTTTGGTGGAAGCCCTTCAAAACAAAGTTATTAGGGCAGCTGCTCTGGATGTGACATATCCTGAACCTTTGCCAAGGTAGGACATGTATTTAAGTTAAAAATAAAAGGGTGTATGTGTGATGTTCAAACTGAGTAAAAATTTTTGAGCATGTGAGAAGTTGCATAATTTTGTTAGTAGGAGTACATGAAGTATGTGCACTAGTCCTGCTGAAATCATGTCCCTAATCCTGTTCCAGCCAAATAAAAGTCACACTCACTCATTTGGAGGATTTGTTGCATAAAACCCCAAGCTAGGGGTTTTATATAAAACCAAGCTAGGCAGCACTTTGAACTCTGAATATACTTGGGTCATGCAATTAGGCCTGTGTTTATTTTTAATTATTATTTTCCCTGGCGGCCTGCAATACTGATGAAATACTGATGAATGTGCTGTGAGTGACTAGTTCAGCATTTCTTTTCCTCTCCCAGGGATCACCCCTTGCTAAAGCTGAAGAATGTTATAATAACTCCTCACATTGGAAGTGCCACCAAGAAGACACGCTGGGTTATGATGGAGGAAATGGCAGAAAGCATAGAGGCAGGCCTGGCGGGCCTTCCTGTCCCTCGTGAGGTGCTGCCCTAAAGCAGCTTGCATTTAGGATTAATGCCATCAGTGCAGAAACAGTAATTTGATCACTTTTCGTGTAATTATTTCGTGTAATTTCGTGTCATGCAGATAAAATATATAAAGCACAGGTTCAATTTATTTAAATACCCAGCAGTGGTTCTGTGTGGAAAACTGCAGTGTTTTCTCTTGCTCTTCAATGGAAAAACTCCAGAGCACAGAGTCTTGCTTCAGTGTCATTTATTTTCCTCGCATCCCCTGACAGCTGGCCGCCGATGCAGCAGCGAATTGAAGGACATGTAAATCGTATCTTAGAGGGACCGCCCGGCACAGCCACAAGCTCAGCCGGCGTGTGGGAGCGGCTCCTGCCGCCGCTCCAGCAGCAATCCCGACCCTTGGGTGCGTGCTCCCGCCGCGGGCCGGAGCGCCAGGGTCTGAGTGTGTGCGAGCCCTGCTCAGCCTGAGGGCGGCTCGGCCTCTCTCCATCCTTCCTCTCTCCTTCCTTCCCTCTCCGGGACCGGCCGGGACACCCCCAGCCGCCGGCCGGGGCCTCCTTGCCGACAGGGGGAGCCGCAGCCGGAGCCTGAGCCACAGCCGGAGCTGAGGTGGGAGCTCCCCGGGCCGGGCCAGGGGTCCAGGGCAGCCATGTGGTGTGCCCGGGTGGCCGCGGTGCCGCGGTGGTGCCGGGCCCTGCGCAGCTCCGCAGCGCTGAGCGGCCCCAGAAACCTGCTGCGGAAAATGCTCCGCAAGAATAAGTAGGTTTGGGGCCGGCGGGAGCGGGGCCGTCCCGGAGTGCGGGGCCCTGCCGGGGTGGGTTGTGGGCGCTGGGGCAAGGGAAGTAAGGGGGGCTGTGGGGCTCGGGCGCTCCCGCGGTCCCGGTACCGCCGAGGAGAGAGAGACACCGACCCCGAGCCGCCGATCTGAGCTGGTCGGCAGCGGCTGAACATGTGCCCAGGTGGCCAAGAAGGCCAATGGCCCTGGCCTCTGTCAGCAATAGTGTGTCCTGCAGGACCGGGCCACTGATCGTCCCTCTGTGCTGTGGCCTCGAGTGCTGTGTCCAGTTCTGGGCCCCTCTGTACAGGAAAGACATTGAGGTGCTGGAGCATGTCCAGTGAAGGGCAGCAGCAAAGGGTCTGGAGCACAAGTCCTGTGAGGAACAGCTGAGGGAGCTGGGGATGTTCAGTCTGGAGAAAAAGAGACTCGGGGGACCTTATCACTCTCTACAAATGCCTGAAAGGAGGGTGTAGCCAGGTGGGGGTCGGTCTCTTCTCCCAGGAAACAAGTGACAGGACGAAAGGAAATGGCCTCAAGTTGCACTAAGGGATATTTAGATTGTATATTGGGAGAAATTTCTTCACTGAAGGAGAAGAATGTCAAGCAATAGAACAGGATCCACAGGAAAGTGGTGTAATCACTGACTCTGGAAGTGTTTAGAAAACGTGTAGAAGTGGTGCTTAGAGACACAGTTTAGTGCTGGACTTGGCGGTGCTGGGTTAACAGTGGGACTTGATGATCTTAGCCCTATTTTTGAACCTTAATGATTCTCTAAATCTCAAGAAACCTGAGAGCTCTTCTTTTCCACTCCCTTCCCATCTATGTGCAGCTTCAGCTGTGGATGGGAAGCATCATTCCCTGCACCCTAGCTGTGAGGAGAGCTACTTGCATGAAAACCTGGGTGTTGTGCTGTCCTTTCAGGCAGATGGAATATTAATTACACAGGGAATCCTTATTTCTCTGAGCTACTGAAAGATAAGGCTGATTTCCTTTCCTTTTCCCAAAAGAAAGAAGTTCTGGTATGACAGCCCTACCCTGGGATCACAAACGGTAAGTGCAGGCTCTAAACACAATATGTTTATTTGTGCCAGGAGGAACAGACTTGTGTTTCTGCCATCGATTCTAACTTTGAAGTGTTTTCTGATGGAGAAATAGCAGGATTTTGTGAACAAACAATAGGGCTCCAGTCTGACCGTGACAGGATTGCCATTTGGCTTCCCATGGCTGTTTCCTCTTCTGTACTGATCTTTCATCCTTGCCAGCATCAACTCTCTCTTGCACACTCCTGAGTACTGATCCAGATTAAAACTTCTATGAGCTTAGTTTAATGAAATTTTTTTTAATGTTTGTTTTTCCAAACAAGCAAAGCTTTTCAGTCAATGCATGCTGTATTTGAGAAAACAGATCTATGGAGCTTCATAACTTGCTACAAAATACAAAAAGAACTTTAGAAACTTTGACTGTAGTACACGAATGTAAAATATTTTGTGAACAGAAGTATTCCTTATTGAAACACTTGATATGTAGGACCTACATAAAGCCATCACAGCTGCAATAATGAAATAAGAATGCACTTAGTAAAGTGCATGAAACTGTATATACAAGTGTGTGTCACTACTGTTTAATATGATGTTTGTTTCTTTTTATAGTTGTATAAACCAAGCAAGCTGGACTTCTTAATGAAAAATGAGCTTACAAAAACAAGGAAAGAAGACAATGTGCGCTGCAGAGTCTTGAATGGTCTTATTCATAAAGCTGTGTTAGAGATGGCGACTACCTGTGAAGTCAGTCAAGAATTTTATGATCTCAAGCTGGAAATCTGCAAGGCAAGTGCCAAAGCTACAGCTTGTGCTGAGCCACTCTGGTTACGTTGTGAGGTTGGCATGGATGTGCCAAAGGAGCTCCTTTGGACGTTGTGATGTGTGCAAGAGGAGTTTTACTGCATTGCTTCTGATGTGGCCAGAATGCAGCAAGATCGGGCACTGGAGTACACACGAGCAGAGCTTTGCCGCTGTAGTACCTGGCTTAGGAGACCTTTGCCACTCTAATGCAAATGCAGCTCAGGCCAGTTAAATGGTGATTCTCCTGACACGACTTTTTTTCCTGTTTCTCAGACATAAACTCTATGTCTTGCCCTTTCAGAAGGAGGAGCTTGGTTTTACCAACATAAGTGTATCTTTCCAAGAGTCTGTTCTTCTTGCAGCTGTGCGAGAGTTGTCACCTGCTTGTGTCCCTCCCCAGCAATGTTACTGGCAGAAGACTGAAGTGATGCATGAGATTAGTTCAAAAAAAAGGGCAAGCCTAAGAAAATGTCATTGTCAAGCCAGATCCGAGAAAGAATTGAGATTTGTATGTAATTGTATCTACTGGTGTCATAATTTGTGGATTTGAAAGGGATGTTAGAGTTCTGATACAGGAACTAAGTCAGTCTCTGCATTCTTGTTTGTTGTCTGCAGTTTTTATCTTCTACATTTGCTGTTCTGTAAAGATTAAATTATACCAGTGTTTGGCTTAAAAGCTTGGTGGACTTAGCTTTGACATTAGAAGCATGGAAAATGGTACCTCATAGCTGCATGTATGACAAAAAGGTTGTCATTCATGACTAAAATAGATGTTTTTGCCAGCTGAATTCATTCTGTTGTCAGACAAGTGTTCAAAACTACATGGGCAAGATGAGTGTTTTGACTGTATATGTGCAGTATCCTTCACAGAGTATTTCTGTCTCTCTAGGGCTTTGAGGATTGCTTGTCTCAGATCACATGTCTGCATGTAAAAATGCTGGCTGGTATGGGCAAGACAGTTCTTTCAGGAGGCATTGCTGTAAATTAAACAGCTTATAACATGAGAGAGGGAAAGAAAGAGCCTTCTTCCCAATACAATACAGATTTTACAGCTGCACAGTGTTTGTGCTGCACTGGGACATGGCTGGGCGTAGATCAGTCCTGATTTACTCATGAACTGATTCTGGTCTGATATCATCACTTCTGTTATCAAAAGAAATTTTCTAGAAGGCTTTCTGCAATCCATCACAGACTTCATTGTATATGAGGTGTGTGTGTACATATATATAATTTTAAAGATGGATTTGCTTTTTCTATAGGTGTCCCTGTCATCCAACTTTTCAGCGTGCCGTGTGTACTGGAACCCTGCTTCCACTATGGAGAAGGAAAGCTACGTTGAAAGTGTGCTGCGAAAGAGTGCTCCACGTATACGGTACTATACTACTACGGCTGTGGGATAGAGAGGCCACTTCCTACGTCCAGAGCCATTTCTTAAGTACTTCTGACAGTCTAGACCTGACCTATTGGGATGCTTTAGGTCTTTAGATACTTGGAGTAGAGCATCTCCTGTGATGAGCCTCACATGGAAGGGTGGCTGTGTCAGACCAGCTGTGTGATCTTTTGGGGGAGCACAGCTGGCTTTTTTGGCTTCTGTGCTTTCCCAGGACAGGAGTGGGCCAAGCAGAAAGCAAGAGGAGTGTGGGTGAGGTCTCACTCCAGTGTCCCGGTGGTGGTGGCTGGACAGGCTGTGCGGGACAGTAGTCCAGGACAGGATGCTCTACAGAGGACTGACAGCTGCAAGGCTCTCCTTGCAGATTCACTGAGCAGTTCTGATTGCTAGGGATGATTTGGGCCTCCAGAAGGGATGACTGTTATTACAGAAATTCTTCACAACACTGATACCAAATAACCCCCCCAAATTGAGAATGCTCTACCATGTATTGTGATGCTTTTCCCCATTTTTCCAACACAGAGTCCAGTGATTTTTCACGGTATCATTGAGATTTTTGTCTCTTCCCCCCTTTCCTTGGCCTTCCCTCTGCTATCCAGCCAGTCTGTTGGAAGTTCAGGACTTCACCCATGTGGCAAGTGGCGTAGAAGCATACTTGTAAAGCCGTTTCCTTTCCCCGTTTCCCTAAGCTATAATTCCCTAAGTGTAATTCCTGCTCCAGCACAATGCTCTCTTCTACTCCTCAGCTTACACTTGTCAAGAAGGAAAGTTACTGACTGGGAAGAAGAGAAGGGGACCCCTGTCAATCCTTCCTGCAGCTAGCATGTAGGATAAGTTGTCTTGCCTTGCTCTGAGGGCTGTATCCCCCACTGCTCTTATCTCTACAGAGGAGATACAGATACCAAATGAAGTGGGGAAAGACCTGTGCCAGCCTATGTATACACACATGGACAAACCTAGTATCATCAATACTCAGCTGGACCTGCAGCCAGTAGTTTTTGTATGCCATGCATTCGAAGCTGGGGCTCTGCAGTGATATTGCTTAGTATTAACCTGAATAGCTCCTCATCAGACTGAAAGTTTTGCAAGCCATATCTTTAAATGTGCTGTACTGCTGGATTTAATTTAACACCTTTTACTTGTCCTGCAGATGATATACTGATACTCATGCTGGTGAATGCTGTGTTTTTGCCAGGTATCTTCTGAAGAGTCAGCAGATTGTAGGAAATGTACCCCCAGTAGTATTTATAAAAGACAAAGAAGCTGCAGCTGTAAAAGAGGTAAATCTAATCTTTGACTCAATGTACAAATATAGTGACTTAGGAGAGAGCTGATAATTCAGTTGCTCTACCAATTTACTTTAAAAATCAGTCTTTCTCTATAGTTGCAAAGATCATTTTAACAAATAATCTTGAGTAATATTGATGCCTATATAATATGTAGAAGAATTGTAGGCAGTATCATTAGGCCAGTGAAGAAATTTTAAAGAATTAAATTACCATTTTAAGGAATAATATAGGGTTGCCTGGTGTATATGATTATGGAAATTAGGTTGTTGTTTTCCACATTTTAATTGTGTGCTTTTGAGATTCAATTGAATAACCAGCAATGTTTTTAATTTTTATTTTTTCCCCCATATCTTTTTCCATCTGTGAATTGTTAAAATGTTTGTAGGAAGTGCAAATCTTTGCATAGGGGATATAGGCTTATTCATACTACGTTTTTTTCCTTAACTTTTAAAATTGTCTTTACTATTTCATGTTTTCTGTCAAGGTGTCGATAGTTTTAACTAGTTGACATATTACAAGAATACTGCTGTTTCCTAGGAATTTGTTGTCATTGGGACTGTGAAGTGAGATCTCTAAAGCAGTGAGATTTCCAGAAAAGAAAGATGACACCAATGAGTAGAATTTGATGAGAAATGTCTCCTCAAGCTGTTGCTATGAACAGAAGTTAAAAAGAACAGGTTCATGTTTCTGTGCCCTAAAGTGCCTTATTATTTATAATAGTGTTACTGCTACAGCCAATTACTGGTGGACCCTTATGGGCTCCTGCAGTGTGCATGAGCAGAGCTGGAAGGGATAAAAAGAATTTCAGATTCTCTAGAAATGCGATGAACTGATTGAACTTTCTGTGATCAGAAAAGTTCTGAGTTTCACAGAAGAAAAGTAAAATCCCTCTTTGTATCACTTCTGTCAGGGAATGACACTGGGGAGCAGATAGATGGATCATTTTCTCCCACTTCACGGTTCATCAGATTTATGTCAATCACAGATTCAAACAACACACTGAACTTGGTTTTTAAGTCTTGTAAGTAAAGGGAAAAAATATCCAATTAAACTCCTAGAATAATACAATGGATTAGAAGGGAATTAATGTAAAGAAAAGCTGAAATGAAATTTCAAACAAGAGAAAATTTTTACAATTACATATAGTCCATAAGCACAGCATATTATAATGCATTAATAATGCATTAATAATTTGTAGCATTTACTGGTTAGATGCCATGTTAAAAGGTATTTGAGAACTCCATAGTTGCCTATAAAAGAAATGCAAACTTGCAGAAAGGGAGAAGAGGTGAAAAAAATCTCTGGATGTTATGAAAAAGGATTTTATGAAAAAGGATTTGCTAGACTGAGGTAAGAAGAAATAAACCAAAAAATATATATGTCAGACAATCCCTAGCCAAGGGTTCATAATGCATGTAAGGCAAAAAACTTTGTAGGAATCTCTGGATCCACTATTTGACAAAAAAATCCCAGGCAAGAGGTATAAGCAATTCCATGTAAAAGAAGGAAAAGGCTGTTTTAAAGTGATTTTGCTAAATATTCCAAACATAGAAAAGATCATATTTGCTGTTGGATACTTGTCTGTTTCTTTGTAGATGGGAACAAAGTATATTTAAATGGGATCCTTAATATGTGTGGCCTTCATGTGTTTACAGGTCGAGGACTTACTGGCAATTGCTGATTTTGGACCTCCAGAAGAAGAAGAAACATCTCAAAATGATTCAAGGTGGGTCTTTTTGGTTCAGAATCGTACAAGTGTCCATTTTCATCTCTGCTGGCCAACTTAAATTGGGTATTATTTGACATAAGAGAAAGTGTATTTTAATTAGGTGTGTACATTGTTACTTGCAGACCTGATACTTGTTCTGGTATTAATATTTTAGTTTTTATGAGTGAAATATATGTAGAACTTCTAAGATTTCAAGATGCGATGTGTTGATGATAATCAAAATTTTAAAAATGCTCTGCAGCAGTAATATTTGTTTCTTGCTGATAATTGTCTCATGAGGATGAAAATGGCATTTACCAGTACTGCTCTACTTGTCCACTTTTTCTGATATAAGTTTGGTTTATTATACATGGATTGCAAGTTTACTGACAAATCTCCCTAAATTAATTTAACATTCTTCTGTGAGGGATTTTTAACCATTGAGAAATAGGGCTGAACAACCTATTGGAATAGTGGTTCTGTGGACTGGATGCTCTCAAAGCCAACAGCCTTTGTACCTGTGTGCTGTAGTCTGTTGGTAGATGCTGTGCCTCAGCATCTCACAGGATGGTCCATCAGGTGTGAGTCAGAAATAGCTTCCTGTGGGAAGTCATTCCGGTGACAGATTTCCCAAAGGGCACCTAACACCTTCCTCTGTGTCTTGGGGAAATAGTCAAGTCCAGCATAAGGTGTCACATCACTCTGATGTGTTTTAGGCAGAGGCTGCTGCTTCTCACTTCTTGGAAGAGCTGTGAGAAGTCTTGAGTTCCTTGGGGCTCCCAGATACAGTGCTCACCTAGGTACATTTTTTCCCAGAGACAGGCAGTTTCATCTGGCATGTTGTTGTTTTATTGGCTTTCTCCCATTAAATCTGTTGACACAGACTGTTCTTGGACACATGATATGGTGGTATCTCTTCCTTCCTAACATAAGGAACACAGGGCGTTAATGAAGTTAAATTGAAAAGTCCAATTTATTTCTGTGTTACTCAAGTTGTCAACAATAGAAAGATATGTGGGGAAAAAGCCCAAGCCAATACTTGTTTTCTTTCCCACAGTAAACTCTTCCCTTCAACAACTCAATCTTCAGATTCACCCATGCAGCCTAATCTGTTTGGTGTTGATCATGAACTGCTGAATAAACAGATAATGGACTATAAAAAATTGAAAGTGTCAAGACATATAGAAGACATTGCCTGGACAGAGAAGCAGCAGCAGCAGCTTTCTAAGATTCAAAAGAAAATGAAAAAGAAAAAAGCAAGGAATCCTCCTGACGATGACGACGTTACACCACAGAAGCACTTACTGGACAGATACGAAGCTGATTACTGGGACAATAACACTGAATCAGCCTCAGACTATGAACTACAGGATGAATTACTGGAAGAGGCGAATGGATTGGAGGTGGATGATGACAAAACTTTAACTCAGCCTACTAGTAAAAGGAAATGAAGTGAAAAAGCCACTCCCTTCAAAATGAAGGCTGCCAATAACAAAAAAAAAAAGACTGCTATAGCTACTGAAAGATTCATTTTGTACATGTTTACCGCTTCCTCATTCAAACTAATAGATTTGCCACATGTGAGCAGGTTTGCTAGCACAAAGTATGTAAGAAAAACTGCCATTACTGACATTCTGTTAAGCAGCTTTCAAGCTGCTGCAGTTGAGGGACTTTCAACCAGAGAGCAGTTTTGTAACAATAAAATATACCTATTGGAGCACTGAGTTAAAACTTCTTCCAGTTGTATGGATTAATAATTTCCAATAAAATTATGGTTTCTATATTGCAATATTTCTTTTAATTATTATTTTTTTTAGTGACCTGTATAAAAGTTACCACTAAGTGATGGTGCCTGTTATTCTGATATAAGGAAGGAAGATGGAAGCAAAATAATGACACTGGTGTTCAGCTTCATCACACAGAGACGAGGACAAGGTCTTCTCTAGAGGACCAGTCTAATCGGGGAACACTTTCTACAAAAACATCCCAATGATGGCCAATAAAGTTACAACCCTGAAAGAAAATAAATTTATAGTTGTGCAAGGGGAGCTGCATCAGAAAAAAAATTGAGAACTGCTTATCCATTGGGTAAAATCAGGCAAAACATTGTGACTTAGAAAATGTATTAACAACTTGAAAAGCAGAGAAAGAGCAGCAGGGAAGAATGTTCCAGAAATTGAGATCTGAAAATGAATAGGGAATCATATAAAAAGTGAGAATAAAACTTTCTGACTCAAAGCACATAAAAAATAATAGCAAGAGTGTATGAAGTCAGAAGGCTGCAAGCTTCAATGAAATTACAATGAATAAGGTAATAAAAGAGAATTCTACCAGAAATACTGAAAATTTAATTCCAGTAGTTAATGGGGAGATAAAGAAAATAAACACAGGGGAGGTTGCTCTACAATACAGCAGAATCACAGAATGGTTTGGGTTGGAAGAGACCTTAAAGATCATCTAGACCCAAGCCCCTTGCCATAGGCAGGGACACCTTTCGCTCGACCAGGTTGCTCAGAGCCCCATCCGACCTGACCTTGAACACTTCCAGGGATGGGGCATCTTGGACAAGCTTCTCTGGACAACCTGTGCCAGTGCCTGACCATCCTGATGGAACAATTTCTTCCTCATATCTAATCTAAATCTACTCTCTTTTCATTTAAAACTTGGGACTTGTCCTATCACTACACTTAAAGAACACCGCAATCATCAGTCATAGTCAATGCAGATACATAAAAAGATGTGGTTTTTCTGGGTTTCTGTAAGGCTTTTGGTACTGTACCTCACAGCATCCTTTGGGACAAATTTTCCAGCTGTGGGATGAGTGGGTTCATGGTGTGCTGGGTGAAGATCTTGCTAAATGGCAGAGCTCAAAGGCTGCAGTGAACAGGGCCACATCTGGCTGGTGACTGGTCACCAGTGGTGTCCCTCAGGGCTCCATTCTAGGGCTGGTTCTGTTCAATATATCTCTCAGTGATCTGGATGCAGAAATTGAATGCACCATGAGCAAGTTTTCTGATGATTCCAAACTGGGAAGTGCTGCTGGCACTCCCGAGGGACAAAAGGCCTTGCAGAGGGATCTGGGTAGCCTGGAGTATTTGTGCAAACATCTGTGGCATGAAATGAAACAAGGATAAAAGCCAGATTCTGCACATAGGAAGGAGTAATGGCAGGCAAAAGTCTAAATTGGATGAGGAGTGGCTGGAGAGCAGCCCTGCAGGAGGGGTCGGAGGGTGCTGGCTGGCAGGAGGCTCAACAGGAGTCAGCAATGTGTGCTCAGGCAGCCCAGGGGGCAAACTACATTGTGGGATGAATCAAATACAGCTTCACCAGCCACTTCAAAGAAGGGATTATCCTGCTGTACGTGGTGTTGGTGTGGCCTCACCCTGAGTGCTGTGTGTGCTTCTGGATCCCACAATTTCAAAAGGATGTGAAGATTCCTGAATGCATCCAAAGGAAGGCACCAAAGCTGTGGAAGGGGCTGGCAGGG
>VXBC01001354.1:657322-667754 GCA_013399945.1 Ploceus nigricollis | reverse complement strand
TTCCACCCCCCTGTACAGAATCAACAACCCCCCTGTACCATACTTAAAACCCCCTTGTACAGTACCTAAAAATTCTTCTCCCTATCTTAAAATTACTTTCTACTACTGCTACTGTAATTTCTAAAGTTCTGTGACTTCTTGTTCTTCCTGTACGGTTGAATCATTCCATGGCTCAAACTCAGAATCACAGTTGTTTCCAGCTGCTTGCCAGGGTCTCAAATATCTCATACTTAGATTTGGAACATCCGAAAATGTCGGAAAAGCATTTTGGGTTCCGACAATCCCCCAAGCCTGTCAGTGTTTAAAAGACATTTGGACAATGCCCTTAATAGTAGTCAGGCAGTTGGACTCAATGATCATCCCTTACAACTCAGCTATTTGATACAATTCAATTTGATCCAATTTGATTTGATTTGATTTGACTCTTGTTTCTTCCTCCTCCTTTCCTTACCACTAGATGCTCAGGATATCTTTGATGACATTTCTTCCCAGCCCTACACTAGAAGAGGGGATGGAATAGGCAGTTGTGTCGCAGCCTGGGCATTGGCTCTCTTACTTTGTGGGAAGGAGGCACGTACCTTTTCATGGGGGTGAGAGCTGTGGATCACCTCAAGAGCATTTGATCACCTGAACACATTTGCAAAAAGCACATGGAAACTGTATTTTTTGAAAGTCTTTTGTGTTTATCCAGTTTAGCTGGGCTTCCACAGGATGGCAAACCCCCACATCTCTGACACTTAGATCAAAGATCTAGGTTTGAGATCAATCCCTCAACAGGAGCAGGAGGTGCTTCCGACTAAAGGGTTACAAATTGTTTGATGTGAGCAATACATGTTCATTTCCCTGTGGATTTTTTTTTTCTCCTTGTACCCAGCTGTAGAAATACCTGAGTAATTTCTCTTGGAAAAACCTGTTAAAACACAAGACCCAGAGAATAACAGTGCTCCATCAGAGCTGAGGTCCATCTGGTCCAAAACGCTGTCTCTGAAGTGGCCAACCATCAATGTCTACAGGAGAGCATATGATCAGTGCAGATCTTCTGCCAGGGCCCTGGCTGTGCTTATAGGCTGCCCTCCCCTCTCCACCCCCAACTCCTGCCCAGGGCTCCAGGGGCATGTTCCAGCTCAGCCTGAGTGATGCTGTAGGTGTCTCTGACACTGCAGAGAGCTGCTCTCCTGGATAGAACACTCAGATGTGGGTCATAGCTTGTCATGCAGAACTCTGGGCATAATGTAGCAGAACTATTCTGTCCTGCTCTATTCTATTCTATTCTATTCTATTCTATTCTATTCTATTCTATTCTATTCTTCCCTACACTCACCATGAGTCAAACAACGAGACAGTTATTTTCCTGAAATACCAAGGCTTTTTAATCTTCAAAAACATGTTCAAAGATACAGATCTGAAAGATCACAAAGAGAATGGTATTTCATTTTTATATCTGAATTTACGTTATGTAATTTTCTTTTATTTTTCGGAATTTGTTTCATAGCTGATGCTTGTAAGCATTAACACAATGCACATGTAGCCAGGAGCAGGCTGGTGCTTTCTTCACTTTAGATTGAAAAAACATCCCTTGCAGTCTAGCAAAGAAAAGCTACAGAGGCACAAAAAGCAACAGCAGGAATATAGGCCAAGCAGTCCCTGTTTCCTGAAGAGTGAGGAATGAGAAGGATTGGTTCTGACCACATACAGAAGAAGAAAGCAAAGAAGTGGTACCATGGGATATTATCCAAAGTTGGACACACATCGATGGCAAGCACACTTTTTGTCTTTCAAAAATATGCTCCACTGTGCTTCTTGGCCAAGGATGAATGAAATGTGCTCTTGTGCCTGCCCCACACTTGTACTGTCCTCTGGAAGTGCTGAAAAATGGCAGTAAGCCATTTGGCATCCAAGCCTCTGGGTGGGGCAGCAAGCCTGGAGCCCTTCCAAGCAAGGAAGGAAGGTTTCCAAGGCTGTTCACCAGAAGCAAGAATCCCTCAGAAAATGGAGCCATGTGAAGAGCAGAGCTCACTCTTGCTCCAAGCCCGTAGTGGGCAGAAGAGTCAGAGCGAGCCAGGGCACCAGTATTGCCTGGGAAGCGCAAGGGCAGCAGGCAGGAACAGAGCTGTAAGGGCCCAGAGGAGCCCTGGCAAGGGACCGTGCTCAGTGCTGCAGACAAAGGCAAAAAAGCCTGCTAGAGACACTTGCTAGCCCACCATGGGGGGAAAAAAAGCCTTCCTCCCTTCAGCTGCAGGGCACAAGAAGCCCTCTTTGAGGTGCACGAGCAACCTGGAAGAAAGGGACTGGAGAGCCCTGAACAGTGGTCATGATTGATGCTGAAGGGGAAGGCAAAAAACCCCATAGACTAGTGCCAATCTGCTCTGGGGAAAGCTCCTTCCTGACCTCAGTGCTAGCAACTGGCAATTCCCTGAGTATGCGAGCAAGACCTGCCTCTTCAATGTACAGACTGGTCACATCTCCCAGGAGATTCCCAAGTCTTGCTCTCCCTCAACCTGGAGCCACTTTTGGCTCAAAAGCCAAAATGTAGTCAAATGTATTCCATTGGCTGGAATGAACAGTGCAAAGAGACCACTATGGAAATAACACAGGCTTTGAAAAACAAGGGGGAGGAGGTGTTATGGAAAGGCTGGTTATTTTCAGACCTAGAACATTTGGATCCATGCCCAAAGCACAGTCAGGCAAATTTCCAAACTGTAAACAGCCCATTGTTGCTATCACCCTCACATCCCCTTTTCCCACTGAAACTAAGCTGCCCAGTTGGCTGTGTTTATATGGGATCCATCCATAGGGTAAAACTTTCAAAGCTCCTTGGTGACTTAAATCTTTCTGAAAGTTATTTGTGCACTTCCATTCACGGGGAAATGTTCAGAACTTATAAAAAAGCTGGGTAAGTCTCTTCTTCCTTTAGGATTTCGTATTTTGAGCCTTGAAAGAGGAAGGAATGTACTAGGCTTGTAATTTTCTCTGTTGGTGCCAAAATGGATGTGTACATTCAGACTATGTAAATAAGGGCATATCTTGTTGTGGTGACACGAGAGGTGAAAGATAGGGTTTTGGTTTCCTCTGTGTGAACTTTGCAGAGGCATTGAGAGCATGCATGGTTTCCTCACCATTCTTCCCAATACAACAAGGGACATTTGCTACTATACTGTTGATGCTGAAGTTTTCCTTTTGGAAAGAACTGAATTGGTTTGTGTTGTTAAACATTATTTTCTTTGCACTTCAGTAGCTTTTTTCCTTCCTTGGACTTCATCCTTGCTAACTTTCTTGAAAGTGATGACAGCTCTCTCAGCTGTTGTTTTGCCTTGCTAGTTTTCTTCTTATTCCATAGGCCCTCCATGTCCCTACTTAACTGCTTCAGTCTTTGTTTGCCTTTACTTCAGACGGAATTTCTCATACTTGAACCTGAGGAATGAGAAATGTCCACAGTGGTATAGATGAGTTTTCACCAGGGCTTTGGTGTGTGCCTTTCCTATAAAAATATCTTGCCTGATGCACAAGAAGGCATTGTACTGTTTTTGTGTATTTAGGTGGAGCTTGACTGGCAGTTTTGGTACCTGCTTGAAAACAGGACTTTGATAGTTGTATTAGTCTTAGAAAAAGATACAGAGTCATCTTATAGATGTGAAGCATAGCTTCTTGAAAGAAGAAGTCCCTAGGCAGCTACGTAGGATGAGCATACCAGAGAACTGTGAGGAGGCTGAAAAAAATTATATGTCTGGAGGACTTTCATGTTTGTAGCTTCAGATTCCTGGTTTTAAAAACAGGAACAGAACTAGGCTCTTCACAATCACCTCTAAGTGCTGTGTTTTGAAGTAATGCTTCCTAATCATCACCACGCTGCTTCTCCTTTGCTGGCACTGAACCCAATTGAATCTGTTCAGCTGTGTTAAGGCAAATTTCACAAAGACCACATGTTTTCCCCACTTTTCTTGAACACCTTTTTGTCAGCTGTGAATCTGCTGCTGTCTGCGACCTTTACAATTTTCCTGAGATTCCAGTAGCCTTCATCTGGACCTCTCTAGCCAAACCAGTGTGTGACAAACAATCATGGTAAGATAAAATGAAGATCCTAATCTCGATAAGACAGTCTTGGAATATTATCTAAATCGGCCTCTTCATCGATCTTCTTTTCAAGCAAAACTGTAAATTTTAAGCAAAAAAATTGTATGTGCTTAAATTATTCAGAATTTGCTTTGAGATATTGATGAAATCAATCAATTCCTTTCCAACCCACATATTTTTAGCCAAAACCAGGCATCAAGGAGTCATCACCTTGCTGTCCTACCAGCTGACGTGTGTACCACTCATACTCAATATAAACTTAATCTTTCACAACATATAAGGTAAACCTTTCTGTCCACATTAGGAATATGTCAAGACAAGGCATCTGAAGGGTTGTAAAATGGAATAATCTCTTCAACTTTTTAGATATTGTGACTTGGATTTACATGTCAGCTTTGGAAGAGGGAGAAGCTCCACAAGCATTTTTTCACCTACCCAGCTGAAGAATCTAATTTCCAAGAGCAAGTCTGCCAGTCATCAGTGGTGGGCACTGGCCAGGCTGTCTAGAGAGATTGCAATGACTCAATAGTAAGTGACCTTTATCTCTGGGGGTTTGCTTTGGTTTGCTTTGGTTTGGTTTGGTTTGGTTTGGTTTGGTTTGGTTTTTCCCAGCAATATTTCAGTAAACCTCCGAATCCATACAAGGTGAGGGATTGTTCAGGGTGTTATACAGCTAAAGCATTCTAATTTTAAATATAAGTGTCTGTTCTCTTATGCAATGGCCAAAGGATTTTCAACTCCAGATATATTCAAATGGGATTGCTGTATTTTTAAAAAGGAACTTTTTTGAGAGTGACCATGAACAGCATATTTAATGAAAGTGTTAATTTTTTTGGACTTAAAGGTGTTACCTTTCAAATGAATAGGAAAATTCCTTTATGTGTGACTAGCACAAGTCAAATATTTAAATATTCACTTAATTATTTCAAGTATCTGTGCAGCATACTGGCTGGAAAAAAGAGGCTTTAATTTATTTCTAAGAACTCCAAAACCATTGCACAGGGACCGTCCAAAGTCAGCCCTTCTCAGAATTAGCTGAAATACATTAATTGATTTTACACCTGGCCAATAACAAGGCGTGTTATTTGTTTGGTTAGATAATTTTAAAAAACCCTCCACTTAATGTTAAATCTAGTGATGACAAGCCATTAATTATTCTTTTACAGGTTAGTCTGCAGCTCTCTTAAACATCAATTGTTTTATGTTTTATCTCATCTCCCATCAAATGCCCCACACAGGAAGCTGAGCCAAGATGGGGTAATCCAATGTTGCCTGTCCTTAAAGACTACAATCTGAATACTGTGGTTATATGAATGAATACATACATGAGTTACATTTAGTCTCAGAATTTGATAAACAGTATTTCTGAATAAAGAAAAATACTTTATATGTAATATGTACATAATTCAGAAAGAAGCTATATGATCCTGGTTTATAGCTTTCTCAGAATGCCTGCCTGAGGGGGAACATAAGGGAAAGGCTGAGTAAGTGAATAACAATCTGCATGTATAAGTACTTACTTATCACACAAATTACATGTGACATCTAGTGCCATAGGAAAGTTATTTCCTGGTAAAACTTGAACAAGGAGAAAATAGAGGTGACAAAAATACAGCCTACTCTTTTGGTGTCTTCTCTGGCTTGATAAAGTCCAAAATAATAGAGAAACATTGATGTTCTAGTGGATTTAATCATCCTTATTAGCCCTACTGTGTGAACCAAATGTGCACTCCTACAGAGTTAGTAATCTGCCTTTGGTGTTGGTAGACATACACCTCTGTACTTCCAGAACAACCTAGGGAAAATTGGATTAAACTTGAAGGGATGTTTAGCATTAAAAACACAAAGATTGGCAACACCTAATATTTTGTTAAAACTGTTTTTAAATTCCTTTTCTAAAAATAGAGAACATCTGAAAAGAAAATATCAGAATTGTACGTGCAAAGTGTTGGCAAAAGCATTGTGATTCTTTTTTTCTAACATTTTCTTGTGAAACATATTCTTGTGAAATTACGAAAAGTAGACTGAATTGTATTTTCCAATGGAATTCTTACAGCAGAATATTGGCATCTACTAAGGAATAGATTTTCTGCATTACTGTGCAGATGTTATGATTTTTTTTTTAATCAGAGATATTTAATCTCTCTAGACATGCTCTTTTCAAATTTGGCTAAAATGCTTCAATGTAATTGAAAATGAAAATTTCCCAATGATATTTGAAATTCAGAAATACTAAAAATTAATTTAAATAATTTTGAGTGTAAATTAATGTCAGAGATCCTAATTAGTGGATGGACTCAGACAGATTCTTCATTTTTTTCTAGTTATCTTTCCTTCTCAGCTTGTCTGAATAATTAGTTCCTTTCTACAACATAACCTGGATTTTCAAGACCCATCTTTCCTTTAGTCAAATAATCACATAGTTTAACAGTAATTTTAAGTCTAATTTTTTGTAGGTAAAACCATCTTGATAAACATTGTTTTGTTTAGTAAAAAAAGTGGTATTGCTTCAGCCAGAATCACAAGTGTTTGAGATAAATTTTTCTCTGGGAATCTTTATATTTTTCTCATGTAATATGAATATGAATATTGAACCAATACAATTTATTTAGTATGGCTACTTTTTGCATAACTTCTGCTTCCTTGGCATTGTTCTTTGTCTTTTCTTTGTGCTTTGCTTCTTCGTTTCCTTTTCTTCTTCTAGAAGAGAAGCTCCTCCTCTCATAATGAAAACTTGTTTGAAAAGCTATGACATTCAGTAAAAGTCTTTCTAGACTTCAGTGGAATTTGAGAAGGTCTCCTGCAGGGAGCAGAAGAGTGGGGTTGCAATGGGAGGCTTGGCACATGGCTCCTTTGGAAATTCTTCCAAGGTCTTCTGTTTCTCCAGAATCATGGCAACATTACAACAAGCAAGGAAACACCTTTTTCTGGCAAATTAAACATACAGATTATGCAAAAAGAGACCTTGCAACTTCTGTTTGTTGGGAAGAAAGAGTGTAAAGTAATTACATTGATCCTTAAACATCTAGAATAAACCAATGAACTTGTTCATCAGGCAGTGTTTCAGATGATCACTGAGACCAGTATGTGCTGCAGCATCATCTTCAAAAGCAAGAGGACATTACATTAATATAAGCTGATGCAGAAAAGGTACCGGAGAGTTGAAGGGAAAAAATACTGGCTGCAAATCCCTGTAAAAAGATAGAGCTCCCCTCCATCCTCTTGCACTTCCTCAAAAGAGTCATCTAGGTCAATACTGGTTTGGGATCTTACACCGGGACCTGGAAGGCAGTTATGGAAGGTATTTCTCTTGACTCTCCTATAGACTCTGAGGAGTCCCTTTTGCCAGCCCAGCTGTTGGCTGTACACCTGCAGGTGGGTGCTCTTTGCTGCTGCTGTTCTGCTTGGAGACAGCTAATGGGAAGAGCTGAAACTGTGAATTATGTGCACAGGAAGGAGAGGAGAGGGCTAAGGCACTCACAAGTCACTGTGACCTGCCAAAGCACTCTCTTGCTGTTGTCACTTCCTCCAGACCTGAACTGCCCAACAGTATAAGCAAAAATATTACTTAATATGTTACTGTTAAATGTAACCTGTTAAGGTATCTAAACAAATATTTAACTCTCATATGACAGCAAACTTACATTCACCAAATTTCTTGATGTCCTCTAGTTGGAGAAGTACTAATCTTCAAATACATTCCCAAAGAAAATGACTAAGCCATTGGATTTGATTGATCAAAGCTGTTATGTATGGGTATAATTTGTGACGATAGTTGTGCATGTAATAAAATTGTAGTTATAGAATTCATACATTGTAACTATAAAATGTTTTAGAGAAACTAACGAAGCCATCAGGAGCTCACCTCCCGAGTCGCCATCACACCACTCCCGGCTAAGCCATTAACGGCCGGAGCCCAACTCAGCCCCAGGAGTGGAAGAGTGGAAAAGCCCCGAAGGAGGAATGCACCCATTGTCCTCCTACAGGAAGACACCTGGACTCAATTCCGTGGCCGATAACCTGCTCAGCAGACATCTACAGCCAGGAATTCCTGCTCCGTGAAGGGGGACTGCATGAATATGCAATGACTTCATAGCCAAAGGCAAAATAAAACCTATAAAAACCTCCGGCAGACATACAATGGCGGGCAGACTCGAGGAAGGCAGAGACCCTGTTGGACTGCCCCCAGAGCACTCTGTAAGGCTGTAGGCGGAATTCGAACTCTAAATTGTTATCCGATTGCAAATAAATTTAATTATTAATTTTTAATTTGGATTGGCTGGTCTCCATTCATAACAAAGCTATTACTTTTATCTAAGAAAACCTGATTTTTCAACTTTTTTACTCTTCTTCTCATTGTATGCTTATGATTTCTCTTCACTCTGTTGTCCCCAAGCCCACCTATTTTTATATTGCGAAATTGTTGTTGACTTGCAGGAAAAGTGAATACATACATTGTCCTCCCTCTTAACCTGATCCATATTTATTCTTCCAAATCCTCTTCTTCAATTGATTTTGCATGTTTCTGTCCTTCTTGGGTTTTGTTTGTTTGTTTGTTTGTTTGTTTTTTTACAAGGGAAGGAATTTGAAGCCAGGTCACAGGTTTCACTTTGGAAAGTCTCAGGCATGTGCTAGTGGCTGATGAACCTACTTCCAATGTCCACAGTTCAACAGTAGTCCTGCAACGTGAAAATATAACCTCCTTTCCCAAGTGAATGAGTGCCATGATTTAAACATGACCCAGTTTTGCTGAGCACACTGCAGGATTTTGGCAGCTGGCGATAAACAGGTAGCAGATTTACAACTAAAGTTATTATGTGGGTATATTTAATTTGCCCCCTTTATAAAGTAGCTCCCGTTTTTACCACCTGATAGAAAACACTTTTGGTTGATCTCAAAAGTCATCTGGACGTGATCCTGGGCAACTGTCTCCAGGTGGCTTGAGAATGTGGGGTTGGACCAGTTAGCCTCCTGAGGTCCTTTCCCACCTCAACCATACTGGGATTCCGTGAAAATGAGGACACATCCCACGGTTTGGCTGGAATGTTCAGCCATGAAAGACCCTTTCACAAATGTTTTTTCTTAACCTTTCGCTTAATCTCTTTAACACATCCACTGTTTGAAACACTTTGCAATTATTGGGTCTGTAGCAATGGAAGTCTAATGTTGTTGATTATGTGGGAGCCATTGGGCCTTTCCATACTGTCAATTATTTTATTTTTTATGAATTAGTAGACAGAAGTTAATATCTTTATTTTAAATGCTACATTTAAACTAAGTGGGACATATCCCTCCTTGCACTGTGTAGTAACAATTTTTTATATTGTGGTCCTATATCTACTATAGATAATTTATCTTTCATGGATGGCTGCCCCTTTTTTCTGTAAATGCTTTTACCTACAACCTTACTGTGTATACACTGAAAGTGCTGGAAGTACATAGCTAAGGAACTTACTAACAGAAAAAAACCAGAACTGATGGCATTTCAGTGTACTCATTGGACTGTTGACTGCTAAGGTAAATAACTTTTGTGGCCACTGCTGCAAAAAATAAAAAAAGAATACTTTTCTGCCAAAGTGAATGTTTGATTTGTATTACTTTTTGAGATGATGCTAGTCAGTTTGCTGCTGTGGCCTTCACAGGCGTTGAGTGCGCTGGTGAACACATTGACCTGCGTGTGAGCTGTGTGTAGACCAACAGTGAAATTGTATGACTGCCCAGGCCCATGGCAATATCCCCCTTGGCTTCTATGGATGCGTGTCTCACTCACATGGTGAATACTTAGGGAATCTCTAGTTGAAGTCAATAGTTTGTGAAACCTTTGGGAATGGCCTGAGCAAAGCCAGGTCAGCCTTGTGGGGAAGACTGAGAGCTGTGCCAGGAGATGGTAGGGATACAAGGAGAAGGTCCTGATGTGCCAAGGATGGGATCCAGCATGGTCATATACGGTCTCTTGCCATGACTGGCCTCCTGCCAGCTCTGGTGGCAGGGCCGCACCAGGGCTCTTGGTGGTGGAGAGCCACCCATCCTGCTGCTGTGGCTGCTTGTCTTGGTCCTTGTGGTACGGCTGTTGCCTGACCGCACAGGGGATTGGCTCTGTATGCATCTTGTGTCCATCAGAAACCATCTGCCATCATGGGAAGACCAAGAAGAACTGCGTTATCAGACATGGAGACGTCTGGTAGACAGAGTTTGCAGCGAGGTGTCTTCCATCACACCTCAGAGTGTTCCAGCGCCATGGGTGTGGCAGTGCCACGCTCCCGGATGGCGTCACCAGAGGGGCCCTGTGCCCAGGCCCTGCCCTGTGTCCCTGCCGCCCAGGGCCAGGCGTCGTGTCCCGGCCCAGCCCCGCCATGGCGCC
>VXBC01001354.1:608547-656923 GCA_013399945.1 Ploceus nigricollis | reverse complement strand
CGCGAGCTCGGAGCGGCTTCCCCGAGCGGGCGGGGAGGGACGGGATGGGTCCGGCGTGGCCCCATCGGGCGATGCGTTTTACGCGGGGATGCTCCCCCGGTGCCTCGCCGCCGCTGCGGGCTGTGAGCAGCTCGTTATCACCGCGCGTCTTGCGTGTTGGTTATTTAATTTCAGGTCGCACTTTATCGATGGAGTGTCTAAGGAGCCAGCTTAATACCTTGCTTTGAAGTCTGGATGAATAGTTTTAATTACTTTTAATGAATTGTTTTGATTTGAAACAGTTTGTGGCAAACTGTAGCAGGGACAGGAGGGACCCACGTACAGAACCAGCACTTCGTCACCGGCTAATGGAACCAGTTAATGGGATGCAAAATTACGTTGAATATCCTTGTGGTGCCTCAGCAATGCATGCATTTAGAAAAAAAGTCTATGAATAATGTAAACAAACACATGTCACACAATGCAAGCCGTGAAAACCATTTGAATGCGCTTGCTTGGTGGTCGAGAGCAGGTAATGGGGAGTTCCAGTTGTCCTGGTTTGTAAACGGAATAAAAGACACTTGTAACTCCTGCTGCAGCGGTTCAGAGTCCTGTACTGTCAAAGTTATGAACGACTCACTTTCAGCAGATAAAGTTTTGACATGTTAATTACTGGGAAAGAATTGATTGTTGTCCTTAACAGTTATCTGTCAACCAAAAATCTGTTTGTTAAAAACAGTTGTAAAGAGCTATAATGAAATACTTAAAAAGACTCCTGGGATATTGAATCTATATTATAGAAATCCTAGTTCTCCTTTTAAAAAACTTTCTCTTTAATTTTGATCAGAAAAGGGAATTTCTTTAGCACAATATTTAGAGGAACTGGGTAAGAAATAAGGAATATGATAAGCTGTAATAAGACCTATTATAAGGTATGATGTATATGATAAGCTGTAATAGTTTCTGTGGTTTGTTTCATGGAAGTTTTGTGAAAAACAACATCCCCCACAAATTGCAGCAAATCTTTAGAAACAAGGAAGAACACACACACTTTTGTTACACCTTACATTTTTCCGTTGGGAATTCCTGGATTTGGGCTAAGTCTTACTGAGTACTGGTGGAGCTGCTTTGTGTTTGAACACTTTAGTCCTCCTTCTGAAACCTGTTGCATAGCCCTTGGGGGGGTTTGTCAGTTCTGTCCTGTTTCTGACTTGTTAAGGTTTTGGATTGTCTGTGCTGTGGATTGTTGTGTGCAGTTGTAAAGTGCAAAGTCTTCGGGTCACACCAAGCGGACAAGTGCAGCACAAATGCAGTGGTACTTCCTCCTGGAATAGCTGCACTCAGGGTGTGACTCTTCTCCTCACATACACATGGGGCTGACAAATCCTGTGGGATTTGAGTGGGCTCCATGCAGATGCTTACATCACCTAGGATGAGCTTGGATCCTGCTGGGTTCAGGTTCTGGCCATGCCCAGAAGGGACTCCCAAGGGAGTCAAAGTATTGCGTGAGTTAGTGCTTTAGGAAGGCTCCATGAGTTTAAATGGTAGTGTCCCTTCATGCTAGTGTCCCTTAGCCTCTTCTCACCAGTCTTGGATAGCAGGGACTTGATTGTGTGTTAATGAACTATCACAGTAGTTATTTAAACCACAGTAGCTGAAGTTAGTGACCTAAATTTGCTTTGATATGTTAGGTAAGATGCAGGTTGTTGTGCTGCATCTCAGTCTGTACCATCATATATTTTACTGGTCTGCATTATGTATTAGCAGCTGTTGAATGATGGTCATCTTGGTGTTGGGCAAGATGACCTTTTTAACAGGTATGTGATTTATAGCCATGAAAAGAGCAGGATTATTGTGACTCTAAGAGATCTATGATTTGAAATGCCCAGAGGTTTCTGATACAGCTGGACAAAGGAGAGTTAAATTTTTTTCTTACCTGAGATTTCTATTAAGATGCCCTTGGATAGAAATTTGAATATAAGAATATAAAGAGAAACTACTTTGTTGACCAGAACTGCTCTTTGTAAGTTTTATTAGAATATATTTTAAATTAGAACAGATTAAACAATGAACAAGAATAGCATCCATTCTAATCAATCAACCTTTTCTTTAGGAAGCTTTCTTCCCTCTCCCTCCTTAGGTTGGATAAACTTTGATGGGGCTCACGTACTTGTAAATCTGGTTAGGTCTCTTTCAGAAGGCAGAGATAAGAGTCCAGGAAATGGAACTGACCATGTAATGTGTGGTTGAGGAGATACCCAGATGTGACTTCTTAGAGGACATGTAAGCTTATCAGAAACAAAACAAAATTGATGAGGGTAAAATTTGGCATGGCCAAGCCAAACTCTCATTCTTCTAGGCAGTTTCTTAGTGTTCCTGTCCTCCTAGCTGCTCTCTGCCATCCAGTGTTCTTGTTCCTTGGATTCTTGAAAATAGATCATGTGCTTTCGTTCCTCTTTCAGGAATGAAGTAGTTTTTATTGTTTTCTGAACTAATACTGAATTGTCAACTTCTAATGAGTTTACTGTAATGAAAATAATTTGTGGGGACCCTGGGAAACATTCCCTGGGTTGGGGAGACACAAGAGGCTTCTCTTGGGGGCTGTTGGGCTCCTTCCCCTGTTACTCTGTCCCTCAGCCACTCCCTCCCTATTCCCCTATTGGCCATCATCTTTGTACTGGCTGAGAGCAGGGTTCAGCTCCTACCTCAGGGGACAGGGAGAAACATGGAGACTCCCCATGGGTCTCCATGAGTGTGCCTGGGACCCTGAACATCTCACTGCGTGGCTGAATAAAACATCTGTGGATACCATGCAAAAAGCCCCTTTTTGCTTCCTTGCCCTGGACTTTGTTAGCAGTATTCTGGCTGCAACACATAATGTTTTATTGGTGCTTGTCAGTTCTGACAGCTGTTGAAATACAAGTTGGTAAACAAACCTTCCAAAATACTCCAACCCAAATGTTCGAAACCTGTACATTTTTATAAAGGTCCTATAAAAGGTACAAACCTTTTAAAAAGACCAAAGTCTATAAAAATCTCTTTCTCAGTTACTAATGACAGTTACTAGATAAAAGTTACAAAAACTTAATGATTCAATTTCCAAGGCGGATACTGTGAAAGGACAAAGTTCCATAAGTCTTTCATAATTTTCCTGCTCAAAGCAGTTCTTTAAGCAACAGGCAAGTGAAGGCCAACTAGTTAGGAACACATCTGGAGATTTGCTTATGTACAGATTATCTGGTGTCTGAAATACATTACGGTTATTTTCTCTGTGGATCTTCTAACATTCCTCTTTTCCTGAAAACTCTAGAATGCCTGATTATCTAGTTGACTGGATTTTTCTGGAAATATTTGCATGCCCATTGAAGGCACATATGTGCATCTTCCTTTTGCCAGCTCCATACCAACTCCATTTTCATTTGCTGGCAAATGCCTGCTTCCTGTAGGAACACAAAAGTGGTGCGGATTTCATGTAAGGAATAAAGCTCTCAATGTGAACACAGTCTGTCACTGGAGGAGGTTGCCCAGAGAGGCTGCCAAACCTGACTGGCCAAAACAGAGTGCCCTGGCTGCAATTGATGGTTGAGCTTGCTTATAGGAAGCTGGACTGGGTGTCCTCTCGAGCTTCCTTCCAAGGTGAATGAGAATGGTTCTAAGAAGTAGAATGAATAGGAACTTGGCATTTTGTGATGACTTCTCACTTTGAAGAGGTGCAGTGTTAGTGTTTTTCCTTTTTTTCTGTAATGCAGAGAAATGATTGTAAAAGGTAGTTACTTTGAAAACTAGTGTCTTTGACTACCAAGATACTGTGCGGACTGTTACCTTGTCTTTTAGGCTAGTCTTAAAATACTGCAGTACTGCTGGAAGGGAAGACGTGCATTTGTGATCTTTGAAAAGCTGAATGAAGTTGGTTGGGTGTTACAATCTATGATAACAAATGTAAAAATGAAACGAACCTGTAGTGTTGAGTAAAGCTCCACTGTGTATCCATATAATTATGGAGATGTTATCTGAACAAGCAACAAATGCAGGAATAGCTTGATGGATAAAATGCTTGAGCAAAATTTGGATGGCCATCTTAGAACTGAATTTGAGACATCAGCTGCTAAAATTATTTTATTTTGCTAAAAACTTGCCTTGGTTCTGTTTATGAAGTGGCACTGGTCTGAAAACTCAGTGGGTTATCAGGTTTTTGGAAACAACAATTAAAAGCAGTGAAGAATAAATTTTTGTCTTCTAGACAGGCAGCGCAGTAAAATGATCAAGACTCTTGGTAACCCTCGTTCAGTTTAACTGTAGTCCTTTCATGTTGAATTTGCTGATTAAGAATGGAATGTGGACCAACAAATGCATAGAACCAAAGTGCAAACTAAAGCTTGAGGAATGTCCAAAATATAAGAAAAATAAATTATTAGTATGAAAATGTGGATAATAAACTGCATAATGATCAAGGAATTAAACTGAGGGCTTGAAGGAATAAGCTTAGAAGGTTGATCTTTTGTGACCTTTATGGTGGGGCAGTGCTGGTCTAATGGATAGAGAGATTCCAAGAGGATAGATTTTGGTTGCATATTAGGAAGAAGTTCTTAACTATGAGGGTGATGAGGCACTGGCAGAGGTTTTCCAGAGCAGCTGTGGATGCCCTGTCCCTGGAAATGTTCAAGGCCAGGTTGGATAGGCCTTTGAGCAACCTGGTCTAGTGGGAGATGTCCTTGCCCTTGGGAGTAGGTCTGGAACTAGATGATCTTTAAGATCTATTCCAACCCATACAATTCTATGATTCTGGTGTGACATCATTTAAGATCCTTAATCCCAAGAAGGTTGTTTAAATACCTGCTGAATAGCATTGCACGTAAATGCACATGGTGGCCTTTGGATTGAGGACCAGCTGTTTGAAAACTGGAAAATAATTTATATTCAAGTTTTTTCTCTTATGGTGAAGGTTTTGTTGTGTTTTTCTTTCTCCTGGATTAATAATTTAAGGATAATAAATAATTTTATTTCATTTTTTCTTCTGCATTAATAATTTCAGAATGATTACTGGTTAAGAGAACTGTTGAGGTACGTGGATGTTGCATACTGCGCCCCTGTAGACTGTTTCTTATTTGTGAGCTAGACATGCCTCAACAAATGCCTGTTTCACCTTCTTCAGTAGCATCAGTGTATGAGTTGGAAGACTGAGATGGGGAAACTGTTTGCAGTGGAGCCTAATGTATTGAATCATATTTCCTTCTGGCTGATCATCACTGGGCATGGTGGTGTCCAGTCAGCTCTGTTGTTACTCGCACTGGACTGTGGGGTTGATGTGCGTAACCTCCTGTCATAGAGGCACTTGATCTTAAAGCTTTAACTAGGGACTTTGTAAATTCCTGGTGGACTTCACTTTAAAAAGAGTATTTTATGTCAAATTTTTGCTCACTGCATTTTGAGAGAATGCCAGACCAGTTACTCTGATTTATTCCATTCTGTATAGGTTGCTGTTCTACACCCACCCCGATGGTATCAGAATGTCTTCTGGACTTCTTGGTGATAAAAAACATTAGAAAACAAGACTAGCATCTGTCAAATGGGGTTCCCTCTCCATTTCTCTCTACACACCTTTCCTTTCAGGGGAGAAGAAGCAAAGAATAGTATGTGAGTTGTTTGCATTTTAATCATAAACCCCTCAATTGTATGTTTTGTACATAAATTAAGGTTTGGGGTGATTGCGTACTGACTAGAACATTTTTTATATGGTTTGTGGGTTTTGGGGATTTTTTTTAAGGCTTAGCTTGTAGCTGGTGTCTTATGTGCAAGGGGATTTTGCAACTATGTGCGTGAAAGTTATCATTCAAAGTAGAGCTTTCATGTTGGCAGGAAGCTTGCTTTTTTTCGTAAAGTACAGCTTTTAAAGATACTTGAGACTGTATGTACTGCAGTACTGTTTGGAGATTTCCTCTATTTCTATTTTTTTTTCTTTTTCCTGTTCAAGCGTGTCCTGGATGGATGAATTGTTTAGCAATAAGGACTAAGATGTTGTAAATGCTCCTGGATCCTCTGTCAGCTATTTAAGCACCAAATACTGGAGAAGCTTCCAGTGACCTTTTTCAGTGCAGGCTTAGGGTTAGGTTTTGCATTCTGTGTCCATTGTAGTTTCTTAAAGCTCAGTCTGAATTGCATCTTGCTGTAATCTAGGAAGGAGTTGACAAAGGCTGAGCTTTTTTTTACTTCTAAAGCTGAGCCTGTGGAGATACCTTATAAGTCTAGAAAAGAAGAAGCTTCTGCAGGAAATCTAGATTTTACTAGCAATCGTATTTTAAGCATATACATGCTTGACAGCAAACAAAATTATCAAAGAGACTTCTCATCTTCATGCTGACATTTAAGGTGAAAGGTGTGGAATTTCTCCTTCTTAAATGACATGATAGTAATTTTCTGAACAGAACTTAATAAAATTCTGGTGTTCATGTTCTTTTACAAAAACCCTACAAAACCAGTGTTCCTGCCATGTAGACACAAGGAGATCTGAAAGAAAAATTTGGAATTTTCTGTAGATAGAAGAAATGTAAAGATTCCCCCTCTCCTTTCCTTTAAAATCAGTCAACTGTTCTGCTTGGGAAATGCTAATGAGCCCACTTCTTTGGCTTGAGGATTTTGCGTTTTCATATTTGAGAAATGGCATCCTGGCCCATATCAGCAGGAGTGTGTCCAGCAAGCCTGGGGCAGTGATCGACCCTGTACTTGGCACAGGTGAGGCCTCACCTCAAGTGCTGTGTCCAGTTTTGTGCCCCTCAGTACAAGAAAGACATTGAGGAGCTGGAGTGATTTTAGGAAGGGCAGTTGAGCTGGGGAAGGGTCTGGAGCACAAGTCCTGTGAGAAGTAGCTGAGGGAGCTGGGGGTGTTTAGCCTGGAGAAAAGGAGGCTCAGGGGAGACCTTATCACTCTCTACAATTGCCTGAAAGGAGGCTGTAGCCAGGTGGGGGTTGGTCTCTTCCCCTAAGTGACAGGAAAAGAGCAAGTTGCACCAGGGAAGGTTTAAATTGGGTATTAGGAAAAACTTCTTCAGAAAAAGGGTTGCCAAGCACTAGAATGGGCTGGCAAGGGATGTAGTTCAGTTCCCATTCCTGGAAATGTTTAAAAGACATGTAGGTGTAGTGATGAGAAGCATGGGTAATGACTGTTTGAACTCATTGAGGATGATCTCAGTGGTCTTTTCTAACCTAAATATTTCTATTCTATGACTTTTCAGATTTTAGTTCTTATTTTAACACACTTAAATGCAAGTGCCTGTGTTCAAGTATTTAGTCCCTTTTTTCGTTCTTTTTTATTTTTCCTCTTTTTTCTTTTTTTCTTTATTTTTTGTTGTTGTGGTTTTTTTCCCCAGGAAAAGTGCAAAATGTTTCAAATTCCTGTTCAAAACCTTGATAATGTAAGGAAGGCTCGAAAAAAGGTGAAGGACATTCTTGTGGATCTTGGGCTTGACAGCTGCAGGGAATTGTTGAAGGTAAAGTATTTGAAAGAATGTAAACCAATCTGAAATGTAAACTCCTGACAAATATTTCACTTTCTGGTGTATATATGATGCTCCTCTGCCATAGATTTTTTTTTTGGAGGGGGGGTCCTTACTTCAGGAGTTACTTATTACTGACTGCTTATACCCAGGGCAGGAATTTGGTGTGTTCGTATTTAACACTGCAAGAGGGTGTATTTCTTAACAAGATGATGTCATATTCTGTTAGTAATGTTTCAACAAAAAGAAATAGTACAGCTTTAGGAAAAAATACCACAGACTAATGAATTGTTATTTGTGTGCTATGCAGCAACTTTTTTCAATTCTTTTAAGATCTCAAGCAGATGAGGACTTGAGTCTCCTCAAAGACATCCCACCACATATCAAGGGCAAGCCTCTGAAGGGACATACAAATCATCTGCGTTTCTGAAAATGGATAAGCCTTCAAACTTTGTCTCTGGTGAAAAATACCAAAATGATCTTACTGAGTTGTAGTTTGGTTCTGTATCTTAAAAAGTATATGCAGGTGTACTGGGGTGGTCAAGATAAACCTTGTACCACTGTTGCCACTTGGAGAAGAAAGTTTTGTGCATCTGTCAGGAAGAACGCACACCATCAAATTGGCAAACCTAATACCAGAAAAGGTGCAAACACAGCAGTGTAACTCCATTTCTTAACAATAGTGTATTTCAGTGAGCTGGTGCACAGGCTTTTTTGGCTGTTGAGTACATTCACGCCTTCGTGTTGACAAGAGGTTGATTGCCTCTGTATGGCAGTACTAAAGTAGGTTTAACACTCTATAAGGGTGCTGTTTTGTCTTTTGTGGTGGTTTCTTTCTGAAACTCTAAGTAATTGGAAAAAAATGTTCAAGACTACATGCATAACTGATTTTGGAACATTCTTTGTTATTGCAGTTGAACAGTTTTGTATATATCTAAATGTTGTAGTAGCTCAAGGAAAATCGTAATGTCTACTAATTACCGTTTATTTGCTGATTTTATTTTGTTGGTATTCTGTAATCACACTTCTAACTCAGAAGCTGAGTCTTGTCTTGACCATTGGAAGCAGGAATGTTTTGATGGTGACTGGGTTTTACTATGACATTGCTTGGGGTCCCTTTGATTGTTGCAAGGACTTCAGTGGTAAATAAGTTGTTTTGTATTTGGTTGGGTTTTTGGGGGTACGTATAATGTGCATTTAGTTGGTTTTGCTTCATTTTTAAGTGAAAAACGATGGTGGGAAACCCCGAAAACACTTCCACTGTAGAAAAACCTCTCTGAGATTTGTGCCAAAAAATACCGTATTAGGGTTTTTTTTGCAAATAATTCTCCCTCAACCAAGTTCATAACTTCAGTTTGTTTTTTCCAGGTAATCGGGGGCTGGTTTTGGTACAACTTTAGCAGTAGGAAGAATGGTTTCTATAGCTTGATTTGTACTTGATTGATATGATGATGGTATTTCTTTTTGGTAGCATGGGATGTGTGAGGTTTTAATAAAACTTAGAATCGTAGAAGGGCCTGGGTTTGAAGGCACCTTGAAAACCATCTAGTGAGAAGTACCTGAAGTTTGTTTTCTCAAATATTGAGACTGATTTCTGGTCTCTTTATGAAGGGGCTGGACAATGTAAGAAATGGATTGAAATATGATATGCTGCAAACATGACCTGAATCTGGTCTTGCACTGTCGTAATAAGGCACGATAATGGACAAGAGTTGGTGAGGAAGATGAAGGAATATAATGTATGGCTAGTACCTCTCTATAGCTTAGAGACCAAAAGGATTAGTTTTTAGGCTAATTGATCTCTGCTAGGAAGAAAACAGGAGCATTTTGTCTGGAGTAGTAGTTTGATTCTCCAAGTAGTGTGTTTAAGTACACTGTAAGGTTGGAAGTTTTCCTTGAATACACTGTTCCAGCTTCTCTAACATACAGTGGTCTTTAGGGCCATGAAGGTGATCAGAGGGCTGGAGCACTTCTGCTGTGATGCTGAAGACATGCTGAGAGAGCTGGGGTTTTCAGCCTAGACAAGAGAAGGCTTTGGGGAGACTTCATTGCAGCCCTGCAGTACCTGAAGGGGGCTCATAAAAAGGAGGGAGAGGGACTTTTTATATGGACAGATAGGGACAGGACAGGGGGCAGCAATGTTTTAAACTGAAAGAGCATAGGTTTAGGTTAGATGTTAGGAAGAAATTCTTTATTCAGAGGGTGCTGAGGCACTGATACGGTTGCCCAGAGGAGCTGTGGATGCCCCATCCCTGGCAGTGTTTAAGTTTAAGGCCAGGTTGGATGTGGCCCTGGGCAACCTGGTTTAGTGAGTGGCATCCCTGCCCATGTTGGGGGGGCTGGAACTAGATGATCTGTAGGGTCCTTTCCAACCCAAACCATTCCATGATTCTGTTCTATGATTCTGTGTCTTTATTTAAACTCTCACCTTTTTATGTTTTTGTTAAGGAAAACCATGGTAGTTTTAATACAGAGGGGAGAACAGTTCTTAGTTTAAAAATGTTTTTCTCTTCAACTTAAAAATACCTATTATGCATCAGGATTAGTCAGGCTTCTCAGAGGGCTTTGTTCCTTTCTTGTTACCTTTCCCTTCTCCTGTTTTCGTCCCCTCCTGGAAGTGAGAAATGTGGAAAGGGCATAACGAATTAGTGGATCTTTGTTTAAAGCAAGTGTTCACAGCAGCCATTTGCACCGCTGAAGAATTGTATTGATAAGAACGGTTATTCCTCTGTAGGGAATAGCTATTTCAGCTAAATTATCTAGTCGTATTTCATGTGTTTGGCTTGTGGGAATCTGGTGTTTAAGTGTAGGAGCCTGTCACTCAGACCAAAAACAGAATGTGTTTCAGATAAGCCATAAACTTTAAGAAAACTTTTTTTAACAGTGTGTGATTCACTCCAGCGTGTTTGGCTGGAAAACTTTTAGTAAATTTCAAGTCTCTCCATTTTCTCTATCAAAAATAGTTCACTAAAGTTCTGAGATTTCTCTTGTTGCATGTAGGAGGAGTTCTTTCTAAGGTTCCTGGGGTTTTTTGTGGTTTGTATTGTTTTTGGTTGGTTGGTTTTTTTGTGGGTTTTTTTGTTGTTGTTGTTGTTATTTTTCTTGGGGTTTTTGGTTTGGTTTTTTTTTGTTGGTTGGTTGGTTGGTTGGTTGGTTGAAGGGCAAATACATGACTCATTCAGTGTCTAGGGTTGATTAGAGTGCAGGGGGTTTGTTTATTGTTGCCCTGAGCTTTTCTGGTTTCTCTTTGAGCATACTTGATGGCTGAAAAGGTAGACAGCATATTGCAAACTCAGCTGCTATGTTTTTCTAAGTTCTTGAATAATGAAGTTAAAATCAAATTATCACTGGCATGATGTTCTGGTTTAATGTAATCTGCTGAACATGTAGGAATGCTCATATTTGCACGGTGCAAATGGACAAGAGCCTAGTGCAGACATAGCCTGCGTTAAGTGGGATTCTGTATTTTTTTGAGTGTTGAAGCTTTGTTGCTCCTTGTTGCTGACTATATTCTGTGTTGCTGCTAAATTTCATGTAATACAAACTATTAGGTTTATGAATTCCACTCCTTTTGTAAGGTCATCTGATCTTAAATGTTATTTGTTACCTGCTTCTGCTGTTGCACTGGGGTTTGGTGAAGAGATGGAAATCATGCTTTCTCTAAGTATCTGCAGAGTTTTGAATGAAGAGAGATTTGTGAAAAAGAAGAATGTGAGGGGAGAAGAGATGCAAATTTTCTATAGGTGAAGCCTGGATTTGTAGCCTGTGTTCCATCCAAGGCATTTTGAGTGTGCTGTTGAATCTGGTTTAGGGTTTTCAGAAATGCCTAGTAAATTGGAATCTAGCTTGGGTTTTGGGGGGATTTCTTTTTGGTTTTTTTTTTCCTCACATTAAGTTTGTGTTTAAATATGTGGGGTCTCAGAATTCTGGAGATGAACTTAGTATTTTTAGGATAGTAGTTGGCTTTGGCTTGAGGGATGTGAACTGCTCTGATGGGATTGATTAAAAGAAGGCTGTAAGGACAGTTACTTTCCCTGACACAGTTGTTGTAGACACATGTAGTAATATTGCTGCTTTTGCAGCTTCAGGAAAAGCAGCTCTTAGAAATCAGCTTCTGTGAATGTCTTCTGTTTTTCCAAGTTAGAAGTATAACAATGTTATGCAGATTTAATGCTAAAACCTGTTGCAAAGTAAACTGTAGTAGTCAGTTAATAAAGCAATGAAGTAAGCAATGAAATATTACCAATGAAGGAGGAGGAAGGTAGAGAGGAAAAATACTTTGAGTGTTCACTGTGAACTTGGCTGGAAGCAGTGGAATTCAAGTGTAAATATTTTCACTCCCAATATTATTTTCAGTAACTATGAATGCTCAGAATTCCTACTCTATTACCAGGTAGTCACATGAACAGATATTTGAGGTAAAATAAATCAAAGCTGGTCAAAGAAGTAATTTCTTTGAATGGAGTTTAGAGACTTCCAGGTCATCCTCTGTTTGTGTGTGTTTTTCTTTTTTATTTTTCCTTATTTCCTGTTGAGAATTTCTTTATATTCAGAACAGACTGCAAATGCCTCATTTTCATTTCTTGTTTTTATTTTGCTTTTAGAATCTTAAAAGTTTTGATGCAGGTGAAAACTACTTTTGTAACACTTCATGGAGTGATGTCTCTCCTTGGGAGCCTGTGGGCAAAAGGAAGGTATGTATGTTTGTGACACAAATTCTGGATAAATGTGTTGTGTGGAATTGCTGAATTTGGCAATTTTCAGAAACTGGAATGCAGCTTTTTTATGGAAAAAAATAGCTTTAATATTTGTTTTCTAAGTGCTATTAGTTAGGGAATAATCTTACATTTCCTCTTTGTTTTTCCTTGTAATGCAGGTGGTTATGAGGACTTCAGTTACTATTTGCAGTTTTTAAGGATACAGCCCTGAATATCAGTGTTTAAGATGTCACACTAATATTCTGCCTTTTTAGCCTGACTTAATATGTAATCTTAGCATGGTCTTCTGTACAACATGACTCCCATTTCATTGGAAGGGTGAAGTGTGATTGCATAGATGCAAGTGGATTAAGATGAAATTATTATTATTAGTGGCTTGGTATGGGGTGGCAGTGGAAAACTCCTTCCAGTTAGATTTGTGTATGTGAAACAGCTTTTAGTTCTGTATAGCTAGACTCCACAAGAAGGGCAGGGTTGAGATGAACAATTCTATAATTGTATATAGTAGCAAGTTTCTAAGATGCTGTGTATAGAGCAGTGGAGTATGTCCAGAAAAAAAGTGTAGACTTGTCAGTCTTGCTGAAGAGTCTTGGGGCCCCTCATGGCCTTCTTTTGGAAGATCTGTCAATGAAATTCAGTGTGGAATTGATAACATGTTGCTGTGGAACAGGTTGTGTTCCAAACTGTGGATACTAACCTTATTCTTATCCATTTTCTTTAAACAATTTTGGTTTATTAATGCATGTGACTCACATATCATGCTGCCTAGATTTGGGAGAAAAGAAGCGGGTCCTTCAGGATGTTCTATTCCAAAGTTGTTGCCATAAGGGGAAAATAAACTGTTTCCTCCTGTAAACTCAGTAGGCTGGAGAAGATGTCTATGTAAGTGAAGTTGGTGGTTTCTACTGTTTGTACTATTTTTAGGGAGACATTAGCAGTTCTGGCAGAACTTTGTTTTTTGGAGGACGTCCTGTCTTTCTGCATGATTCTAGGTTGTGGGGAATGTGAGACTACACAACAGAAAGTATTACTATGTTCTTGGGTAGGTTTTTTAAAGGATAGTTAATTGAGTTTACTGCAGTGTCTCTAATACGCCTTCTTTTGGATTCCATTTATACAGTTGAAGGTTGTGTTGGTCAATCTCCAAGATGCTTTGTTTTTCCTAAGTGGCTTGTAATTCTTATTTTGTCAAATTTTCTATAAACCTGGCATGCCATTGGTAGGTTGTGGTGAACCTGAAAAAGCAGATGAGTATGCAAGGAGAACGTGCTGGCAGAATGGTTTGTGAAGTGTTTGTGTGGAAGAGCTCTGTTTCATACAGAGAATATCAAAGCAGCATACGTCCACCTGCTTCTGTTCAGCTGAAAGAGAATTGTTTGGAATTTTTCTTTCCTCATTTTACTCCTTCAAAAGTAGTGAGGTCTATCTTGTAGTAATGTTCTGTGTGCTTCATTAGTGTCAGTGGTCTTTCTCTAGGTGGTATACTTCAAGATTGATGCATCTGCTAATTTGCTTTGTTGCTGTTTGCTAGCAGCTAAGATTAAACACCTAAAGAGTATAAATAGAAGATAATTCAGTGCTAGCTTAGCAATGTGCTTCTTCAGCAGCCTTAGCCAGCCAGTGGCATTGTCTGACCCAGTCTTTTGAATTGGGAGCTTAGGTTTTGGTTATCATCAGGAGACTCTCCTAGTACTGCTAGGAGGTGGCTGGCTGTTGTCTGTAGATGGCTGACTGTAACCTGCATGGTTATATGAGATGGCAAAAACAAACCAAACCTGTACGTGTTGTGTTGCTGTTCTTCATGGTGTGTCAGTGAGATCTATGTGGATGATCTAACTGAGCTGGATGCTGTAGTGGCAGAACAGCTTGTTCCCTTTGGTTTCTGTTTCATGAGGGCAGAAATCAGTGAGGTGAAGAACATGTTTGAGGCAACAGACGGGTTCCACTAGATTTTTGACTGTGCAGATTTGTCCCATGGATGTTGCTATGACTGATTCTGTAGTTTTTGGCAGGAGCCAGGGTTAACTTCCTAGGAAGTTTGTCAGAAAAAATGGTTGATGGGGCTACCAGTTTTTCAGAAAGAACAAATGATGTTCATATGGATATGAAAAGCAGTGCTGTCATGTGACATATAACTGAGGGAGCAAATCCCTGCTTAGTGCAAGATAGATGTTTTCTTAAGCAGTTAAAATACTTTTCTGAGAGGATTGTATATGCTCTATACTGAGTGTTCTTGAGGAAGTTTTTTGACGAAAAATGCTGGGATGCCCAGTATGTATGAGTTAATATAAATTGTATGTATGAGTTAATACATCGCTACTTTATCATAAAAGGGGTTTTATTACTTTCTAATACTATTTTGGCTCCAAAAGAATATTCTTAAAGAAATCGTTGTTTATGGCTTTGTTGGGAAGGTCTGGAGAGTTTTCAGTGAAGAATAGGCTGTTGAAATACAGAAAAAAAATCTTTGCCTGTTCTGTTTTTTGTATTTTTGTCCAGTAGATAGGAGCTGGCCCTGAACTAAACAAAGCTTTAAAAGTGTCATATTAAAAGGGCTGCTATGCCTAATTCCTAAGGCTTAACTTCTGTGTACAGTGGGGATACAAATTCTTCCTGTCTTGTTCTGTGATTCCTGTATTTAAAAACAGACAGGCTTCAGAATTGCTTCTTGTGAAATAAGGTAGAAGTAAACTCATTTAAGGCTTCTTAGAAAATTATAATGAAACAAAAAAGCCACAAATGTTTCTCCCCTTAACTGTGTAACCTTTAAATCTACTTTTCAAAACCAGAAGAAACTGAGAAGATACATGCTGTACATCCAGTGAAGGCATTTTTGACAGGTGATAGTGCAGATTTAAACAGATACTAGTGGCATAGGAACTGACAGTTTCTAAGTGGATGTTTTTCTTTTGTTTGCAGAGATACAGAACCAAGCCGTACTGCTGTGGCTTATGCAAGTTCTCATCCAAATTGCTTACTTCTTTCAAGAATCACTTGCACCGTTACCATGAGGATGAAATTGACCAAGAGATGGTGGTTTCTTGCCCAAAATGTGCATTTTCTTCTCGTCCCAAAGTAGTGGGAGAGCACATCTGGATGTTTCATTCGTTTAATAAACGAATACAGAACTATACAGTCAGCATTTTGGATGGCATGAAACAATTTAGGAGTGACATCATAAACTTCACGTGTCTAAAATGTCAATTCACAGACACCTTGTATTACAATATGAAGAAACATGTGCTGATGAACCATTTTGAATACTTGCTAAGTGCATATTTCGGCGAGAAATGTGATGAAAGTACACCAAATTCAGTTGAGTTCTACTGTAAAAAATGTAATGCTCCTGCAAACAGCCCAGATTCTTTAATGTACCATGTCTTGACAGCTGAAACACACAGAGACCTGGAGAACAAACTTCGATCTCTGATTTCAGAACGTATTAAGAAACCTGGACTTGTGAAACAAATGCATATTGCTCCAAAGCCCGTCCCAGGTGTAGCAGCAGCTGCCCCATCTGCAGGGCCTGTTGTTGTCCCAGCAGGTTCTGTGACAGCTCCAGCTTGCATCCAGGTTGCGTTTCCACAGAATAATCAAAACCAGAGCATGGTGCACACACAAGCAGTTCAGAACACAGTTGGACCAGTGACTGTCCCAAGTGCCTCTGGCAGCCTCCCAAAAACCGCCTGTGCTTCTGCCGCTACATCCTCGCAGGTCACTCTTGTGCCCAGCAATCCTCCCGTGGCTCAGAATAACCTTGGTATTCAGCCGTCACCTTCACAGGCTGTCATTGTTTCTCATGGGCTCCATCTTAATCATTCTGTTGGGACCATAAATAGAGCTGTGGCCCCTGCGGTTCTTCCTCTTAATCAGTCCGTCAGGCCTGGGCTCTTTCCCGTTAATCAAACCATTGGGACTATAAACAGTCTGGTTCCAGCTGGAATGCTCCCTGCTACTCAACCTGTCGACCCTGTGAATCAACCAGTTGCACCAGGAGTCCTCCCTGTGAATCAGCCAGTTGCTCCAGGAATTCTGTCTGTCAGCCAGTCACTTGGGAACATGAACAGACCCATCGATCCCAGGGTCCTTCCAGTGACGCAGACAGTTGGGTCGGGTCTTCTCCAGCTTAACCAGCCTCTTGCCCCTGGGGTGGTTCCTGTCAGACAGCCTGTTGGACCTGGGTTCCTTCAGCTTAATCAACCTGTTGCCCCAGCAGTTATCCCAGTAAATCAACCAGTTCAGCCTCCGGTTTCTCAAAGTACAGCTTTTTTGACTGCGGGCTCTCTAGTGAGGCAGTTGATTCCCACTGGGAAGCAGGTTAATGGGATACCTACTTTCACGCTGGCCCCCGTCTCTGTTACTTTGCCTGTACCTCCCGGTGGTGGAGTAGCAACTGTGACACCTCCGCAGGTGCCCATCCAGCTCATGCAGACGGGGTCAGTGGCTCAGCTGTCCCAGTCACCAGCCAATGCTCCCTCTCCTCCTGTGGTTCTGACCTCTGACAGTGTATCCTTGCAGGCCTCCCCGCCTGCTCCTGAAACAAGCCAGGCTGTCAGACAGGCCAAGCAGTGGAAGACCTGCCCTGTTTGTAATGAGCTTTTCCCATCAAATGTCTACGAGGTGCACATGGAGGTGGCCCACAAACCGCTTGAAGTAAAAGTAGAAACCCCAGAACCTCACAAACTTGCAGCTTGCGCATCCTTTCTGAGGATGACAGAAAAGGCAATCCGGTGTTACGCTTGTAAATGTTTTCTCTGTGAGGAAGAGCTCATGAAGCATATCTTCATGCATGGCTTATCTTGCTTGTTTTGCACAGGTACTTTCTATGACTTAAAAAGCCTCGTGGAGCACAACAAAACTGCTCACAATGGGAGAAAGGAGTTGCATGCAAGTTACAGCAACAGAGGAATTCAGCTAGGTAATGATGCTCAGGGTGGCCTTGTGTTCCCACACTTCGATTTCAACACAGTGCTACCAGATGAAGACATGGGTGAAAGAGAAGTACATTTGGCAGTGCTTGTTGGAATATATTCAACAGTTCTTGTCCCTGTTTACATCAAAGTGAAACCTCAGACAGCACAAGTGAACAGGAGATGCACCAGAAAAATGTTCACATGTCCCTTTTGCTTAGGTACGTTTGCTGGTAGAGAAACCTATGAAAAGCATTTGAAAGAGAGGCATCATATAATGCCGACTGTGCATACGATTTTAAAGTCTCCTGCTTTCAAGTGCATCCACTGTTGTGGTGTGTACACTGGAAATATGACTCTGACAGCTATTGCTGTACATTTGCTCCGTTGTAGAAGTGCTCCCAAAGACACCAACTCGAGCCTGAAGATGCAGCTTGAGCGCACTGAGAGGAAAGAGCTGCTGTTTGTGAATGGTGAGAAGCATCTTTCTGTGGTACTGAAAAGAAAGCAATCAGATTCCTGCTTTGTTGCAGAAGACCAAAGGAATAAGGAGCAGCAACCTCTGAGCTTAAGTACTGGCATAGCTCTGTCTGCAGAGAACGAAGTGAATTCAGGGGTAGTGCCTTTTAAACGACAAAAGATTAGGACTGAGTTGAGGAAGCTTCCTTCTAGTGAGGATCTCCGCTTTCTAGCAGTAGATCCTAACCAGTATGATCACAATTCATATGAGGCACAGAAACAGTTTTTGTCAGACTACTTTCACAAGAGGCCATATCCTTCTAAAAAAGAGGTGGAATTACTTTCCTTGCTGCTTTATGCGTGGAAAATTGATGTTGCATCATTCTTTGGAAAAATGAGGAATACATGCTTAAAGGCGATAAAACATCACAAACCATCTGTGCTGATGGGTTTCAGTCTCTCTGAACTAAAAAACATTAAGCACAGTTTGAATTTAAAAGATGGACCATTGGATGTGTAACCCAGCTTTTTATAATAGCTAAAAGCAATCCATAATTGCATACTTACAATTTAGCAGTTTATTATATTGTTTGTTTTAACTTGCAGACTGGCCTGTTGAAGGGTGCAGTAATACAAAAAGTATCGTTCACTTGTGACTGTTATTGTGAAAGGCACACGTAGTTGTGTATTTTAAAAGCTAAAACCTTCAGACTTAAACATCTGGAATTTGTTTTAGCTTTTTACCTTCCCTGGGGGTAGTGTTGTGGGGTTTTTTTTCATTTGTGGGGTTTTTTTTTCTGTTTGTATTTGGGTTTTTTGTTTGTTTGTTTTTTGTTTTGCTTTGTGGGTTTTTGTTTTGGTTTGGGCTTTTTTGTTTTTGTTTTGTGTTTTGTTTTGTTCCCACTTCCATTTCTTTTTCTCCCCCTCCAGGCTCCTATTACATTTTTTATACCACCATGTAAAACCCTCATCCTTGTTAAAACCAAATTTTATTTTATTTTATTTTTCTGCGGTGTCATCTTTTCTAAGTAATAAAGTATGTAATGTGGGTTAAAATAACAAGGTAAACTATGTGAAAAAAATCAGTTTGGTTATTTGTATTTTTAAGTCCTGATGGTTTTGACCTGTTTCTGGTTTATCTACTGAAGAAGTGATTGCGGCCATTACATCCATTGCCCCTTCAAATTCCCAGCGCACTGGTAGCTGTGAAATACATGACATTGTGGTTTTTTCCTCGGTCAGAATACCTGTGCCAGTTAAGTCTGGTGATCTGTGGTTCCTGCTGAGTATTAACATGAGGGGCTTTTGGGTGCCCATTGAAGTGTCACAGTAAACTGATTTGAAATGGTTGTGTTATCTGTTAAATAGATCTTGCTAACCAGAAGTGTTTATCCGTTTCATTTGGTGTTGAAGCCTGGTTGTTTACCTGTTGTTCAAAGCAGCATTTATTTTATTTTCTTTTTCAAAAAGCAAAGCTGCTTTGGAGAGTGTCACATTGCTTTGATACATGGAGTATATGACCTCTGTGCACGTCACTTATGTGTAGAATATCCAAATATCACCCAAATTTGGTGAAAAATCTGATATTTTAAATTGCTGTTTTATGAGGTAGTAACTGAGCAGAGCCTAGTCCCCAGCAAATTAGATCCCTGGCTTGAAGTCCCCTTGGGTCAGAAATGGTACAAACTGAACCTGGATGAATTGGTACCATCAAGGCTTTAAACTGTTGAGTACTCAAGCCTGTGATATTCATGTAGTGGTTGATTCTTGTTGGCCTGTAAAGAACATCGCAATAGTACAAAAGCCAAACAGATTTACCTTCAGTATAGATGAACATCTCTGTTGCAGATTACAGGAGAGCTGTTGGGAAGGTTCACTTGAGTTGAAGCACAAACTGGTGGCCACATCTGGAGGCCTTGTTGAGTGCTGTCCTTTCTGGATATGCTTGTTTTCATCTGGCTTGTCAAAGAGTGCCTCCAATACCAACAGCCAGTTACATAATAAATAACCTGTAAGATGCATTGGTTTTATTTCCTCCTCTTCATCCCACTCTCCCCACCCTCCTTTCTAAGAAGAAAAAAATAAAGTTCACTCGTGCCAGTGTTAGAAGGAAAGGGTGATATGCCCAAGCTTATTTCTATTTTTTAAGGTAGTAAGTAGACTTTTGCCCTGTGTTTAAAGCAGATACAGAATGTTTTATTGCTGTTTCTGAAAGGGTGTGACATTTTTAGCAGAATTTGGTGACTTCCTGCCTGAGGCTTTATAAGCTGTTTGGAGTTATATTTTGGATAAAATCTTAATATTTTCATATTTATTGCTTCAAAGAGTTTTAATGTGTATGTAACATATGGTTACTTAGAGAGAACCTGCTATTTGGAAAAACCTAGTAATTTAATAGCAGTGTTAAACAAACATAAAAAATATTTATGGGATCAGTTGCACGCCCCACCCCAAAAAGTGTTTAAGAAACTGTGTTCTTATAGCCTCATAATAAGTCATTAAAAATTAAAAAATAAAATGTACTTGGCCATAGCACACAGTTCATGAAACCTGTTCAGAGGGCTGTGAGTGAGGAAGAGGGACGCTCTCCGGAAGTCGTGAAATGTAGGCACTTACTCTTGCTCTTACAGCTTCTGTCCTGTGAGCCCTGTCATCTTTGGAGCAGTTCTGCTGGTTCTGGTGAGACTCCAGGATGGGGGTTTGGCAGTGTGCATCTGGGGAAGGCTTGCCATGAATGGGGAAAGATTGTAGAGAGAGCAACGTGGCTGTGGGGAGCTGGGAAGTCATTTCGTGCTTCATCCGTGCTTGGGGCACCAAGGGAACAATCCAGTCTTGTCAGAGTTTTCCTACATAGTGTCCGGTGTTGATATTAAACACTTTATTTATTGGATTTTGATTTCACAGTTTCAAATAAACCATATTTTTAACTTTCTCTTAGGTGTGTGTGCAAATGATTGCCTATCCGTCCTCTTCCCTCTTTTAATACAATCAGAGAACTTTATGTGAACATTTTTTTGGTGCAAAATAGCTGTTGAAAGAGACAAGAGGAAAATAAGAGAAAGTAAGACTTAGAACTTGGATCTAGATGCTTCAGGTAGATCTTAGTGCATTATAGTAATTATGTATTATCTCAAATATTGATAGCTGCATTTTTTCCTAGAGACTGATATTCCTAAATCTTGGTACTAATTTGCTATCACTAAATGTTTATGCTCTTGTTAAGTGGATACTGTAGAAATAAAAACCAGATGAATTTTGAAATGTGAAAGTGGTGACTGAGAATGCAGTATGGCTGTGGTTTTCAGGAAAACCAAGGAGCTTCAAAACAGCCAAGTTAAAAATCAGTGGCTTTAACTAAATCCAGCTTTTTGCTGTGGGCTTCTCAGAGGTGAAGTCATTTGGATAGAAAGTCAGGAAACACACTGCTGCCTCTGCCTCGGGCTCCACGTGGGCAGCGTGGAATTGCCTCTTGGGCACTTCTCTAAGGACAGAGCCTTACGCTGCTGGGATATGGGAATGGGAAAACAGTGGAGCTGCCCTCTGCAGCAGACTTTATGAATACAAGTCCCTGAAGCATGTGAAGGGAGCCCTGGTCCACTGTGAAAGAAGCCCAGTTTGGAAGAATGCTGGTTGGCTTGCAGGATGATCGTTGCAAGTACTTGTTTCCTATGGGACTGAAAAAGCCCCAAATCTACATGTATTCTGCTTCTGAAATACATTGGTCTGGAGAGGCGTCCGTGTTCAAGCAATAATACTTTGTTGTGATGCCTTGAGTTTTGTGCTTGTGAAATAGTGTGATAACTTATTACTTGAATATGTAGTAGGAAGGATTATTATTATATTGGTCATGTTTCTTCTGCATATGCTCATGTGCTGGGAGTAAAGTGAATATTGTTTGGTAAACTGACATTTTGGAAGGGACCAATAACCAAAGCACCTTTGTGGTGGGTTTTCAATACTGTGTTTCTGTGTGGAATGCTACCTGCCTTCACGGTCACATCAAACTTTTTTTCCCTTCAGAGTTTAAGATTCAGAAAACCTCAGATGCTTATTCAGGTAGTTGATGAATATAATTTTTGGGTTTGCAATTCTCAACAAAATTATCTATAAAGCTGTAATTCTACTGAAGCTGGCTGTGCCATTTTCAAACATATTTCTCAAACTTGAAAACTTGATTGTGGACACCTTTTTGTGGGAAAGATACTTGATATTAAGTAGGAAAGTACAGATACAAGAAAAAAAAAAGTTGCAATCTAATAGCAAGGGGGATCCTTCCCCCCCAAAAAACAAAACAAAACAAAAAAAAACCACCCCAAAACCAAATAAAAACCAAACAACCCCCCCACCCTAAAAAAACTACCTCTGAACCCAAAACCTTAAGAAAATGAAAACATTAATTGCCTTTTTTTAAAGTCAGGAGACCGTTAACTCCTCTGCAATGTGAAAAGGACAAATTGAGTATTCATGGATGAAGGAAGGCTTTGTGGTGCTGTATTTAAGGTCTTAACACCTCACTTTAGTGCCTGCTGTCTCATTCTGGCTGTTCAGATCTGACGAACAGCCTGCAGCTGTGAGCATTTCTCTTCTTACTTGGGTACCAGATCCCAAAATACGTGTGACATTGTTCTTTTTGCTCTGCACTTGCCCATTTTAGCACACTGAGTGCAAGGCAGTGTCTGTGGTGTGCTTGCGGTGCTGCCCGGCGTGCTTGAGGAGCCTGTTGGTCTGCAGATGACCAGGTGGGAGTGGTCCATGTGCCCACTCTTTTAAGTCCGCATCAACTGCTGTTCATCAAGGTTTTACCTGGCAGTATGTTTCAGAGCAGCTTGTAATAGAATGAGGGGGAGTAGAGGTCTCAAGAATCTTTGCAGGTATCATTCTTACTTTATTTTGTCTGCTTGTCCATGAAGTGGGGGTGAGAGCAGCTGACAGTATGTGTGTCATTGAAAACCATCAAGCTTGGGCATTTCTGGAGAAAGATCTGATTAATAGTATTATCAGAGTCAGTGTCAATTTGGCTTATAGTCTGAACAATTCTCTCAGCCTTTCCTTGTAGAAAAGGTGCTGCATCCCTCTGATCATTTTGTTGATCCTCTGCATTTTGGAGTATGAGTTCATTTTAAGGTAGCTGTCTGGACTGATCTTATTAATGCTATTGATGCTGTGAAAAGTGAAAAGTGCAAGTCTATTAACCCAACTTGTTAATGGAGGAAAAGCTGCTGGGCAGCATTGGTGCAGAGAAGAACGAGTATTGTACATGAAGAACTTGGCTGCTGGGACTTCATGCAGCAGCATCGTGATTTATAAACATGCACGGATAAAGGTCAGCCAGCGTAGATGTACCCAGCCCACTGATGCTCAAGGCCAGGGGCAGCCTTGGCACAAATGGAGGGTGATGTGTGACCACGTTCAGTGTGGGATCGTGCAGAGCCAGTGCTGGGTTCAGGGCTGTGACATTGAGAAGGACCGAGTGTGATGGGGGCAGGAAGATGTTTTTGGGTTGAACTTCAGCTGAGGGGAGGTGTGTGAGGTGGCTGCTCCAGGTACAAAGGGGCTGCCAAGCACCAGTGCAGCCCAGGGCTGGGCTGTCTGTGTAGGAACCTGCCAAGTTCTGCAAAAATGTGTGTCCTGGGAGCAGACTGAAAGCCCAGCTAACAAGGGCTCCTGCTGGGTCAGTGTGGAATGGCATTTGGAAGCTGAGAGGCAGCTCCCTGTTAAACACTGCACCAAGGAAGGCTGCTGTAGGTGAATTCCCAAAACACCTCTCTGTGAGCACAGTGACCATGCCTCGCACTCTGCAGTTTCTTTGTAAAGCCTGGGTTTTGCTGAACGTGGCTTTGACCAGGTCCCTGCACGAGTGAGGAGTTTGAAGAGGACCTGGGGTCCCTGGATGCTGGGGTGCTGTGGGGATGCGGGAGCCTCTCCAGAGCCCCTCTGAGCATGAGACCAAGCTGGTGCTGCTGCACCAAAAGGGCTGGGGCTGGCTGGCCCATGGAGTCTTGGGCAGAGCAAAGGTCCATCTCACAAGTGACACTTCTGCCACTGGATTCTTCAGATGCCGTTTTTGTCCTTTAACAGGTTAATTAGAAAGCTTGGACTGGGGGCTTTCTAATAAGAATTGTTCAACTAAGAAATAAAATGTCAAATATTTATAAAATAAATTATTTTTAAAATAATACAGATATTCAAAAAATTGCACATAGTGTTCTGAATGCTTTCATTTTGGAGAGGAGGAGGGAACCAGAACAACAACAGCACCAAGAAAGACCTCTTAATCCTGCAAGGCTCTTGGGGAAACAGAGCTTTGCAAAATGATATATTAATAGAAAAAAAAAAGACATTTTCTCAGAGCAGATGTTTCCTACCCTTTCTGTTGCCCTAAGGCACATGTTCCCCTGGGGCAGTGAGGTCAACTGCCATAGAAATACCCAAAAATCTTGGCAAAAACCTTGAAATACCCAAAAATCTGAAATTTGTGTATCTTCTCTGCCTAGTTTTGGACTAAGTGGAGGAGAAATTAACTGGTGTAAAACTTTTGCTTTGTACTGCTCTGTGGTTGAGCGTTGTTAGATCTGCTTGTGTTTTTGCTGGAGTATTTGTATCATGCTGAGAAACACAGATTTCTCTTTGCGAAATCTGAAGCCTTAAAACCTTTAAATACAGTGACTTTACTATTAGAAGATGTTTAGCTGCTGGGGCCCTGTTCTGTCCCTGTGGGTGGAAGGAGGTGGATTCTTAAGGATATAGGAAGGCAAAAATTTAAACAGGCAGCTTTAGACAAAGGAATTCACAAACCCTCTGAGTAGACTCAGCCAAGGGCAGAGGGATAAGTTGTGCTTGGAAATACTGTGTTGGTGAGAAGTCCTGAGAAGGGTGATAAACCCTGCAAGAGGGAATTACTAGGTTTTTCCTTTTTTTTGGTTTGATTTGTTTTCTCCACCTTTCATCCATACTGCCGATTAAAAGTACACTGTTTTCTTATTCTGCTTTGTATAATAAGTCAGCTGCAAGGGAGAAGCAGAGCATCGGTGTCAGACATCCAGTCAAGGCTCAGCCTAGAGGCACCCCTGCCTCAATTTACCTCCTTTTTCTTTTTGAAGGGAGATAAAATACATTGTGCCCAGGTGGTCGCACATCAAGCAAACCAATGTGGCTCTAATTGGAGGGTGGGGGTACTTTGGCCTGATGGTCATTGCTGGGGACAGGATGGTCGTGTGGTGAACTGGGTCTGCGTCCAGTCTTTGTCCTGGACTCCTCGCTGATTTTCCCACTCCTCCCTTTGTGGAGGCCCCCAGTGCCAGATTAAAAATGGTGCTTACATCTACTGGTTGTTGTTCATGCACTCATTTGCTTTTCCCTCCTCTTCTGAATTAAGACAATAATGCTGAATTTACTGTTACTTATTATAATTTCAGGTCCGCACAAAAGTTCTTTGAACCATCAGGGTTTTCTTAAAAAAAACCTTCAAAATATTCACTTCTTTGTTAACAAGCACTGCAACCTTGAGACTATGTCTATGTATGTGCCTGTGTCTGATTCATCCCTGAAGTACCCAGTTAAATGAACTCTTTGGATTGCTGGTGACAAAAATTATGGTTGTGGATTTGACTGATTTCCATGCCAGCAATTTAATACATCCATACATGTTCTTGATGTCAGGTATCCTTCTCAATTGGAGAATTACATTCTTGGGGCAGCCCTGAGTAGGTTTTCGTAGGCATCTGCAGGAGGAAATAAATTTACATAAAGCAAGAGAGACTTAAGCCTGTGCAGATTTGATCTTCTCGAGAATGAAGTGGCACAGAAAATAGGACTGAAGTTGCAGGAAAGTGTTAGCTTTAAACAAAAACAATTGAAAAATAAAGATCCCAAGGCGGCTGCATTCCTTCTAAATCAAAAGCAGCTGAAATGTCATTCCCCCTGTGCTATGATGCCACCTACGGGATTTCTGTGGGGAACACAACCCTGACCACAGCGTTTAGATTTTTAATCTTAGGGTTGAAGGTTTATTTTAAAACCACAAGAGCATGATGTCCTCCTGAGTCTATCAAAACAAATGTTTCCCACTCTGTAGTTAGCTATTTCTGTATTGAATTTCAGGAAAGTTGAATTCCTTCTCAGAAACTTTGGTGCGTTGCTGTCAGCAATTACAGACCTGAGCCCAGCACCTCATATACTTCCTGCCCACAGAGGCATCTCTAAAATGCTTAGTGCATAGTAGATCTGTCTTGTAAAAAAATCATCAGAGTAAATCAATCTATGAAAAATCTTGTGAGTTTCTGCAGACATCACAGCAGTGATTTTGAGCCTGTGAAATTAATACGTGTTTTGGAGAGCAGAGGATTTCTGCGTTAAAAGATTAGCATTTGGGAGCCATAATTAAATGCAAACTTCAAAAAATACATCTGAAACTGTAATACTAGTCCTAAACTCCAGACAAGTGACCTGAGTGTTAAACATTCAAAGTAGAAGCATCTGAGTTGTGGCTGTGAGTCTTTTACTAACCTGTATATTTTGGGCAAGACCTTTCATTCCACAAGACAGAAAAGGCCGTAGTATATGACAGAAGATATGTACTCTTCAGGAATAAGTAGTAATGTGTGGAATGTGTTTTCAACTCACTTGATTCTTTCCAAACACAGAACTGTTGTCACTAAGTTGTGGGTTGAATTGCCCAAGTAAAGCACAGAGCTCTCATTCAAGCCAGTAGGGCTGCTGGAGGTTCAGTAACGCCTTTTATCCTGATTGGAAGAGACTGGACAAATTCAACCCTCTTGCTCAGTGAGTGCCGTTTTTTTTCAAGGGTGTCAAGTACCTGCCTGGTGGATGTGGCACAGCACTGTGGGATGGCTGCAGGTGGGTGGGATGTACTAAGGAAAACATTTCAAAGATATTTGATATTTATTATGAGTAGATGCAAGAAGGTTTTTTTTTCCTCAATGAGAACAAGCAGGCATTGGAATAATTTCTCCAGGGAAGAAAGTTGTCAATTCCCCAGCACTGGACACTTTTAAGGTTGAGCTGGACTGACTTCTGGGCCATCTTTACACTGTGCTTTTGCCAAGTAAGGTTGGACCAGATGATGCCTGGGGTTCCTTCCAGCCTGGTATTCTGTGATTCTGTGATTATGTGTTGCCGCAATGGAACTGTTGATCTAAAATTAATTTGCAGAGAGAAAATACGTTATGGAATTCAAATCCAAACACTGGAAATAACCACAATTTAAAAATGCAAGGTAAGTGAGGAGACCAACAAAGTGTTTAGCATGTATGGTAGTACTTTTCAGCTACTCAGAGCTTTATTACAGAATTACAGCATTGTTGATGTGGGAAGAAGCAGAGCCACCTAGAGCCCAGGGCTGTGTCCCAACATGTGTTGACTATCTTCAAGGATGGAAAATACCTTTGTCCTCTCTGGGCAACCTGTGCCAAGCACTGTTTTAACCAATCTCACAGTAAAAGTGATGTTCAGGTGAAGTTTGAGGTTTCTCGTTTGTGTCCACTGCCTCTTTGTCCTGCCAGCAGGGTCTGCCTTTCCTAACACTTCTAGATAAAGAATGGGGCCTTGGAAAATTACATCTGCCAATAACAAAGCAGTTAAAGTCTGCTGCAGAGGGCAGTAAAAATGTATCGAAGATTAGCAGCAGCTGCCCACCTATTTACTAAGAATAAGTGTTCCTGCTGTGTTCTGGTAGGAGGCTTCTCTGCTGTTAAAAATCAGAGCATCAAAGGATGGCACAGTTGCTACATCCACACTGCCAATGCCTTTATCTTCACCTGGATCAGTTCATGGCTGAGGGACAGCACTGTTGTACACAGGAAACTCGGGTGAGCTATTCAGTTTGGGGAAGTTGGGATTGAGAACAAGGACTGAACAATTTTTTTATTGCAGAGTGTGGTCCAGTGATGTGAACTCAGTCTGCTTATAATTGTGTAGATTTGCTATTTATTTACTTGTTGAATTTGAGTGTGCTGCTTCTGACTGTGTAACAGAAAATGAACACAAGGTGTGATGGATCATGGGTCACGCATGAGAGCAAGAAGAGCCACAGTAATGGTTAACAGTCTGTGTTTCTGTACTGCACATGCCCTTGATGCAGCAACAATGATGTGAAAAGTTCAAAGAGCATTTCTGAGGCTCTGGCCCTTGCTCACACCCATGTTTGCCTCTGAAGTTTTTTAAACAGCTGCCAAGAGAAACTTCTCCACATGAACAAAACAGATGCTGTTACCGGATTGTAATCAAGCCTTTGCATATTTTTGAGTGTGCTTAAACTTGACTAAAAATCCTTCTCAGAATAATGAAATGCATTTCAGTTCCATGTATCACTGTTGTTACAATCTGTACTATGTTAGCTGCTTTGCCATCACAACTGACTGACCTGGGACAACGGTAACTCAGCTCCCCTCCATAGGACACAGCATTGCTTGCTCTGTTCCTAAGCTGTGGTCACTGACCAGCACTGCCTGGCTGTGCCATCTCCCAGAGCAGGGTGGGAAGTCTCTGTTGAGGTTGTTTGTGATGGCATATCCTTATTGCATTACGTATGGAAGGAAATAATAGTTTCCATCTCTCTTTTCTGCTAGTCTCTGTGATAAGCATTCTGTTACATGGTTTCATTCCTCTGACTCTTTCTGCCTGTACAGTTTCTCCTGTTGAAACCTAAAGCCAGAAAGGAAAATACAATAGATTTAATTTTTTCTACTTTGGAAATGTGTATTTGCATTTCTCACATCTCTTTTGACTCCTCTGGGCCTTGAGTGAGGTCCTAAAGCTGTGGTGCAGGGACGCAGCAAGTCCTGCATTAGGGATATGAGCAGCACTTCAGAAAGTACTGCAGCCACAAGATGCTGATCCAGAGTTTACATTGCCACTTCAAGCCTGGTAAAGAAGCAAAATGCACAACCTGCCATATTCAACACATGCACAGGGAATGTGTGTGTGTGACAGCATTTGTTTTCCAGCATGGAAGCCAGATGGGCTGCTTGTTTTATCTTGTTTTCTGGCTAAGACGTGTCCCTGCTTCTATCTGGATGAAGCTGGTGGTGCCCACAGCCACTGCTAATGACAACACAGCCACAGCCTTGCTGACAGCAGCTCAGTTGCTGCATGGAATTAATGGCTGCAAATATTTAAACTTACTTTGTTATGCCAGAGGCCCCGACGTGGCAGCGGTCTGATGGCTCCTGACTGATGCCACTGGTACTTGGAAGCTGCTCTTACTGCCCTGAGCAGGAGGGACCAGAGTGAAAAAACCGGAGGGAACTCAGAGGAAAATGAACTGCTGCAGCTGAGTGCACTTGAGAATGAAACCATCCAAAGTTATCTTTAACCTTTTTGCATGAATATTGCCAGACAACATAGTGTATAAATTACGTAATAAGTCAGTGTGACCCTGCATCTTTGGTTGCCATTTGTACTTGAAATTCAAACTTCAAAACATTAACCCCTTATATTTGGATTCTTTACTAAAATAAATTGCTAAATTTTCTACAATGGCCAAATGTGCTCTTCCTGTAGAGGCTGATATGGAGCCTGATACAGAACACTGTGATAGAAATATATTTATATGCATATATATGTGTATATTTGTGTGTAGAATCATATATGTGCATATGAATATGTCTTCATTTATATTTACTGAATGTTGCTCCTGCTGCTGCAGCTTAAAAACGTGGCTAAAAAGTAAATTTATACACCAAACAGTAGTAACAACCCATCCACTTCTTCCACTGTCAGCAAACAGTGTGGAATTGCAGAACACCAAGCTGAAGAGCAAGCTTTAATTTGAAACCTGCCACATTAGCACCAGTGAGAACTTCTGTTCTGCTGTATATCATAACATAAATAATAAATGATTGAATCATTTAACTCCCTAGGACTATTCAGCAGTGCTGCAGAGGAATGCTGGCTTAGAGGCAGAGTCAGAACTTGATAAAACAGATTGAAGACCTTCGTATATATTGCAGTTCATGCTGAGAACTGAGCACAAAGAGGCAAATTGAGAAATCTTGCCAAGCACAACAGAAGGCATTTGCAAAAACACAGGGGTGGCTCTTTACAGCAAGAAGCTATGGAATTTTGAAGGAGTGTCAGAATTACAGAGGCATCAACACCCTTTGGCTCAGGTTACTCTCCTTAGTGGACCTGGCCAAATGAAGCAGAATCCAGCTTTGAGGAAGGCAAATCAGAAAATACTCTGGGGGGAAGAATAGATTTATTCTGTTTTAAGAAAGGACTGAGATCTAATTAACTCTGTTAACTCTAATAATCTGTTAATACAAGTTTGGAAGTCATTTATAGGTTCACAGATGTGTTATATATATACACATATAATCAGAATTGTTCTCATATATATGATAATGAAAAATGTAAGGTTAATAACCTTTCTTTATGTAAGTAATGGTAGGTTTACTGCACTATTTCAGGAACTATTGCATCTTCAGGGAAGGCTGTCCTTTATTTTTTATTCTCCTTTATGTCCTAGGAACTGAAAGGCAAAAAAAATCCTTTTACAAGAGCTTTTACTTAGATATTTCACTGTTGCCTCAGAAGATCATCTGATCCAACCTTTTGGTTCATTTAGCACCATGTCCAGTTGTATCTTGAAAACTTCCAGCTGGGGGAACTCCACCATGTTCCTGGGGAGTTTATTCCAGGGATTTGTTGTTACCACTGTAAAAAAATGTCTTTCTTATATTGAGATTAAATGCTCCCACTTTTTTTCCATTAAGCAGTGCATGTACAAAGTCCATTAAAATTAAGAAAGGTTTTGGGCAATTGATGTTTTCCCAGTTTTCAAGTAAGTGCCTTTGCTTTCAATATTAGTTATACACAATTGGCCTTCCATAATGCAAATGTTGGTAGCATTGAATTTGTATAGAATTATAGCTTCAAATATAACTGAAACCTCCAGCTTCATGGGGTTAATTAACAAAAGCTGATGTATATCAGCATTTCCTTTTGACTGTAGTTGTGATAACTTGAGACAAACCAACCTGCTAGGGCTTGGAAACATTTTTCTCACAGGTATTTTTGTTTGTTTATGGGCTAAGACTCTCTTTGGCTTATGCAATGAGCTCTGCATTTTGCAAAAGTTTGCAGCCCAGAGAGGGCTGGGAGAGAGCCCAAAACAAGCAGTGCCTAAATGCCTATAAGGGAGGCAGGATGCCTTAGCAGTGGAAGGTGCAGCCACTCACAGGAGGTGACAGGGTTACCTGCAGTTGTCACCTTCATTACTGCTCCACAAGGAGTAGCTGGAGCCACTGTCTCACTGTATAAAAGCACCAGTTCAAAGAACTTGCAGGAAGTTGCAATCAGTCTTGCACAACTCTGGCAGAGAAATGTTTTTTCCCCTAATTGTTACTGTTCGGGATTCACTTGACTATAGGGTCACCTTACAGTCCAGACTTCAAATATGAAACACTTAGGCCACAGTCTCACAGAGCAATCATGTATTTGTATTTGCTCATGTAAATGCTCCCAGGGCTTCCTAGGACTAGAGGTGGTGGGGAAAAGTTTTGAAATATCCTTTGTTATGTGTAAAAGGAAGAGCTGGAGAAGTGTCATGACCTCAGTAGAGATGTATAAATAACATTTAACCTTTGATTTGAGAGACACCAAAAAAAGCACCATAAAAGCAGAGCAAGGGAGAGGAGTGGGGCTGTGAAGTGACACTGTAGTTCCAGGTGTGATTTTGTGCCCACTCAGAACTGACTGTTCCTCACCTCCAAAATTCAGATGCCAGCTCCTCTGGATTCAGAACTCAGCCAGAAATCTCTTGCTTTTACTTGCTCTGGTATTTGTCCCTGTGGCCAATCCTCTCCTGGGGGTGTACAAAGTGGCACCTCTGGCATCTCCGCTTCCATGCCACCCTGCTGGGAAGAGCCAAACTAAGGAAACTGAAAGAGGACGGTGGCATCTCTCTGGAGCCAGTTATTGCCATTGCTGGTTTTCAGCAGTGAAGCAAAGAGTGTTTTGTAAATGTTTCATCTGGGTCCTATTAGAAAAGCAACAAACAGGCTTGTGCTGCTTTGAAGTGCCCTTGTGCTGTCTCCATTCCTTTTAAGTGAACCCAGATTTCCACACAGATGGTGACAGAAGATCGTTAGCACCTTTATGGAAAACTCCTCTGAAACCTGTATCAGATTTGTCCCCCTCAGGTTCAAATTTCCCAAGGTGCAATTAGGACTGGGCTTAGTTTCTTCTATTTTTTATCCCATTTCAACTGAATTCAAAACCCACGAGTAAACAGTTTCTTCATTCTTTTGAGGTAGTCCAAGGTCTTGAGAAAACCTAGGAAATACTTAAGTGCTTTTGTTCATCCAGAAAAAAGAGCATAAACCCTGTACAGTCTGAATGCTGGACTTCTGTTTCAGAATTTAGGATTCTGTGAAACCTCATTGATTCTGTACAAATTTAACCTCTCAAAAGCTTCAGTCTTTTCTAGCAAGCAATGGACACTGACATATAAATTACAGAATCACAATCTCTGGGCTTAAATTCTGCTTCTTCCAGATTCATCGCACAAATTAAGGCAACTTTTTTGTTACAATTTCTCATCAAAGAAAATTTTCACAGACGTATAAAAGTAAATTCACTGTATATTCTATTCCACAAAAAGTGTGCTTTTAAAGCTCTTTACTAAGTTTTTCAGTGTGGTGCATATATATATAGACACAAACACACAAGACATAAACACACACGTATGCGTGTGTATATATAAACTTTTTTTTCTTAAGACATTTATAATTCCTTTTTTCAGTAGGCATCAGATTTGCTTCAGCTAAATGCTAGTCAAGCTAAAAAAATACATATTGAAGAGATATTTGCTAATGGTTTGGAAAAATTAAACAATCTGAATTGTTTGAAGTTTCTGGGGCTATCATCTGAGCCATTTCAGTTCAAAAAGCTTTTCAAAAATGCATCCATTCTATTTCTGTGTCCAAGTCTAAAGAATACACAGAACAAATTTCAGAAACAGATGGATTATCAACATACTCAAGTTTTTTATTGCAAGACTTGGATGATTATGTGCATGAGTCTTCCTCAAGGTATTTGGCAAGAACATTTTCATCCTTGAGACCCTGTTGACATCTATTTGGGAACATTATCTGTGTGAGTCATGCATGTATGCAAGTGCAGTTAGTCTTAAGTGCTTATTTTGACAGAGAAAGGGAAATATATGCAATGTTGCTGAATCCATAAAATTACATGCATTCTACACAAGAACACAAGACACAAGTGTTTATTAAAATAAAAAGCTTTAATGCTTTTGCATTTAAAAGATTTAGCAGAAAATAATTGCTACAAACATGCTACAACATACATGTTCAAAAAGTTTTCAGTGCTTTCTTTCAAAGTTCAGCATTTTGGCAAAAATAAGTTTTTCTGTATATACTTCAAAACTTGGCTATCATAATACTGATATAAAATACTTCATGTAGAGTAAAGTCAGGTGCATAAAATACAATAAGTAATAAACCATACTGTTTGTATAAACATTTAAAGTATAAATTTCATTAGATAACATGCAAATACTGCAATATTTTAAATGGCACTTAAATATAGATACTGAGATTCTTTATATTTTGCATCCAATATGAGATTCTGAAATGTACAAAACTATAAAAAGAACACATCTCTTCACTGAAGTCAGGTACTAGCATAGAGCTTGATTGTCATTTTACAAGCAGTGAGCCCAAAGTCCTGCAAGTCTTCACTAGTCCAAGGAAAGATGTCTACTGAAATAGGCCCAGTGGTAGTTAGTTTTCTTCATAATAAAACATGAAAGCATATTTACATGAGAATAAACTCTTAAATTTTTGGTAAGGTAATTAAGTAGCAGCAATCTGTTTCTTCCAAAAATGATGTTTAAAATAGGTGCATGCTTTCGTTGTCACTGATATGCATCTGAATAATATAAAATTAGCATTCTTCAGTAAACTCAAAACACTGTTTAGTTCATGGCTGAAAAAACCCTATAAGATCCCTTCTCCTCAAAATCATAAATCCATAATGTCAGAACCTTCCAGAGCATATTTATATTTCCAAGATCCATGGAAAACGATCTAATTGTGCTGAAACAGTCATCTGACTAGTTATGGGTACGAGAATAATCTTTTCACATTATTCAAATACTTTTAGTCCTTCATTAAAAAATGTAAGTTCATCAAATCTTCCACATTTTTTGTTTTCTGGTTCAGTGATCAACAACTCCAAATGTCCTTCACAATACAAATGCCACAATGCTCATGCACATTTCCCAAGCACTTATATGTAATATCTCAATGCTGATGACAAGGGGAATAGAAGGCTTATGAAGAGGGAGTGCAGAGCAGGCACCGCTTGAGCAGAAGCAGAAGAAATGCTAAATGAAACTTGTACTTGAGATGCAATTAGAGCTGACAGTGGCACGTGTGACGCTAATGTTGGGCTGTCCGAATTGATCAGAGACTCGATCTTTTCTGCCTCTTTATTGCAGGCTTCAATCTAGAGGGAAAAAAAAGTTATTATTTCTCTTCTTAACCATGTAAAATGCCAATACAAAAATATTCCCATCAGCACATAAAATTTATATAATTTTGGGGAGTACTTGGAAAACAGATCAGAGGTCTCATCATAGACTTTGGTACTATGAAAACTCCTGTGGAAGCCCTGAGCAGTAGAAAAGGAAAAGGAAGGAAGCTATATCAAAGTTAGTGTGGGTGATAAGTTTTGAATGTAGATGCAAAAAAGCCCACAGTGAATTATCACTAAAGAAAGTGCCTCTAAAACTGAGGACTTCCTTCCTGATTGACCAACTTACTTCCTTGAAGTCTGCAATGGTGGAAAAACCCAGATTTTCTCCTTCCTGGGATTTTTCTTCCAAATGAGAGATAACTGATTTCGTTTATGGGAAAGGGAGAAAAGAATGGAAGTAACAGAACCTGGGAAACTGCAGGTTTCCATTCCCCCACTGACATGACCATATTCATGAATTTCTGTTAGGAAATTATTTTTTTCCACTTCATTTTCTACTGCACCCTAGAATTAAGTAATAAGGAATTGAGTAATAAGTCTCTTTAAAAGCATTGGAAGCTGCCTCTGGTGAAGTTTAAACTTGACAAGCTTAATATCTGGAGGTCCAAAGCTTTGAAAGTGGAGAAGTGTCTGGCTCAGCAATGGGTGCCACCAATGAGGTAAGCAGTGGTGGCCTCTGATTTTGGAGTCCTCCTCCCCCCAGGAATCTGATAGCACCTGCTGCAGATGGAGTGAGAGCTGACCAGGCTGGCTGACCAGGCTGGCAAGACTTTCCTTCCTAAGTCCTGGTAATATTTTGGGCCATTTCTGCTAGAGAAGGAGATGGAAGTTGGCACTGACTTGGACATAACAGGGCATGAGCAATCAAATTACACACAGCATATCTGCCTGAGAAACAAGCACCATCCTACACGTACAAAAGTGAAGCAAATTCATATTCATGCGGGGTAAATAAAATAATAACATAATCTACCTGCAATGGTTTGGGGTTCTGATCCACAGGAATGATGAGAATCACAATTTCTGATTCTATGCTTAAGTATCCAAACACATCACACTGTGGCACTGACACATGCAGGCGGATTTTTTCAAGTATGTCAAGTACCGTTATCGGCTTTTTATTTGTTACCTGGAGGAAAACAAAGAACTCTGTGGGTGATGTGATATTATGGAAAATCCTCCTCCTCAGTTTTATAACATTATGTCATGCCAGAAAATGTGTTTCAGCCATTAAACTACTTAGTTCCAAACTCTACTCTAAATGCTAGCAAAAGCCCTAAAGGATTCAATGCTTCTAAAACATCATTCTAAGAAATGACTCACTGATTCTAAAAAACCTGAAAATCAACCCCTCCAAAAACGTAAAAAAAAAAAAAGCGAAGGAAGGAAAGAAAGAGGAAAAATATTTACTTCTTATTAACTGTGGTTTTGATACGTGTTGTTGTCCACCTTCATGGTTAATGTGTCTATGTATCACATACCTCAAAATAATGTAACTGGTTATCTGTTACAGTGCTCCCACACTGATAAACAAGAGACAGAGCAGCCCTAGATTTATAGAACTCTGTAGTATTTGAAGCAGTTTTTTCTCACATGAACCAGCTGTCTGAACTAAAAGAGGCAGACATTACAATCCAGGTATTAGGGTGCTTAGTAGGTGAGAGTAGTTATCACCACTACTTGAATAAGACCAATACATTTCTTTAACTAGAAAGCCTTCTTCTAACAGAAACTAAAAATTCTTCTTCACAGTCACATGTTGTAATGTATGAACTGAGAAGCTGCAGTAGCCACTGTGTCCCTGGTACCATTAGAGATGACAACTGGACAACACTCCAGGATGCAGTCATGACCCAAGAGACACGGTTACTCAGCAAAATTGGTCAACATACTTACACAGCACCTACAAACACAAAATCTCTGACAGGAAAGCAGTAGAATCATAGATGCGGTTCCTATATAATTTGTCTGCATTATTACAAGCAAAAAACTGCAAACTGCAGTATTTTACAAACTGCAAACCTGAGTCTGCTTGTTTGTGCCTACTCTAATTCTGTTTTGCTTTGCATTGTAATTCAATTTATGACTCAGATAAAGAAATAAAGGAAAGTATAAGCAGTACAAGGAAAAAAAAGCCCTCACAAATAACAACTAAAAAATAATGGTTTTTATAACATGTTAACCTTTCAGGAGGAAGTGCACTGTAACTTGACTTTTCATATACCATTTAACATTAGGCATGATTGAACTGTTTACCCTTGCAAAATTATCCAGCTTGTCTTTGTCATATAGGATTCTCAGCATTCCAGCACATAGTGGGCAGCAGGCTCCTATGTGAATTAAAGAAATCTCAGTAATAAAAACACTTTTTCACTTTTAAGTAAGCAAGAGTCAAAATTTGAATATTAATTAAGCATGAATATAGCAAAATTTTCAAAGCAAAGTAAATGTTTCAATTTGACAGCAGAATTGCACATTTCTAATGTTTTTATAATATTGAAAACATTTATAATGCAAAATCAGTCACCTTTCAACACTCATTTACTACTAACAGCATGAAGCAACAAGATGAATTTTCAATCTTTTTAAGATCCTTCATTATTGTAAGCTAAAAACTGGAGGCACTGTGTGTACCACAAGATTTTGTATGGATGCATGCATATCACCTACAGAAATTATGGATTTCAAGAGCTGATATGGCTAGGACATGAAAGAAGCTTCACGTACATTGCAAGCATTAATTTCTGCAGTTACACCATGTTGGAGAGTAAAATCTTTAGATAACAAGGGAGAAAAAGTGCTTGTCTGACAGACATCGTATTTCTCCGACTGTTTTTCCTCACCATGTCAGAAACCAAAGGGATAATATTTCAGCTTTCTATCCATGCCTCTGTATTAAATCCACTCTCCAACTTCTATGTAATTCACATTCACAGAGTGACATTTACAGTACTAAATGTTATTACAAAGCATGAAGACCTTTTTCAAATGGGGTGAGAAAGGAGAAAAAGAAAGAAAACTTCCATTTCAAGAACAGAGCTTTTCTTGCTCTGTGTATTACCTGTGATTAGTTGTTGTTTCATAAAGGAAGCACTTGAGAAAACAATAAAAAACTGGTTCAAACCAGCACACTGCAAAACTACTTCTGCTGTCTTCCACAGTACTGTGAATACATATGGTATTTCACTCTGTCTTCTAATTAAATACCATCTTTGCCCTTCTGGGAACCCTATGCTGATGACAGCACAGCATTCCACTGTGGTATCTGTGCTGCCACTTCCGAAAAATTACTCACCGGATTCCTAGAAGCGTTGTACCCTGGACACCACAGAGCTCATTCGTTTCTCCCAAACCCATCCCAGCTGCCAGTCTCTAAAAGACTGAAGGAGCATCCCACCAAAGTCAAGGCCTCTCCAATTCAGGTTTACTCGTCTAAGTCCTGATCCTGGCTTGTTCTAGCCCTAAGCAGAGTCATTACTTTATGCTTTCTGTTAATACAACATTTTAAAGCCTGCGTTTTGTTCCAAGTATCGCCCTATTTATCCCCAGAGCCCAGAGCACTCTCCCAACTCTGCGGTGACCCGCCCCACCTGGCGCAAGGACCGGTTTGCAGCCGGTGGCAGAGAGCTGGGGGCACCTGACGAAGGCACACTCGGAGTGGAAGCCGTAGTCTGAGAGCGCGCCCACGGCCTGGCAGTGCCCCTGGTAGTCCACGGCCACGCGGTCGGCGTAGGCGGCGCAGACGCTGCCGTAGGTCTCCCCGTTGTGCCCGCACACGGGCTCCAGCGACCTGCAGAAGGGCTGGAACACACAGCAACACCTGCAGCGTCAGCTCAGCCCTGCTGCACAAACTGCTGAGTAGTTTCAACACGAGGAAAGCCAAAGTTAATGGGAATTCACTGCTAATATTGTCAGAACTTTGAAAAGGTAGGAAATCCAGAGGAAATAACCTGCCAGTTTATGAATGGGCCATAAATGAAAAGGGTAAGTACTTCAAGAAGGTGACAGAGTCTGAGAAATGCAGAATAAAATATATTTCAGAAACTAACAACTTTTGTTCTGTCCCATGCTTAAACAAAATGTCCATATTTAAACTAACTTATTTAATCAATTTAAATAATTATAATTTCACCATACCTTAAAATATTCTATTAATAAAATTAATTTTTTTAACAACTCATTAGTAATTTATTAATTCATCTTAGTGTGGTTTTGTGTGCTTAAAATTTAGTGTGCATGCACATGTGTTTCTAACACGTTGTATGTTTTTATACATCACTTATTTACCTACATTACTAATATTTGTGTATGTTTTATTGTAAGGTGACAGAAGTAGCTTGTCTAACACCACCGTAGAGAGCGGTGGGATGCAAAAACTAAACCTAATTTTAATCCTTCTCAAGGATTAATATGAAGACTAATCCAATGCAGACTAACTAGAAAATTATTAGACTGCCTAGTCTATAAATAGATCCTGAGCAATGAACTTGGTAAACCCAGGGCACAATCACACAAAAAGCTAAAGACTTTGTATGACTGGGCATTATTTTATATTTCAACAAGTTAAAATTGGTAAGAATTAGCATTTAAGTAACCAAGGAACTGCCCTAATTACTGCAAACACACCTTAGTGTGCAAGCTTCAATAGGAAGATATAAATATCAAGAGTATTACCCCCAAGAAAGCGTAAGTAGAGATTTTGATTGGCTTTGAGACAACTGTTAACTAAAGCACAGAAACATTTGACAAAATTCTGAAGATTGTGAGATTATTTTTATACTAGTTAAAAATAAGTTTTTAGATTACTACTTTTTATTAGAACACTTTATAAGCTATAAACTCCAAAAAGAATATTTAAAAAACACCCAAACAAACAAACAATATTTAAAAAAATAAAAATAAATAAAAATTGTTAAGTTGAACATCAAGGAACAAAGAAGATTTGATATTTATTGCCAGAACCACTTCCTACCTGGCATGGTCCTCGGTATGCCAAACTTTTTCCTTTTTGGTACAAAGTACACAAGTTAGTGTATTCCACATTGTCTGTGTCACAAACAGGATCCCGTGTCTGATCACAATTTAACTGCCTTGGCACACATTCATGCTGGCTGCATTCAAACTTCTCAAAACTGGTCAAGCAAACTTGTTTCTTTGGTATGCACCTGCAGAAAGTCATAATAATTTCATGTCATGTCACGGGATTATTTTTTTTAAGTCTCAAAAATTGAGGGAAAATATTTTCAGTGAAATTTTCTCCAGTGCTTTAGAACTAACTGTGGTTCAGCAGAGCTGCAGGAAATACAAGTGACAGAACACTCTGAATAGCCCTTTTCAGGTCTCATCACAAACCTGGAAGAGTTTCACACCACGTTTACTCAATGTATGTCAACACAACTACAGTTTCCACTAAAATTTATCTTTTACCAAGTATTTTTCGATTATTGACAAAGGCTTGGATAAATTTCTTATCTACTCCCATACTTCATTTTGTAAATGAATATTTAAGAACAGCTAGGCTAGAGAAAACATGGAAACAGCAAGAAGAAAAGATTCTATTGCAGAGGTCTAGTCTCACCCTTCTCTGAGAAAATGGTGAAAACAAGACCTACAAGATTACATGGTTTCAATTACAAATATCTAAATGGATTCTAACTTTGGAGGTTTGGGATACTGTACGACATCCCATCTAGAGGATGACTGCAAACAAACAGAAAAATCTCGTATTTACACTTTCTTGGCATTCCTCTGCAGCCTTCACAGACAAGTACACAGACAGAAAAACAGCAGGGAATACAAAAGGGAATTTCTTTCCCTTTTGTATTAAACATGTACCTTCCACAATCTTATCTGCTAAACATTTGGCATAGGCCCTGCAAGGCATCCCTCTGCTAGAGAAATGCCAGCCAATGCAGTCTGCTGAGCAGGCTGATGAAAGGTCTCATGGCCTCTCTGGACAACTCCCTCCTTCCATAAATTACAGCAGTGCTGCCATCACTGGATAAAGCACAATATGTCCTTATATAATAAGAATATGTCCTTATATAATAATGCACTCTCTGAGTGCTGCACTCCCATGCATTACAGACACGACTTTGATATTATGGAAGGCTCGGAAATTCTGAGATTTAAACACTTCACAAGTGGAATGTAAGATCCTAAATACATTCCAAGTGCATCAGGGGCATTTTCAGATGAGCATGTTCAGTTTGAGCTACATTATCAAACTGACCCAGAAAAATGTATTGTGTACAGTCCTTTACTGAAACTACAAGTTGAGGTTCTAAGCATAATGGTGTTTTGAAAAACTGGAAAGCCTCTACGTACTCTCCAAATTTCAAACATAAAAAGTAAAAAATGTTTATCCACAATGCAGGTTTGAAATTCCAATTTAGAATGCCATTATGGCTGTAACAGCTCCAAAACTAGTGTTTTCTCAGTATTTTTCTGCATCATGGCATTTTAAGTGCAGAAAAAGGAAAAAACCCTAAAATTGCTTACAATCAGCTTTCATGAAAGCACAATATTACACAACTTATTTTGATGGCTTTCTTTCAAAACAGAAAAATGCACTAATTCAAAGGAGACTACAATATTGCACAACACTGGGAAAATTGAAGACAGAGACCAATATTGTGAGCCACAGACTTTGATCTCTGTAAGAAAGGTCAGATTTTTTTTTTGACTGACACTAGTACAAAGCATACTTTTGTTTTAATACATTTGTCTATGCAGATTTTGCTTTTCTTGATACTGAAAAACCAGAGGTTGTACAGACGTAGTTTTCACAAGATTTCAGTCTAAGAAAAAAAAAGGGTGATTGGTATTTCCCTATTTTAGAGACAAAAAGCACAGATTACTGACTGAATAAGCAAGACTGACTCCAAGTCTTCAGTTCAGATGTGGGTCTTCTTTGTAAACTAGTAAAAGAAGGTGTGAAACAAAGTAGTAAAATGACAGTTATTGCCATTTTGACAAAATCTGATTCTGCCACTTTCGAAAGTGTATGTGAAGTCTCCTTTATTGCTAAACTGAGATCTGCATAACGAATTTAATTGACATAGCACTACAAAACTGGAACCAAGAACTGGCAGTTATTAAAGTCCAGTATTACTAACTATGATAAATAAAAAGCAGCTACTTCAAACAGTTATTTTTATTGGAATGGCCCCAAAGTAGAATGTTACAATATAAACACATTCAAAGAACACGTAAATCTGCTTTATCAGTGAGCGAAGCCAAAGAAAAGCTCAAGAACATATTCTGCTTTTACCTTTGATTTTTATTACAAGGGTTTGGGTTGCAAGGATCCTTGGAAATACATGATCCAAATTCAAACTGGTTGTCCTGGAGCCCAACGCAGCGAGCTATGCACGCGCTGGGATACGTGCGCCCATTCTGGCCACAGACTGGGACAAACTGGTCCACACAGTTACAGGGCAAACCTGCAAGAGCAACACAGAACAGGGACTGGGTGGACACTCATTTTCCATGACACAAGATACACAAGGCATCACTGAGGCGTCTCTGCCTTCAGCCCCTTTCTCCCACCTGTCATTTAGCAATGCTGGAGCACAAGGAGCAGGAAGGGAAGTTTGTGTCCTGCCTCTTTGCTCATTCTACTCAGCTTTCTCCATTATTCCCCTAAAGTCCTTATCGCTCATCCCTTGTGCACTCTGTCTCTACTTCATGGTTTGGAAAGTTACCTGTAAACTTCCGACGTTCATCCTCTGAGCTGTGCTCAGTTAGACACTGACGTGTAGAACAAATCAAGTTTCCAGCGAAACAGGAACAGACATTGCAATCGATATTAAAGGACGCTCCATGGCCTTCAAATAAATTAAGTAAATACATACAATTAATGCAAATACACCTGAAGACTACATATTCATATGCACTACACTGATATTACATTCTCATCAATTGTTTCTGTAATTTCCCTTTTCAGTATATTTTCCCACTGAAACTTCCATCCTTTTTTTTTCCAATAGATTTCAAGTTTTGCTTTATTCACTTAAAGGAAAAGTCTGTTCACATGTGGTTTTGATTAATTAGTTAACCACAGAAGCAAGCACTTAGTCTTTTCAAAGCCTGTATAAATTAGGTTTTCTGTTTGTTTTTCTTTTAAGAACAATAAATTCTGGCTAGCAAGTTTCATGTTTTCTTAAAGGTAAAGCTTTTGTAAAGACACATTTTTCTAAATTACATTTACATAAGCCTCCTAAACTTTTAGTTTCACACATAAAGCACAACTTGTATGTGTTTGTCAAGAGGTAGAAGTGCCAATGCTTCATTCCTTTGTTGGATTGGAATGTAATGTATAAGTCAGTAACATTTTCACACCTGAATCTAAGAATCAAACTGCAAACTTAGAGGATTTTTCTTCAATTTAGCAACTCCAGTTTGGTCTTCTCAACTGCTCATATGACTGCCCTTCACTGTGATGTATGCTTTGTATCAAATCAATTCATGTTGATGACAGACTCTGATCTATCCATAACCAAACTGGTTATCAAAGACTACCAACAAGTACACAGCTCTTGAAGAAAACGTAATAGTAATTACCTTACAAAATAAGGTAATTCCCTCTCATCTCTTTTCAAAGGGTTGAGATTGAGAATTAGAATTTCTAAGAAAATATTACACAGGCACAAGGAAACCCCTCAGCACTGGAGCAATTCAGAAGAGGTGCTCAGAGATGAGGGCAGAACAAGAGGGGGTGGGAGAGAAAGCCTCTGTACCACAAAAAACTCTCTTTACCAATATAGTACCACAGTACTTCTCAAAGGAGCAAAGCATTTGCCAGCAGGGAAGAAAAGCTTAGAAGGTAATGCCAAACACAGGATCTCAGGTGATTCTTCAGAGTACCTGACTTAGGATCCACCTGAAAACTGTGCAGGGCTATTGTTTTTCACTGTTAAAGAGCGCACACAGCACCCTGTCCTCATCAGTAATCATTTCATTGGCTGGAGTCAACTCATAACACAAAAAACCCCAGCATCATTCAAAACATTCAGAGTTGTTTTCTTTATAGAGAATGGTTTTAAAAAACACCGTTCAGATGTTATGTCTAAACCCTGGCTTTTTACAACTGACATATAAACAAATGAAATATAGTTACTGCAAAATATTTACATGGTGACCATAAACTTTTAATTCTTTGCTTTCAATGCATCAGCTAACAAATTTGGAACCTAGTAATTTTTATTTTTATTACATAATACCTAGAATCTTAATCACCACAAACACTTCATAAGTCACTATGGCAAAAGAGGAAGCTGTCTGGTTTTGGGGTTGTTTGTTTTTAAATGGACAGCACTTACTGAAAACCTACAGCTACACAGATTGTTACGGTTCCCAGAACAAGTGAGAGCTGTACACTGTGCAACCATAAAATACAAATACAGCATCAAACATCTTTGTGATTATTTTCACCAGTAATCTGAAAAACTGCAAGTTTCCTTGGATAGAATGGTTCATAAAAAGTTACAGTCACCATTTAAAAACTGTATTTATTAACAACTGTATCTTAAAAGCACCCACTTTCACCAGGTATTTTCTACAACTGCCCATCAAATATATTGTTCATGTTGAGATGTTTTCATTGTTCTGCTTCCATGAACAAATAGTACCAACTCTAAAAAAAAAAAAAAGAAAATAACAAAAGAAAAGAAGAAAAGTTTTAAGTATGTTTGGCTGCCTTTTATCTTCTTTGGAAAACAAAACCAAAAAACCAGATTCCAAAATCCCCCATTCCATTCCCTGGAAGACTGCAGGCAGACTTTCCTGAGTGATGAAAATAATAGTACAATTGATTATTTAGCTCAACTTGGTATCCTTTGTGAGAAAGAAATATCCCAGTTTCCTGCTCTTTCATGATTTAGGGTTTGGTTCTCAATCTGAAAATTATATTTGTGACAAATGAAACTACAACAAGTGCCTTGCTTCTTAAGTTTTACTTAGTGTGAAAATAACTCATATCACGTGGTAAAAAAGAAACCTCAGTTATTTTGGACTCATGAGTATTTTTACCTTGCTTTAGCTCTGCTTGGACAACAGTCTGACAGTAGTTTAAAAGGGCTGATTTACAGACACTAAACAATGTCCAGTGCTGAGATATGTAACTGTTCACTAACAGTATATCTCTTGCTTGCTGATTCAAAGACACCAACTTCAGACAGGTCACAGCTCAGCACAGACTCCATTTTATATTCAAGACCTTTTGTAAGTTTCCCCCTACCTCCGTAGAAGCTTTTTTTTTGTTTTCTTTTTCCAAGATTATAATGCCAGTTTGCATGATAAAAATACACATTTAAAGCTCTCAAGCAAAGAATAAATCTGAAAATAAATCAATATAATCTTCTAAGAAGTATCACCTATCACATATCCTTGAACTTCTTTGACTGTCAGATTACGTAGAACCCAATTAATCCTTGTTACCCATGCCAATTTAAACTCTAAACAGGGAGCTGCTATGGTGAGGAAGATCTTAAAAAACCACAGTGTTCAATGCACCTTCATCATCATCATGTATTTGCTTACATGTTTATTTTTAGGCATAAGTTAGCTCCATGGATAAATATCTTAAACTATAATTCTTACTTAATATGGAAATTGTGCAAAACTTACTAGGGGATGTGTAGTGGAAGAGCTAAAGAAAAGGAAAAGGAGGAATTAAGTTGAATCAAGCAGGAAGATGCGTGGGAAAGCAAAGGGAAGAGGGGAAAAAGGGAATGGTTCAATGTAGACAGGTAGCCGGACAGTGTGCCTTTCTCACTGAATCCTACACTTGATCACTACAACCCATCCTATATTTTTATCCAATCCTATTTTTACACTTTTAAGATGTGTGCTTCCTCCTCTGAATAGGTGCATGAGTACTAACAAGGTCAGATGAACTCTAATCAGTAAGTAGGGAAAGAGGACTTTGTGACAACCACTGGAGTAGAAACACAAACCTTGGGAGTTCATGGGTCCAGATGCCACAAGCCACTGTAAGGAAGAAAAAAACCCCAACAAATCCAAAACAACCCCTCACCAACCATTTGGAGGTAGTAAAGAAACCATCCCATGCTAAAAAGAAATGGTGTACTGAAACACCCTTCACGCAGGACTGTGATTGATTGAGATAGGCACAGTTCAGTACTGATTTCAAAAATGGAACCCTCCAGCATATGTAAGACTTAACTCAGTATTAAATATAGGGATGCAATCATCAGCTTTTATTATTTTCTGATAAACTCTGAATTCAGATCCTCTGTGTCTTCTCACGTAGCTCAAAATTCCTTAGGTAAGGAGCAGGTGCTGGATGCATCACTGCTCTATTACTTACTTTTCCTTTGTCCTCCAACAATGCATGATTTCTGGAGGTCAACACAACGCATTTCCATACAGTTCTCCAGCAAGCCACTGTGTCCGCAGGTACAAATCTTGTAACACCCAACATCACCAGCTGAGGATGGAACTTGGATAAGTGTACCTTGTCGGACAATAAAATCGGAGGCTTCTCCCAGTTTGCAGCCTGCATACAAGGAAAAATTTTAGCTCATAAGTAGTAAACACATGGGCAAGTGCTACTAATAAAATTAATTACTACACTGACTTGCAAAAAACATAAGGTGTTCTTGAGCAGCCTTACTCTTGCCCTTACATTCACCCATTTCACAGAGGCAACAAGCAGCAAAAATAGAAGACGGTTGCTTGAGACAAAGTTCTGAAGTACCATGTTACTTTTGAGAAATAGACTTGAAATTACAATAATTCTCAAGTATTTTAATCTTCCAGCTCTGTAGTAGTATGAAACATGTTATATGACAAATAGTACACATGCTTCACCTTCTCCAATACAGAATTTGAATTAAAGGGTTTCACAAGCAAAGCCCAGTCATTTCCCTTCTCTCGCATATTTTATTGTGCCTTTCTTCTCTACTTGCACCTCTTAAGTGAACACTGAAAGATTCTTACAAGACATGTGAGGAGGGGAGAAAGGGAGAAAAAGCATGAAAAGTGGATTTAAAAAAGAAAGACTGGAAAAGAAAAGAAAAAAAAGTTTTAAAAATTGCAAGGAAAAAATAATAAATAGATTGAGATAACCCTACAAGGGGTGAACTGCAACAAACCCCCTGAAACTTTCAGCCAATAAAAAGACTGAATTAAAACATAAAAGTCACTTTCCAACCTTCAGAGGAAGCAAATTGTCTCTTCGAAAGCTCCGTATGAGCTTGTTTTCAGACGACTTTGAATGACTTTTGCAGCAAGTGAAGACAATACAACCTCTATAGTAATAAGGCTCAGCTTTCCAGGAAAACCAAAATATTTGTAAGGGTCATAGAAGCATAACCAAAACAATGTCCCTAGGGTCACACAAAGAATGAGCTGAAGTCTATCCTCACTTTTAAAAGAGCTCAAGTAGAGCAGATGTATTAGTGAAGTAAAATCCAGCTTTCCTTTTTAATCAGGAACCACTGGGGAAACTGCTGATCAGCCACAGAACTGCTGGAAGAAAAGAGGTTCAGGGAACTGATGTGAGACAGCTATGGCAATGTTCTCTATCACCTCCTCTAGAAAGGAGGCTGCTCCACACAATTCAGTGTAAAAATCAGTGTTGCTCACTTGCTCAGTCACACATATGTTCAAGTGGTCACCAAATGCACACTTTCCACTCTGCTTCAAGAACCACAGCTGACCCCTCATGTCACTGAATGACACCTTCTCCTTTTTTCTTTAAAGGAGAAAACTGTGGCAAGCACTACCAGCGCCTAGGGCAGAACAATGAAGGGGTTGTAGAAGTTGGACATTGCAGAGTCTCACACTTCCTTTTGTAGGTTTGATGTCAGTAACACCATCCAACCCTGCCATTTCAAAGTCAGGTTCCTGAAACTTATTCTGCATGAGGCTCACACTGCAATCAGCTCACATTTACACATGGTGCAGAGGTTAGATGACACCAGTGTTCTAAAAAAGCAGTTCCCAAATGACCATAAGTGTCTTTCTGGTGAGGTGCAACCACGTTAAAAGTGTCACTGAAGGAAGCAGAAGCAGAAACGCTGTCGGCTGCGTTGATGTCCAGACATCTTTGGTGGGAAGGGCTGGGCGCTGGGTAGTGAGAGGGGAGCTGTGGCACTGTGCATCTCTTGGTTCCTCTGGGTAGTATTCCTCTCTTTTTGTTATCTCCCTTTTCATCATCAGCACCATCACAATTATTATTATTATTAACTTTATTTCAGTGGCTAAACTGTTCCTGCCCAGGCCAGAGGGGAAAGCGAGTGAGCAGCTGTGCTCAGGTGCCAGCTGGTTAAACCATGGCACAGCAGCTCACTTCAAAATCTTCAACAACATTTCAATGACACATTTACCTGCAAAATTCAGTAGAGAAGCCCAAAAAACCTTACCAGGCACACACAAATATGGAAGACACAGCTCTCCAGATTGACATCCTTTTCTATTTACTTCACATAGCTGATTAGCTGCACATGGGTTTGGATTACATGGATGGGTGACATCTTCTACAATGTTGCCTAAAGAACTTGGGGCTGAAAACAGAATACACATCAGCCACACTGATTTAAATGAGGTTTATGTTTCTTCAGCAAACATAATGGCATTTTGTAAATCCAGTAAAATAGTATTTTTGACAATTCTGTGTATTTTTTTTACTTTATTTATAGATGTAGAAGCGTGATATGACCAGGTAGTTAACTTATTTTAATAGTTTAATCCTCAGTCCTGGAAATAATGACCCAGATGATCCTTCACATGCAAAATATATTTCCTTTATCTTGTCTGCCCAATAATTTTCTTGTCACATATGACCAATACAAGAAGGAATAGAAGTAATGAACTATGGCAACTTGAAAATTCAAATTTTCTCTAATACACTAAATAAAATGTCTCAAATTCAATACAATTTTCTTTAAAATGAACAATGAAGATTATTAAAAGTAATGAAAAGCATTCAAAGTATCCTGGTTTCTAATTTTTCTGCATAGGTATGTTAGTACTTACTCAGGTATGTATCCAAGGGTATACAGTTCTCCAAGTCATCTGTTGGAGATAAGAGCTCACAAATACTCTCAGCTGAGTGGCCTTCAGGGAATTTATTATGATCTCCACACTTCTTCAGTATTTCCACACAATCTGATCTACAGGTAAATAAAGAGACAGAACTTCATGAAGACTACTCAAAGAAAAAAGGGCTTCTATGAAAAAGATTTCTTTCTATGTTATTCCCTTCCCTGAATCCACAACTCCCCCAATATGCCTCACAGCAGAGTGTTTATATATATATAAATATATATTT
>VXBC01001354.1:577375-607241 GCA_013399945.1 Ploceus nigricollis | reverse complement strand
TGCAATTACTTTCAGACGCAAATAATTTTGTCTTATAGGGTACAAACCCACAGAAACATCTGTGCAAAAAAGGAATTTTGAAAATGAGTAACATGGAAATTTAACAAACATTTTAACCTTATTTATGATATACAACATTTCAGTAACCATGACTTTCTTGTCTATACAGTAAGACAGAGGAATACGCAGAGGTAATAATACATTGTGACATTTTACAAGTTCACGGGTTAACTTTTATTCTTGTAAGTTTTGTTACATCTGTTGTTAAATGCATTTCCAAAAGTTCATTCTAAAGAAAAAGTACTTATTTTCAAACTAACTAAAACCATATTTGCAGAAAGAAAGCTACATACAATCTCAAAATAAGTCTTAAAAACAATTCATTTTATTTTTGAAATCAAAGCATAGGAATTCCTTTATAAAATATTCAGTGTCTCTCTCCTACCTGTTATTAAAATTAGTGCAGTAAGTAAGATTTCTACAGCCCAGCTGACAAGGTTCTCGTACATCTGCTAAACAGGTCAACATGGAAACTTCAACTGCATTATACTCACAAAAGCGATCAAATTCTTGCCAGCTCTGTGAATTGCCCCAGCTCGTGCTATAAAGTTTAGTGCAGAGCTCTCTGAGAACAAAAAAGAAATAGAGATGAAGAAAATAAAATTAAAAGAACAGCAGCCATTCAGATGTAGCCCATCGCTTCTTTGCTCCATCACTCTGCCTCCGCTCACCGCAGAGGATTGTGTTAGAGCCCACAGCGTCTCCAAGGGCACCCAAATGTAGTGCTCAAAGCAAATAACCCATTTTGCTCAAGGATGTCAGCACATCTTTAAGCTAGTAAGATTGAAAGACTTCAGGATATAAAACTGCAATATCCAATAAAAATGTAACAACTGGAAACCTGAACTTACAACTTTGAGATTAAAACTATCCCAGCTGATTCTGCTGGTAATAAATCTAAGTTGACATCACAATGAACAACTTCTAATCTCATCCTTCAGCTTCAAATCACACTTTCTCCTCCTACAGAAATGACTGACAAGCAAAATACATTCCTTCTTTTGCCCTGATGTTTGAAACAGGGATACTGTTTGCTGCTTTTGTTTGAGATGTTTCCTGGTGTCAGCAACACCCAGCTCACATTGTTCATGGCAATGTCCTACAAACGACAAATGTTTCCATCCCAAGATATGGAACTTCACTGTGTTATTAGATCTCCTGCCTATTGAAAACTTGATAGAAGTATCCATTTTAGAATGCATTGCCAAAGCAAGGAACTAAAAGATACTTTATTAACTATCCTATGCTACAACGTTCTAAGAAATACTGTAACTCCAGGGCTCTACTACTAAACCTATTAAAGATCCTGCTGCATTCATGAGATGTTGTTACTGGAAACTTTGATTTAAAAGGAAGTAACAGCTCAAAAATGTTTGCCACTTATTCAGACACACTGATGCATTTAAAATGCAATCATCAGCTATTTTTCAAGTGGACAGAAAACCACTCTAGACTAAAAATGCCTCAATAATTTGCAAGTATGCAACAATTTGCTGAAAACCTTTGTTTTTCTAAATGTCAGAATAGTTAGTTCCCTTATTTAATTACTAAATTACCTAAGTTATTTTTCACCGACAAAAACCAGAAGGGCTTCTAGAAAGGAATACTGCCAAGGTTTTAACATGAAACAACAAGGCACTTGAGAGTTTGTGGAGCTGATTATCCTTCTGTCTCTCTTTAGCATCTCATTAAGACCTCTTAACCAGAGGTTGCAATATTGGCTATTATGACCACAAGTATGGTACAAGTTTCAATAACTTACTGTGTCTGCTATAATAAGCCAGTGGTATTATATAAGCAAAGGTTGATTCCTCTTATAAAACATTGTGTTTTGAGATACAAAGTAATGGACAGAATACATTACTCAACAGATTACTATCTGGTTACCTGAACCTGTATTTTTTCTATGAATCCCAGAACTTCCTATTTGATGTACACAGCAAGATTCAGCAAAGGCCAGAAACAAGACAAATTCCTAAATACTTTCACAATTGTAAACGAGGTTAGAGAGATACTGACCTACATGTGGAAGAATTTGCTTTTGAACAGCAATGGAGCTTAGCTCCATCGAGGCCTGTTGAAGGTGGAGGGTGCACAGTGACTCCTGGGTGAACAGATCTTGAACTCTCAAGAAAACATTGCCAAAGTGGGTCCTGAGGGAGAGGCATGGTTTTACAGCCTTCTATAAGTCCATCAACAATTTCAAGCTCTGTTTTCATGGACATTAGAATTCTTTTACAAGCAGTCTGACACGCATAGTCTTCTGCTCTATCACAGCAATACAAACCTGTTAACAAAATAGTTAACAGTCAAGCACAAAACAACATTAAAGATGCACAACGTAACAGCCCTGAGAAATAAAAGTGCTGTAAGGTGCCTTCTCCTCCTCCAAAGAATCTCAAATAACATTGCTTCTCCTAAAGAGATACAGAATCAACTCTGGAAAAAAACTACAAAGCCAATATGTAAAAATGAAAAGTAAATAAAAATTATTAATGCACCTAAACCAAAAGTTATCATCATATAAATTCATATAATGATTGCACCTAAACACAAAAGTTATCATCATATATATTCATATAATGATAGGAATACAATTTATATGATAGACTTCTACAATAACACATTTTATATAAAATGTACAAGAAGTACATTTTCAGTATATTCCATAACTTTCAGTAAAGAAGGATTTATTTGTACTTACTGTCTGTAGGGTTTCTCATTGGATATGACTGTGTGTAGTTATTCACGCAGCGTATAAGCTGAGGGCTGATAGATGCACAGTAATTTTCAACTGCTTTAATTTGTGACGGACCAGGAGAGGAATCTGTCCGAAAAATTGCTTGGCAATACTCCCGGCAGTTCGTATGGTGACCTGCGTAACTGCAACAGACTGACCCCACTGGGGAAGCAAAGAGACAAACAACAGAAAATCTATGGCTTCCTATGCAGAGAAATGAAGAGATGAGCAAGTATGACACACAAGGATGCTCAAGGAAAAGAAAGAAAAAAAAAAAAAGAAGAAATTCTATGCTCTATTGAAAAATCTCTGTCTACAGAATAACTGGAAATATCTGTAACTAGCCAAACTACATTTGTTTGTCTGGCAGGAGAAAAAAGTCAGTATTAAAGCTGCCTTGAAGTCAAGTTCAAGACATGAGCAAGCCAGCTGAATCTCATTTTCAGCTGTTTTGTTCTTATTTTAGGTAACCAGACATGTCCAATAATTGAATTATCAGAGAAATACTACTAATAAACAAACAAATATGAGAGTAGTATCATTCAAAAAACCCAGACAGATGGTATTGGAAATTCACCCATTTTTGCTATGTTGTTAAATATATATATATATAGTAGTTCTTGAGAACAGCTTCTACTGGAATTAATTCTGAGACACTGATTTCATTTTATAGAAACAGATATCAGGCCACAAAATGCATGGTTCTTCAACATTTCAACTATGCATTTAATTTTGCTACTTAGCACACATCAAATGAACAAGCAGAAGAAAAAGATGACAGAAAAGACAAATACAGATACACAAATTAAAAACTGATATTAATTATACAAATAGCCAAATCCCTTTATTACTTGAGTAAGACAATTTACTTGTGACTTTTGCTTATATGGGTCTGAAATCCACATGTTTGTGTATAGTTCACCTACATAATCTCTTATAGTTTAGAGAAAAAATGAATAATATAAAAGAAAAACAAAATAAACTATTCATTATATACTTACTTTCATTTCTGTTAATACAACTAAAGAGAGCATTCTGAAATTAAAACAAAAGCAGTGTTACAAGCCAGAAAACTTCAAATAAATATTTAAGTATCCAGTCATTTGTTATAATGAGCTAATAAACCTTTGGTATTATTTGCTTCAATTAGATTACGTTAAAACAAAACAACTATAACAAACAGTGAAACCAGGAAATTAAGAGATCAAGGGTCACCTAAAGTTCTGTGTGTACTCATAATAAAACAGATAAATATTCAAGCAAACAAGTCAATTGGAAGACTTTCCTGGACTAACTTAGAAATAGGGTAAACTGCTAAAATAGGGTGTCTCAAAATGTTGGGATTTTTTTTTGTAAGGACAAATATTTTAAAGATTCTAGGTAGAAAAAAAAAATTCTGCACAGATGGATGCATGTAAGTACTAAATCTCAACAAAATAACTCCATGACAATGTACCTTAAAAGCTAAACCATGCAACCAACTCCCTCGAACTGCAGCCGAAAGGCACAGCTGGGGGATGTACATCTCAAATGTCAGAAGAAGGGAAACACACACATCCTGCTGCTTTGTTTCAGAGGTCTCTAATCTGCAGACCAGTCATGGAATGGTTTGGGTTGGAAGGGATCTTAAGGCTCATCTAGTCACAACACCCTGCCATGGGCAGGGACATTTTCCACTAGACCAGGTTGCTCAGAGCCCCATCCAACATGGCCTTGAGCACTTCCAGGGATGGGGCATCGACAGCGACAGCTTCTCTGGGCAGCCTGTTCCAGTGCCTCACCACCCTCATCATAAAAAAAAAAAATTATTCTTTGTATCTAGTTTGAAACTACCCTCTTTTAGTATACAGTCATTAACTCTTGCCCTATCACAACAAGCCCTGCCAAAAAGTTCATTTCCTCTGGGCACCAGGAAGTGCTATAAGGTCTCCCAGGATCCTTTTCTTCTCCAGACTGAACAACTCCAGCTCTCTCAGCCTGTCTTCATAGAAGACATGCTCCATCTCTCTTTGTGGCTCTCCTCTGGACTCATTCCAACAGCTCCACATCTCTCCCGTGCTGAAGATGTAGCACTGGATGTAGCACATCCTGTACCTGGATGTAGCACTCCAGGTGGGTCTCACCAGAGCAGAGCAGAGGGGCAGAATCCCCTCCCTCATGACTACTGAACCCTTGCCAAAAAGCCCACAGTCTTCCCCACACTGAATAAGCACATTTCCCATTTAAAAAAATTAAATACTGCATATAAACTGTCTGGAACTCTATGAAAAGATGAAGCCATGAGACTGAAATTCCAAAATGTAGTTTCCAGTTATCAAAGACTAAAATTATATGATTGTGAGAAAAGAGAAATTTGAATTCAGAAATATCTAACCTCTACAATTCTCAGAATACCAGATTATAAAATCTGATCAAATACATCAATATAGTGACAAAACACAATCCCTATCTTCATAAAATTCCTGGTCCCCACTTCCCCTATCCCTATAATTAAACAAATTTGTATTTCACACAGAAGAGAGTATCTAGAGAAGAAAACAGAAACACCATCAGACTGATCCCAAATCATGTGGGATTACAGTCTTGCTTCAACACAGGAAAGCACCAGATGTGCTACTACCTCTAAGACAAGGAAGAGAGCTCAAAATGCAGACCTAGTTCAAGCTCAGTAGTTCACCACTCTTCATCTATTTTAGGTACTAGTTATTCATTGCATTGCAGAGAAATGGGTATCCCAAATAATCTTGGAGCTATTTTTGTGCAGATCTGTACTGCTGCAAACAAACGAAAATACAAATGTGTTAGGAATTAACTTGATTATTTTATTTTTCCTTTTGACTTAGATATTGTTTAGTGTGCAGGAATTTGTTTTTCATTCGTATTTTCTACTTGCTTTCTTCTGAACACAAGATCTTAAACAGGACAGTCCCAATACTGTAATGAGCAGCATCAAATTCCTTCTGTTAACACTCAGAAATTAATTTAAACCTTGGGTAAGCCATGGCAGATGTGGCAACGAAAGGCCCTAAGAGAATAAACACACATCTAACTTGAAAGTGTAAGTTATTTTTCCACAAACAGCAACTATTTATAATTCTAGTGATCATAAATAAAGCACAGGTATATTGATACACTTCACACAAAAACTGAAAAATCTGCCTTAAATAAAACAAAGCCCCAGATTTCATAAAGTAGCAATTCAGACATTTTATTTTCATGCAAAAATATCCTCTACAATATTTCAGATCTTTACTCCCAAAAGCACGGATACCACATTATTTCTCTCAGATTACAATGAATTTGCAGCAACATTCTTCATCCCAGCAGCACATTTTCATCTGATTAACTTCAAATGTTCCCTTCTTTCCTACACACAAACCAAATCCTGTTACGCATCTGTCTGTGTCACACAGATGAGGGACAAGAGAATTAATGGAGAAAGAACACTGAGGTGGGGTCACCATCCTACATCTGTAAAGAATAGATTTGTACTGCTGCCTAAAGGCTCATGACAATTTTGTAGCACCATATATCCTTCACTGTGGATACCAGGCAAAGGTTACCAGAAAGGCCCTGTTTTGATGTTGCCACCCGGTTTCCTTGGGACCTGCTACACACAACAGCACTCTGCCCCTAAACTGACTGTCCTCAGAAGCTGCTGAAATCTGACTTCTCCAGAGCCACCCTGCACGGAGCACTGGAAGGTGGCACACAAACCAGCCAGGCAGAATGAACACCGTAACTTTATTAATTAAGGCACTGGGACAGCAGAGGCTGCTGGAAAGTCTAAAATCTGTCTGCCATGGTTATACAGAGTACTTGACCATTTGTTAGCACAAACAATACTTAGAATCATACTCTAACGCCGCAATAAACTCAGATAAAAACTGTCATGTTATTTAGAAGTTGAATGATACAAAAAAGTGATTCTAAAGCAGTTATGAATAATAGTGTCACTTGCCCTGCTCAGAGGACACAAAAGAAAGGAGAATGTTGAGAAGATTATGGTATCTACCAACATTCTTCCTCTAAAGAAGGGCTTGAATTGAGACAAAATTATCTTCTCACAGTGATTTCACACACCAACTTTATACATGCAGGAATTCCTAACCTAATAATAAATCTTCTTTCTGTATTTTGAAACTACAGTTCCACAGACCGCTGAATCGCTGTAACAATCCTCACATTTCTGCTAAGAGGAGGATTTAAGTCAGTGATATCAACAGGTATAATACTACGTTAGAACAGAATAGAAGAAGCATTTTTTAGATATCGTCTTCTAGAAGGACCTGCCAGATGCCAGAGGCAGAGTAAGGCAAGGAAGGGGAGGGAATGTGTGTGGAAAAATAGCAGCTGAAGGAAGGCAGGGGAAGAAGTTCAGCTGCACTGAGTTGTTACAGCAACTCACCATATTTCACAAAACTGTAAGTGTCTGTAGCCACCACTGGAATGCTAGTTGAGGGTGCTGACTTTGTTTTCTTGGGTAGGTCTGGGTAATGTTCAGTTTATGTGTATGTATATACCCCTCACACATGTGAGGGATATAGCTACATAGATATGAGATAATATTAAAAAAAAATTTCAAACTTAGTGTCTAATCACGTGTTCATAAATAAAGTTCTTAACAGCATTAGACAGTCAGTCTGATTTGAATTACTAACCACAACTTCTTTTCAGAACACAAAGTTCATGTCCATCTCTACTAAATTAGCACTCATATCTATGAGGTCACCAGCTTTTCTGTCCACTCAAGGTTCCTTCGGAATCTTTGAGTGAACTGGCAGTGAAGAAAGACAAAGAAAACAAAGCAAAAGGTAAACGACAGATATAGGTAAGGAAAAATAAAATCAAACCAGCCAATCAACACAAAAACCAAACGAGGAGAAAAGTATGTTCTCTTTAAAGGAATGATTAAGTCATCAGGATTTGGGAAAATGATGGTACAAAGGCAATATTCTGTACACACACAGTCTGATACTCCATTTTTAATTTGTGTTGAATACTAAATTAAGAGAACAAAGACAGCAATATCAGAATTTCTAAACCACAAACACAATGATTTGTTTTACATGTGCACAAGTTCCATCTTTCAGACTTCTCTTTTTTTTAAAGCCAGGTGTTTCCAAGCCTGGTGACTAAAGCCAGTGAGACTACAAGCAGAAGAAGTGGAAAGTGGCAGGCAGACACCAGGACCACAACCACGTACACCTGAAAACAAAGACTCTCAAAGATTTCTTCTTGGTGTTACAGAAATTGAAAAAGGCTGTTGAGGTTTATGCAGCAGAGAACATTTTTCAGTCTTCCCCACCAGAACTCCACATGAAGGAAGATTTTAGCCAGTACTGCAGGACCTAACTGGTTTCGCTCTTTTTGGAGCTCATCAGCTGCAGGTAACGGCTCAAAATGCAAAAATGCACACACTCCAACACAAATAGAGCAGAACATTTTGCTGAAGGAAGAAGTCCTCTGCATTGTGAGGCATGCTTTCACATTGTAAGCACATTTTCTCTAAATGGCTGCCTCTTGTGTCTTGAATGAAAAGCAACAGTGAAGCTTGTTGTTTCACACCAGAAATAAAGAGTATTTTGCAAAAAACCCACAAAAAATTATTTTCCTCCCTAAAAATTATCATGGTATCTATATTCTACTAACTTTGGCAGAAAAATAACTTCAGTACTATTGTCTTGGGCAACCTAACCATGACAAATATTTGAATCTAGATCCTACCCAATTAAGGTCATGTTAATTTGTAAGTATTACCTACAGTTAACAAATACAATAGTAAAATGCTTAACTCTGTGCAGTTAAGCACAGAAAAGAAAACCCTCTTGATTTAATCTTTGAATTTATTGAGAGAAGATAAAAGTCAGAAGGTAACAACATACTAAGGTTTAGTGGAATCAGCTGAAGTGTCAAACATGATGGCGACCATCTGTTAAAAACTTTAAAAACTTGCAGTAATAACAAATAAGGTCAAGATTTTCCTCTATTATGTAAATCAGTAAAGAATTGAAAACACTTGCACAGTGAGGTAGTACAACATTTACTGGAACTCAAATTTTGGCAAGATCATTGAGTGTTCTATCAACCTTCTTTGAACAGCAGAGAACAGAGACAAAAAGCACCAGTAGACGACAATAACATTATCTACAATGTGTAGTGTATGGTCAGAGTCCATCCTGAATTCATTAAGCAGTACTTCCAGAGGCCACACACAGTCCTGTGCCTTAGGAGTTCATTAAAACTGTTTAGGAACCTTTAGCAAAACAATGTCCTAAACAGTTCCTTGAGTTATTATCTATTGTCTCGGAGTAATCCACACAAACAATTAGATAAGAGCTAAAAACTGATGACTGCAATTTTCAGCAGGGGTAATTAATAGTCAGCGTTCACTAAAATCTCAACAAAAAGCAGGATCATACGACCCTAGAAGGAAAAAACAAACCAATACCATAGCAGAGTGAATACTTTTCTGAATCCCCATTACACCACTTGAAGACGCAGGCACTGCATTTTAAGTTTCTGTGTTTAAAAGCTGCAAAATGAGATTAGGCTAGAGTGCCCAAATCTGTGATAGCAAAACTACCTTTAAACCATCCAGGGACATCAAGTGTTCACTACTGTGCATCAAAAGTAGTTTTAAGAGCAGAGGCTAAATAAGTGGTGACATTTTCAGTTGCATTTCAACTGCTTGGGAGATGTTAATAGTGCTCAGCTGCAATAAAGCTCTCACAGTGCCAATTAACCAGACAAGTTTATATGTCTTATTTGGAACACATGAAGTAAAAACTGGAGTTCTTAATATTCAGAGAGGTGAACTCACAATATGCAGTGCACAGACTCAAGAGCTGCAATCTAATGGAAACTTTAGTGCTACTCTTTCCATGCACAGAAGAAAGAAAAGGGATCTTAAACACAGTAATAAAGCCTTTACAGCTTATTTTAAGATTAATGAAGTATTTTAAGCTGTTCCTCCAAGCATGCTTTCCATGTGAGCTTTTAAAAAATGAACCCCCACTTTACACAAAAGTTTTAAAAATTCAAAAATCAGAAAATCCTACATACAATCCATACCATCTCCACTTCCTTTTTCTTCTTCTTTTGACTATTACCTACCTTCTTTTTAGAGGAAGATGAACAGGATAGCAGAAAGCTGGAAGAAGTAGTGAAAGATAAAAGAACTGAGGTGCACAGAACTAGAGGAAAAATGAAGACGACAAAATGAGTATCTGAGAAGCAGAAGATGGAAAGAAGGACTATTAAAATAAAACCTTCAAAAGAAGGCAAATAAAATATCTTTTGGTAACACTCAAAAATGCTAGGCAAGTTGTGTAAAATTTATTAATTTCTGTATGCAGTGCTACTTGAAAATAAAAATTATTTAACAGGACACGCCATCTTCAAAGCACTGATAAAAAATTAATACCTTATTCCAACACAATACTTTTCTAAAATGTGTAAAATCTCCACATTAAAATAAACAAAAATATTTACAGTAAAAGTAATGCATAAATATATGATCAGCAGAAAAAGCATCTTCAATTAATCTTGTGAAAGGCTGGCACATCAGCAGAGCAGAGATTCTGCTACTGCACAACATGAGACTCCACTTGGTGACTTCAAACTTGGTGACAGATACAGCATGGAGTTTGGCTTTTTTCACTGCTCTGAACCCTCTGCCCTACCCCTGAAGATTTACCTCCTTCTTCACCTTCATTAACTTAGTGGGAGGCTGAAGGGTAACTCACGAAGTTGCTTCCCTAATCTCTAAAGATTACAGAAGTGTACTATGCATAGCTCAGATTATTCTAAGCAGCTTGTGAAAATTCTCTGGGAAATCCTTATGTGGGTAAGCTAAGTAAGTTAAGAAGACTGGTAAGCTATGAGAGTGTTTACAATAAAGGGAATTATATTTTACATCCTTAATTAATATAGTTTTTACTTTTATGTCATGTACTTAATTATTAAATACCTCAGTAACAGACCTGAGAGCTGATTACCAAGCACTATGATCCATACTGCAAACTAATTTTCTAATTGGATCCTCATTTTTAGCAAAGTATGAATTCTTAAATGCAAAACCAAACACAGTATGTATGACATGGTATTTATGTGATTCACATGCTATTTGTGATCTCATGTCACCTCTTTCAGTTTGAAGTAGCCATTCCTTCCCCAGTTCAGTGCTTCCCCAGCCAGCTCCACTGAATGCAAAGTACAGTACAGGACACAGAAGCTACTCACAGACTACAGAGGGAGCAGGACTCATACACCAAAGCAGCAAGAACAATTTTTTTTTTTTTTTTTTTAAAAGAGAAATAATGACCGGGTGTGGGAAACTGCAGCTTCCCTACGTAAGTTGTATTTGGAATCTTCAATCTTAGGCATAACTTCCTTGAATTTAATTATTTAATTCAACCAATGAGCCTCTTAATAGTATTTTAAGTATTATTTTCCATGAGCACCTGTAAGCCTGGATACATATGAAAAGTCATTGTCATACAAAATGCTATCATAACTGAAGATCTAGCACATCAGATACTTAATTTCTGTCCCCGACACACTATTTGTATCTACTACACCTAGTCCTCATTAAAAAAGTTCTTTCCTTCCTCCCTAATCAGAAGACTGATACCTTCTACTGTGATTTTTCTCCCTCTCCTTCTCTTTTAGTCTTGCACAGATAGCAAGCATTAATGTTTTCTGTACAATAACAGCAAGATCACTCCTGATCAAGAGTGAGATGCCCAGTTTTCAAAATTCCAGATAAAAACTGGAAAAGTAAATAAGACAACTATGACCATTTTGAAGTCATTCTTTATTCTCTTACCTTTCCTCTCCCGTTCTCCTTCAACCCATACTGGCCAACCTCCTACAGCAATGCAGAAATCCAGAAAAAAAGAAGGAAACAGACCAGCATAATAGAGGAGAAGCTTGCAGATGTTGACAGTATAGCATATTATAGCATGAAAGGAGACAGAACTACTTAAAATGAAAACGCATTTTTAAGAGAACAAGCTACGGCAACTTCAACCCACGCTAACTTCCACAGTGAAGAGTCTAGGAAAATACTCTGTAGATTGTTTAGATAAAAGGACAAAAGGGAAAATAAATTTCAAAAAAGTAATTCAATACTTCCTGGAAAAAACAGGAAAACTACTCCACTTCTGCCCAAATCAAAAGAATGGAAAATTGTCTGATATCCCGAACTGTTGATTATGAGCAGAACTGATGCAGGACTACCTAACTTAGGGCTGAAGGAAATTAGATGAAAGGGGTTGGGAGGAATCTGGCTTTTAATTAAGATGAAGATCAAAAGAAAAGCAGTCCTTGCAGAATAGCATTTCCATACACTGTGTTAAAAAGAACATAGGTAAAGGCAGATTTCTGAAGATATCTTGATGAATAATTTTATGAGAACAGTAAAAATAACTGCAAGCATGAACAGTTTCACTGATGTTACAAAAAATTTTACACTTGAAATTATTTCTATTCAGATAGGATACTTAAGGCTGTTCTATCCTGAATTTATTTCATTAGGTCACTTTTAAGCTGACTCTCACTGTCCAAGCTGAAAGGTTTCTGACAGATTGAATGATCACAACGAATGATGACTTTGATCAAAACTCCTATGAAATAAACTTTTTGGGAATCCAATTTGAAAGTTGCAACTTTTTCATTTAAATTAAGGTATATGCAAGTCTAAAAAATCCAAAACTTTTTTACAGAGTGTGATTATACTTTTATAAAAACTGTAGAGAGATAATTTACATTCATATTAAAATGAGCACATTCAGAAACATGGCTCTAAAAAGACTGAACTTCCCCTCTTCCACAGGATATTTTACAGGACTTATAAAATGATTGATATAAAAGTTGATTTTTTTTCAGATATATTCAGACACATAAAAACATACCTCGTATTCCTTTCTGCAGACCTTTAAAACATCATTTTTTGCAGAAGCCTGAAAGACAGACAAATTTCTCCATTTGTAGTAGAAAATTATAAAATCATGCTGTAAAATAAAAACCATTCTACTTTTAAATTAACTGCAATAACAATGGATTCATGATCTATTAAAATGTTCCTTTAAGAACCTAAAGAATCCATGTAAAGCTTTAAGAAAAAAAAGCAGACACCATGACTGTTAATATGACATTTAATGAAAACTCAAACCCTCATATTTCTGCACCAAGTTAGTTGATCGCAGAAGCACACAAAGTAACTTAGGTTTTGTGAAAGGTTTGCCAGATTGCAGAATACAGGAAGCATTTAAGAAATGGAAGAGCTTGAGCATAAAGAGCTCCCCATTTTCCCTGCTGATTTATCACTTGTGTGTCACTTTCCACTCTCCTCCCTCTTGTATGTTCATTTCTATGGTTCCTGTTGATAAACTGAGTTGCAGAAATTCTCCCCGCAAACTGCAGATCCCTTTGTTCTACATAAAATCTCATGCTCCTTTTTCATATGACAGATATTCAAAACTATAATAACTACTAACATGTTACTTCCCCCTCCAGTAATTTAAAACACGTGGGTAAAGTCTGTCCTCGGACCTATTATATCACTGCCTTCAACATTACTCCAAAATCCTCTCAAATTTCAAGGATCAAAATTAAAATCCAAATATTTCCCATTATCCCTAATATTTGTCAGGTATTTAGATTTTAGTATAAATGAAAAAAAAATAGGAAATGTTTTAACCAAAGTACAAAATATAGCTAAGATTCTGAAACAACAGTCTGCAATCAAACAATACAACATCTGATTTAGAGAATAATGAGAAATGATGTAACAATCATAAGATTAAATTAATAGTATTTAATAAGACTGCAATAAACAGTCTTTATCAGGTCTGGAGACATTTAAGCATTAGGACACATCTGAAAACATGGCTTAAAAATGCGTTTGAGAATAAACACATATCTTCTTTTCCAAAGATCAAAAGTATCCAGTTTGTTTACTCACTCCTCATCACTCTCCCACACTACTCTGTACTCACTGCTCATCTCTTGCCACATAGTTTAAAACCCTGTGCTTTTGGGTGAAAGTAGAGTTTTTTTTGTTATGACAGCAGTTTGCAGTAGGCTGCTTGGTCAAGATTAAGACTACAGAGGCAACATTCACAAACATGAATATTAAGTACATCTGTGCTCCACAAATGAGTTACAAGGATGATGATAAACACAAATATGCTCCTAGATTTTGAAGATGTTTTTAAAGTCACAAACACATATTTAGGGGGAAAAAAACCCACTAAATGCTTCACAGATTTTTAATAAAAAGGTTATTGCTAAATTTACAAATTATGCTTAAAACTGTTACTTGACAAAAGTACTGGCTCTATTAACACCAAAAAACCCCCTTTTCTTTCATCTGATGAACAAAAATCTCTTCGAAGAGGCACAAAAATCTGTTTGGGGCTGTAACCACAGTGTTGTATCACTAAACATGACACTACAAAAAAAAGAGCTTAGGATCAGCCACGTGTTGCCTTTCACTCAACATTATTTTAAAGTAACAACTTTTATGCAGAGACTGTGACAAAAAGTGAGAAGTAAGCTTAGCATAACCAAAGAGAGCTGCAGAATCAGCCTGGATTCAGTCAGTAGGGTGAAAGCCTTACCTGCTTACACACTTGCCGACACTCCACAGCAATAGCCAGCTCACAGCAGCCTAAACCAACCCACCCATCAGACTTCTTCAAAACTCCTTGGGAAATAAGATGACAGACTTATTAGAGTAGAAAGAGAAACTATGCCATCATTTTCCCTTCCCTCAGCTTTTCAAATTTGATAAACCTGTTCTCATTCAAGAAACCTATGTACAGATTACATTTTATTGGAATTCCAAACCAACTTCAAGCAAAAACCACAAGTCTGTGTTTTCACAAATGCTGAAACTAGCAATTAATGAAGTACCTTCCACACACTGAGGATAAAGACATTTTAAGTAAACTGCTTTATATGTTCAATGGAAATATTAGATTTTGATAATCTATCTAATCTGAAATATAAGACATCAAAAAACATCAGGAAAAAAATCTCATTACAGTATCATTTCTTACAGATACACCCTGTTGTTTGTTTCAATAGCACATTACCAACTTTGCCAATGCAGAAAATGTTTCGTGTTCTTTCTCTGAACTTGCTGTGATGTTTTTGGTCTGGATTGAGTTAAATCTCTTCAGCTGAGCTGGCATGGGGCTATGTGTTGGACTTCTGACTAAAACAGTGTCGACAACATAGGGATGTTTTAGTTACTGCAAATACAGGCAGCCTCCAGGCCTTTTCTGTTTTTCATAGGGACTCACAAATAGGCTGGCAGTGCACAAGAGGTCGGGAGGGGACACTGCCAGGACAGCCGACCCCAGCTAACATTCTACACCACATGGCACCATGCTCAGCCATAAAAGCTGGGGGTTGAAGATGGCAGGGGTTGCCCCTGCTTGAGGACTGGCTGGGTATCAGTTGGTTGGTGGTAAGCAATTATTTTCTTTTTGCTTCACTTGTTTTTCTTCGGTTTGGGTTTTTTTCCTCCTTTCTTTCTTGTTTTTCCTTCAATCTTTAAATTAGAAACTCTTCATCCCAACTCATGGGTTTTCTCACTGCTGCCCTCTGATACTCCCCTCTCTCTCACTGATGGGAGAATGAGCAAACACTGTGTGGTAATTAGCAGCCTACTGGGGTTAATCCACAACACTTTCTCTGTCATTTATCTCCCCAGCAACATGGTTCCACAGCCAGAACTATTGCCAATAGAAGTTTCCCATCTCCTTGTCTCTCTTAATCCACTTATTTCACTGTTTGCATGATTGCCATTTCTTACCACAAGGTTACATAGAAATATGGTAAGAAGCAAATTGCTGCCAGTATTTGCTTCATGCTCTTAATTTAATAATAAATACAGATTTTCTAATGTTTTCCAAACACCATAAATAAAATAAAAGAATGCATTCCTGTATCTATTTCTCATGTAACCTTAAAGACAGAAATAAAGGGAAGGTTTGATCTATGCAGCTGCCCAGCAGCTGTGACAAACTTGTTACATTCTTTTTCTTAGGACAGGAGGTAGAATTATTTGATTCAAATGAACCATTCATTTTTGTTACAAATATTTAAAAAATAAAGCAGTACTTTATTACATATATAAATTATATTCTTTATGCAGAAATAAAAAAGCAGAAAGCAGAAGAATCAACCAGTTAATTTTAAAAAATGGTCTTAAGCCTAGTAGAAATGCCTATTTAGAAGAGCCACCTGGGGTCTCCAGCTTTAAAAAAGGGAAGTGAAAGAGCTAGGTGTAAGAACTTAAATTTAAATGCTACGAAAACACTTGGAAAAAAGTGTTGGAAAAAAAGTAATAAAAAATAATTGCAATCAATGGAAAACAATGGCCAACAGGTATTTATAATGAAGAAAATTGCCTTTTAAACACACTTGATTGGCTTTACAAACACAGGTGGCATAGAAAGTCTTGCCAGCATCTGTCTTTCATGACATTCCAATGGGTAAATTAAGAAAATGTGCTAATGGCAAATTCATAAAGGAGGAGCAAAATCTGCACAAAGCAAAATGAACACATTCCCTGTGGACATTAAAATACAGGTAACAGTTATTAAAATACAAATTAAAAGCTTAATGCTTGACACAAGTAAGGTAGCAGCATTGCTCAGCAGGTGGAGGGAGTAGAGGGGCAAAGGTGCACTACAGCTTCCAGTTGTAGCCTGTATTCTGTCAGTTTGACCATCTGAATTGTTCAGACCCTCAGCAGGCCAGTGATCCATAGGTCTTTCTGGAGACTCTCAAAATCCTCTTGACTCTCAAAATCCTCTTGACATCTATTCAGAGCATTGCCTCAGCTTTCCAATTCACACTAGCTGTGAAGGTCACTAACAACTGCAAGGACAGCTCACCTTTCACTTCCATGACTGGGATGCAGAATTAGTTTTTCAGAGGTTAAGCATCTTTTTGATGGTGTCAGAGATTGCGGTAGTGCACAGATAAGTAGCTTGCAATCAGTGTTCAGGAATCTGGAATTTACGTTTTCCTACATATGCACAGTTAATGGCCAAATCAACCACTCACTGTGCTCTGTTTCAGGCATAAAATAAGCCATCACTCATTTCTGCATAAATTCCTGTGTGGGGATTCCTTTCAATCAGAACAGTATTGTTTGGTAGAACATTTATTAGTAGGATTGATAACGTAAGGCATAAACAATCTAAAAAAACATCAAAGAAACATCGTGTGCAAATATGAAAAAAGATTTCCAGAAATCTCTGTTGCAATAACTAGCTGTATCCAGGAGAAACACATGGTAAATACAGCTGGACAGCTTCAGGAGCAGTGTCACCAATGAGCAGTCACCACTGAGTAATCAGGCATCCATATTTTGTGCAATACAGGGCCTGTGGTTTCAGACATACTGGAACTTAACAGCAATAAAAGGATGAAACAAGGTACAAATACACACCAAATTAAGAAGGCTGATAATTTTCAGCTGTTGTTAATGTTTTCTTGGCAAGTGGCCCTCTCTCCAGGTTATATCCAGTCAGCAGACAAGCTTGTGAATAAATTGATGTCACACTCTGAAGAAACATTGAACTTCAATCTTAATACAGTAACTTGCAAATTAATTTTGTCGTCAAGGTAGTTGTGTGCATTTCTAAATGAAAATACACCTTCAATGCACAATTAATTGACTGGAGCCCACAGTCATGATAATTCATCACATTCATCTGTACCATACAGATTCCTGAGCCAGAACAAATCATCTAGTTGCCTAACACAAACTCCTAGCCTGCCCTCATATACATTCCAGGTCCTTAATCACTTTACAGTGGCTCTTTGCTGAAATTGCTCCAGAGTGTTCATAGTTTTCTTGTCCAAAATGCTCAGAACTGGACACAGGATCTCTGATGTGGTCTCACCAATGCTGAGTAGAGGGGAAGGATCAGCTCTCTTGATCTGCTGGCAACATTTTCACTGATGCAGTCTGGATGCTGCTGGTCTTCTTTGTTACAAGGGCACACTGCTGGATCATGTTCCACTTGCTGGTCACCAGGATTCCCAGGTACTTTCTACCAAGCTGCTTTCCAGCTGGCCAAGCCTCCTGCGTGCTGTGGAGCATGGGGCCTTCGCCAGGTGCAGGACTTTGCATTTCCTTTTCTGTAATTTCATGAGGTCTGCCTATTCCTTTGGTTAATCAACATCCCTGTGAATGGCAGCACAACCATCTGGTCTAGCAACCTCTCCTTTCACTTTTGCATCACCGGCGACTACATTGAGGGTGAACTCTGTCCCATCATTAATGGAGATGCTAAATAGGACTAGACCCAGCATCAACCCTTGGGATACTGGCCTACAGCTGCACTCTGTGATGCTGATCAAACCTTCTGGCACAGCAATTTGGGCAGTTTTCACTTCACCTCCACTGCTAACTTACCCAGCTCACACTTCGTCAGTTTGTCGAGAAGCAAGTCATAAATAATAGTGATGAAATCCTTACTGAAGCTGAGCTAGATAATATATACTGCTTTCCCCTCATATAAAAAGGCAGTCATCTCATCACACAGGGTCATCAGGTTGGTTAAGCACAGTTTCCCCTTCATATATCCATGCTGACTATAGAGTATCATGTTCTTGTTCTCAATGTGTCTGGAAATTGTTTGCAGGAAGATCTGCTCCATTACCTTCCAAGGGTTTGAGGTGAAACTGTCCAAGGCTAGAGCTCCTCAGGTCCTCCCTGCCCTTTCTAGAGGCAGGAGTGAACTTGCTTTCTTCCCTTCTTCTTCAAAGTCCTCATTATCCCCTCTCAACACCTACCCCTATCCCCCTCCATCAAACAAAGCAAGTCTTCCTTGCTCTGGACTTTACAACCGATCTCAGGGACCTGGCACTCCTGCAGCTTCATCTTACCAATAAAGACTGAGGCAAAGAAGACCACAGGCTATTTAGTGTCATTTGTCACCAGGTTTCCTGCCTCATTCAGCAGCAGGCTCTTGTTTTCCTCAGTCTTCCTTTTCTGCTGATGTTGCTCAAGAAGCTTTCTGGCTGCCAATCACATTATTCACCAGGATCAACTCCTGATAGGATCTGGATTTTCTAACCCCACCATGCATTAAGTGGAGCTTGGATAAGGTGATCCTTGAAAGTCAAGCAGCTCTCTTGGACCCTCCTTTTCTCCAGGCCCATGGCATTCTTCCAAGTAGATTGCCTGTGCCCTCATGTGTTTTCTCTTCAAAAGGTACCAGGGTGATTAAAGCTGCCCATAAACACTAGATCTGTGAACACAAGACTTCTTCCAGCTGTACAAAGAAGACCTCATTTACTACTTCAGCCTGATGAGGCGGTGTGCAGCAGACACCCAGATCATCACCTGTGCTGGGCTCTCTGTACAATGCACTCCCATGCCCACAGGCTGTTCTCAGCTGGCTCATCAGCCCTTCCAGGCAGAGCTCCATGCAATCCAGTTAACACTCTCACATAAAGGGCAACTCCTGCTTCTCATCTTCCTGTACCTGTCCTTCACAGCACACCTGCTGTGGGAGCTTTCCTGCTGTCTCTGTGACTCCAACAGGATGGAAGCCGGGTAACTGCACACAGGTTTGTAACCAGTAAGACAGAAAGCCTGTTTACAAGCACTGGAATCAATAGTTTGCCTCTGGGGCCTGGTGGGGGGACAAGAAGGAGGGGGAGAGTCTGAGCAGATGCTGCAAAACTGTTACAGCCTTCTCTTCCCTCATTCCCACTTTTCCAATGATAGCATTTTAATTTTGTAATTTCAAAGTCTTTTAGAAATCACACATGATACAATGGACTAGTTAAGCCTGATTTCATCTATTTTTGATCTCTCCTTTTAACATTACAGCCGTATCTTGTGATTTATGCTTTCACTTTTTATGCTGAATTTGCATTAATTGACTTTTGGCGAAGAGGGAGAGTCAGCCACAGAAGTAATTCTCTGTGAGGAGCAGCTAGTGGCTTCCTCCGTGCCTGGCACAACCAGTCGCTGGCTGGCTCTGAGAACTGGCATACTGCTAAGCCAATTAGAGAAGCTAGTAATGCCCCTATGATAACCTATTTAAGAAAGAAGAAACTGTGGAAAACTCTCTTTCTGCCCTTGGAGGGGGGGCCAGCAGTGTGGCCAAGCCCCGTCCTGGCTGCCAAGATCCTGTCTCCGGGGGGCATCCCGGTGACACGAGCACCTGTGGGGCCTGGACTATGTGACCAACAGCAAGAGGCACAGCAAGCAATTCCCCAATGCAAAGCCCAGATGAAATCAACTTTTCAGCGCTGCAGAGCTCTATAAAATCTTTTCAATTAACAGGACTTGAGAACAAACGAACCTATGAACACCAATTCTCTCCCGAGTCAGGAAAAAGGAAAAGGTGAAGACAGGTGAGGAGAACACGGTGGCACTAAGGTCGCTGCAAAGGAAGGAGGGGGAGGAGGAAGTGCTCCAAGCATCAGAGCTGAGATTCTTCTGCAAGCCATGGTGAGGACTACATTACAACAAACCGTATCCCTGTAATTCATGAAGAGCATGGGGGGATGCAGCATTCACCCTCAGCCCATGAGAAAAAGGCACTCATGCTGGAGTGTGTGGATGCTGAAAAGCTGTGATCTGAGAGGCTTGAACAGAGAGATAGAGAGAGAGAGAGAACCTTTGCTTCCAGAGATAGAGGAAAAGGACCTTGCTTTCATACTAGAACAGCTCATCCTTAAAAACTGCACCCCATAAACTAAATGGCCCACGAAAAGCAGTTGTGGGAAGACTGCAAGCGTGGGAGGGACTTCACGTTGCAAGCAGGTTCCAGGCCGACTATTAGCCGTGAAAATTAAAACCACATTGGAAAAGTTCACAGAGAACTGTTTCCCATAGGAAAGACCCCATGGCATAGCAAAAGAGACTCCTCTCCCTAAGTGAACAGAAGAAAGACCTTAAAAAGTGGCAAACTGACTAAAAATCCCATATTTTGTCTCCCTGTGCTGTTGGTGGGAAGGAAAAAAGGCTGGGGTGGGGGAAAAGATGTTCTAAATGTTTCTTTTAGTTCTCATTATCCTCTTTTAATTCTGTTGATAAATTTTTTCTTTATATCTTTTAAAGTTTTGTGCCTGCTTTGCCCCTAAAGTGTTTTCTTCTAGTCCTTATCTCACTCCATGAGTTTTCTTCCCCCCTCCTCTGCTTAACTACAGCAGAGGAAAATGAATAAATGATTTCTTGTGGGTGAACTGGCATTTGGCCAGCTTCAACCTGTCACACTTTCTAAATCCACCTGTACCAAGCAGTTTGGTTCATAATCTGAGCCCCTGCACTTAAATTGCTTGCCTAATTCTTACTATCTCCCTGTGTTACTCAGTTTCTGTTCAAATTATGCTGCATCTAGAGTAAAGTCATAATTATCAACCATTTTGCAGATCAGGTTAAGGTGTAACAAAATAAAAAAAACCCAAAAAATCTTGAAAAGAAAGAAATGCTGATATTTCCCTGATTTGTCACAGAAGAACATGTTTAATTATACAAACATATTAAGTATTTTTTAACTAGGAAAATAAAACTATTAACAAAATGCACAAGTAACTCATTATATACTAGAGGAAACTTAACAACACACAGTTTATATTAGATGCATAATGGAAGTTAAATTATCATGAAATTGATAGGTGCAGGTGGCAGACACAATATCAAAACAGAGGGTGAAAAAGCAACATGATTCAATAGTCAACTGGTATTTCTTACCTGGCAAAGAAGAATTTATACAACCCCACACTTCTCTCTGAAAAGTAAAAATGCAATTAAGCAAAAGCAAGTCTACAGAATAAGAGAGTTTACAGCAGACTCAAACCAGCAATTTCAGCATTTTTTAACTGAGTTTTAAATATCTGTTTGGAAGAATTCTTATATTTAAACATATTTTAAAGAAGTGCTATGATAGAAGCTGAGTACCACTTCCTTCCATGAGAGGGCTGCTATGCACAGACTATGGAATCAATAGCATTTTTGCAGGTGCAGAACATAATGTAGTTATCTAGAATACACAAGCTAGTCAACTCTCTCCATCAGTGTTCACAGAACTAAACTGCAACATAAACAAAGAACAAGATTTGTCTAGGACTAAGACCTGTGGAGAAGCTTACTGCCCTAGCATTCCTTCCCACCAGCTTAAAAATACCCTAAACACACATAACCACACAGAAAACAAATTTTAAAAAGTGTTTCAATCACACTGACACAGCAAACCATATTGTCACACAGTGACACATCCATCCATCCATCCATGCATCCATCTCTCATCACAGGAATTGATGACTTTCCAAAGTTGCAATGGATCTGTATTTAATGATCTAACACTGTCCTCCTCTGTATCTGTGGAGGTTTTCTACCTAGACAAGAGCCGAAGCAAGATCAAACAAAGATGGTAAAGAGCTGCTACTTCTGCAAGTTCCATCTCTTTGATTCAGGTGACTTCCTTTATTTCATGAGGAGGTTAATTGGCTGGACTCAACGATCTTTAGGGTCTTTTCCAACCTAAATGCATCTATGAGTCAAATAAAAAAACAATCACCTCTTGTGTTGACAGTTACTTTTTAAGTTAATACCAGGCAATACCCTTTTTATCATATTCCTTGAAGGAATACACACAACACAATGTCTGTAACAAGCGCTCAAGAATATTGACCATCTGATTAAATCTAAACCCATCTGCTCATCAGTGAAATGGCACCAGAACACCTGTCCAACAAGACAAGAGATATCTGGGAACAGCAAATAAGGTATTGAGTTGAATGGTTAACTATTTTATGTATCTAGATATTACCAGGTCAGTGATATTAATTTAAGATCCACACTGGATAGCTGACTTGTCATTTATAAAGATAGTAATTGGGAGTTATAAAAATCATTGTGTCATTTTTCCCCTTTCAGATAATCTCCAATCCTGTCTTATCAGAAGCAGTTCTCTGCTATACAGATAAGATTTTACTCGTCTTATCAGGGAATGAAAGATAAAGAAAACCCATACCAAACCAAATGCTATTCATCACTTCAATAGGTTTTCATGACAGGTTTTACTCATACCAGGAGCTATCTATAACATTCTGAGACCTTAGAGCTATTGATGCACAGAAAAAAAAAAATGGAAGGAACTTTGACACACAGACAGAAAGGATCTATAAGCGAACAGAATCTTGTGAAGTTGCTGATTAAATGTTATTCCCAGATTTACTGCTCCTACTCATTGCTCACTCGAGCTGAGTTTTAGGCTCACTTGAGCTGAGTTTTAGCTGAGCTATGTTTTAGGCTTGCTGCAAACAGTATTGATACTGTTCAGAAATAACAAAAATTACCAGAAGAAAGCAGGCATTTCTGGCTGCAAAAGGGTACCAAGAGATAAGACTCTAAAATTTACAGTCTGAATGACCATACTTATCGATTCCCTGATTAGATCGTCCTTAGAAGAGGCAGCAGATTACACTCTTTTTTTAGTGAAACTAAAGAACTTTAGTGACACTACAGAACTTTCAGGAAACAGTAATCTTACTTATCCAATAAAAGCATTACTTCAGTTTCTCAGGTAAGGCCATAAACAATTCGGTGCAGCTCTCAGGGTCTTCTTGTCTTAGCCCAAGACCTCATGGCTTTGTGCCATACACATGTTGGAACATACGATCTAATTTAAGTAAATACCATTAACATCCAAGTGACAATCACCCAGCACAAGTTTTTACAACACTGATAAGATTTTCGTTGCATTTTATAGCTTATACATGCCACCTTATTGCAAGTAACATAATTTATGATGGTTTGACAAAACAAAAAAAATCCTACTTTGAGGTTAAATCTCATTTGAAGAGCTTTTCTAGCAAGCCCTACCATTGATTCTGGACAATATTCAGGTGCTCGCTGCAGTAAGTGCTTCAAACGGGAGTCACTCTTAGAAGACAAAATCTGTTAGAAACAAAACACATCTTAAAACATAGAGAATGTAATGGCATATTACATACAAAAAATACTTTTCTCAATTGATTTCACTGGTTTCAGTTTCTCTAATATCTACTCTTTGACAACTTTGTCTAACAGTTAGTATGAACAGAATTCAAATTTAAGATTTCTTTTTATGTATTTGTAGTTTTTAAAATATGTTTCACTTTTTATAGAGACACAATTTTTTCTATTTAGAAGAGAACGAGAATTTCCTCCTCAAACATGTCAATCAAAAAGTCCCTACTGAATGTGGTAGGGTAATGCTAATGCGAGGATTTCTGCTGCACATATCAAAACACTATACAACTCTATTTACTTAATTAACCTTCTGCTACATGTTACATGACCTTAAGCAATTAAACTTCAAAAAAACCCTGAAACAAGTAATTTCTGTGGAAAAAGGTAGAACAAAACCGAGACTAGTTAAAGACACAATCAAAACTAACAGGGGAATGCATAGTACCCACAGGCAAACCCAGGAGCTCGCTGGATGGAATACAACTGAGGATGCTGAAGATGTTATTCCTTTAGCAGTCTAAAAAAGGTTTACTTATAAATTAAAACAAGAAACTGGTCAACAAGAGGAATGGAAACAGACCTATTAATGTGTGATATGAAACTGGAAATTATATAATTGAAACAGATGAATTTCAGAAGCAAAAGTACATTACAGTTCTAGTCTAAATTTGTTCTACTCTAACACTATAAACTATCAGTTCTATTCTAACATGATAAATCTATCAAAAAAAATCAAGAGAACAACACCATTTGTTTCAGAAATGAGAGCAAAAAAAGTACCACATTAATATTTTGACTCTTCTGAGGTCATAGAATAATAAAATAATTCAGGTTGGAAGGGATCTCAGAAGATCATTTATTTCAAACTTGTGCTCAAAGAAGGGTAAACTACAAGACCAGACCATGGTGTCCATCTGCTTATCCTTTCCATCTGTCCAGGTCCCTCTGGATGACAGTCCTACCATTAAGATTATCAACACTTCCTTTCAGCTTCATATGGCCTGAAAACTCAGTAAGAGTCGCCTTGTCCAGGTTGTTAACAAAGATGTTAAACAGGACAGGTGCCAGGGCAGACCCCTTTGGTATTCCACTTCTTATTAGCCTGCAGGCAAAGTAGGACCCACTAACCTCTATTTCTGAGCCTGATTTTACAACTGGTTTTTTACTCATCTAATTGTCCATTCCTCAAATCCGTATGATCCTAAAATGGATACAAATACATTGAGGAAATTAACAGTTTAAAATTTGCTACAAACAACACAAATGACATCCACGCCTTTCCCCTCATCCAGAAATCCAGCCTTATTATCAAACCAGGTTGGCCAGGAATGATTTACTGATACTAAATCATACTCTGCCTTCAGCAACAGCTTTACATTTTTCCTTCTTCAGCCTTTAACTACTGCCATAAGATGTCTTGTTGCCCTTGACTTCCTCTATGAGTCTCAATTCCAGCTGAGCTTTCTCTTTCCCTATATAACCTTACTTGCCTTGGCAAAAGGTCTAAATTCTTCTTGTAAAACATTTCCCTGCTTCTACACTCTCTATACCATATCTTTTTTGCACCAAAGCTTGTTCATGACTTCTCTGTTTATCTGAATCAGATTCTTGGAACATTAAGGTGTTTTCCTGGGAGCAGGGATGGACAGTCCTTATGCTTGGAGAAGGATATGGATAGAGCCCTCTGGAATGGTATACAGATGAATGTTGCCAGGAAACTTACCACAATGAAACTTCTCAGAAATAAATTTAGGGGAAAAAAAAGTCAATTGAAGAAAGAGAGGCCCGCTTATTCCTTGCTACAGTATCTGACATGTTTAATCAAATAATCATGAAAAGGAGATGATATTAAAGCTAAGAGTAGAGTAATACTTATTAAGATGTTTGAATCATGTTAGTTGACAAACATATCTGTAATCCACATTCTCTTTTTTCAAAAGTCTCACAGTAGCTGATTTACTGGTTAGTAGAATTCCTTACCCTTATTCAAGCCTTCTTCCTTAACTGCCAGGATCCAGGGCAACATCACTGAGTGTCCTGTGCCTTTCACCCTAGTCCCTGGGCTCCCATGCAAGACCTCCCTCAATATTATCGCCACTGTCCGTACAGATGTGCTGACAATGGGTAACAGTCCGAGGGTCAAAAAAACCTTGTGATTCCTGCAACATCCTAGATCTGAGTCCCTGAAAACCAAATGACCTTAGCCAAAAAGTCTACTCTGCAGGTGAGTGCCTCCATGACCTACAGAAGGGAGTGTTTTTCCTGGTGGTATTGTTTACAATCTGCTGGTTAGGCCAAGATGGCTCCTCAGCAAATCGTTCCTCCTCATCTGCTCTAAGGCCACAGATCTAATCTGCAAGTGCATATCCAAAGACAGCCATGAAACTTCTTCCTCCTGTCAGCTGCACAGTTAACTTACTGTCAGTTAACTTACAGAAGATGAAAACCAGTAAAACAACAGCAGACAGCTCCTTCAGTCAGCCTGTTGCACCATATCAAAGGATCACACAGAAAATGATGCCACTAGTCTGATGTGAGGTAGCTAAGCCAGCTCCTTATAGCACACTTTGAGGGGCACCAGTCTTGCTTCAGACTTTTTCTAGACCTCTCACTAATAAGATTCTGGATCTGCTGATTATCTGAGTAGAGAGAGATCATCCAGATGAGGCCAGATCAGAGTATCTTACAAAACCCACAGAAAACTATGTAATAATTAGAACCAGTATAGCAGAATTGGGATGGAATTTGACAGTAAAAAGCTGGAGGCCTTTCATGAAGAGCCAACAGGAATTCACATGATAAAGTGGAAACTTCAAACCAATGAAACACAAGAAAGAAATGGGAAGATGATTCCAAATGCCATATCAGTGCAGCTACTAAATTCACCAATTTTTTTTTATATACAGGAATGGATATCTTTCTCTTATATCCAAGTTTGAACACAATTTTTAAGACTGAGTGCCACAATTTTTTTTAATAATGCTATGTATAGTTTTGTTTACCTGTATTAAAAGAGATAAACTTATGCTGGAAGGGCTGTAAGAATTATTATAGGAATTGAGAGAATATCTTATGCAAAGAGACTGTAAGACTTTTCTTTGTTCGACCTAACAATATGAAAGCTGAAAGAAGATTCGGTTGTATTCTCTAGATATACCAGGGAGGGAAAAGTGCAATTTAAAGTGGAAGCTTTGTTAGTACAATCAGAGATAAATATAAACTTAATCATAACCAGATTTATTGCTCAAACAGTTCCAAAGTGAGCAATGAAAACAAGAAAAGAGGGCAGGTATGATCTAAGAACAAAACTTTAATATAAAAATTGTGTCTACATCAATGTAAGTTTTACTGATGTAAAATTCTTATGTAGATGAATAAATGCAACTACACACACACATACAAAGCTGTACAAATTACTACTCAGAGGTACAAATCAAAACATAAGTTATGAAAAAATACTCTTCAAGCTTGAATTCAGAACAAACAGCGTTACGAATAGAGTAAGTGAGCAGATTTTTGCTGCATTTACAAAGCCGTATATCATGAGCTGCTTAGTGGACAAACAAGAACCTGAAGGAAGAAAGAATAATACCAGCATCTTGTTCTTCAGTTTGAACTTCCCAGAACTTAGAAACACATAAGATTCATAAATTCTGTAAAATACCTTCAGACCTCTCTTTTCCCAATGTGCTTATCACTTCTTGACCAAACTGTGGCCTCAGGTTGGTATTTCTATTTCTCCTCAACTTCAGCAGAACTCATTTTCCACTATGAAAGGAAAGAGGACTATGGTTCTAAAACTTCCAAGTTCTCATTTCGATACCATTACATCTCACAATTCACACATAGCCTCCAGACAGAGGATCATTAGCTTACAAACTTAATGTTGCTGCATCATTGTCTAAAGGCACAGTTTCAATTCTGATGGAGTTAAATTTAAAACAAGCTTACCTGTTCACAGACATCACGGCACATCAAATTGTCCTTTGCATGGTAACAACAAGACAAGCCTATAGAAAAGTAGAGAGAGGGAAAAAGATATTTAAAAGATTTGAAACACTTAACCATCACTACTGAACATAAGTACACACTTGATGTTCTATCAGGACAATTTTCTGGCCCACAGATGACTGTGGGAAACGTTCCTTCCCAAAAGGCAAAAAATGAACAAGAAAAAGTTTTGTTCTGAAAATGATGAAGATCCTTACAAGAAGTCTCACAGTTACCCCCGAACACTCAGTGCCACCAAAATGAGATCTCACTCCCTTTCTGCTTCTAGTCACATTTCTGCTACTTAACGTGCACTAGCTTGGCACATGGCAAATTCCTTCATGAGACAATTCAGTTTATTAACTCAGGGGAGACATAAAAAAGAATAAATATGAAAAAGTAAACAAAAAACCCTGCCAAAAATCTCTGTAAAGAATATGTGCCTTTGTAAATTGAATCATCTCACAGAATCTGAAAAGTGCAAGAATCAGTCAGGAACAGGTGGTGGAGGAAATCAGACCAGGGGTCTCTTCTCACATAGCTGCTCATTGAACTCTGTGTTCCAAAAACCTTGGAACAAAACTGTAAATTGTTTCACTAGTAACCCAAAAAAACCTGAAGCACTGAGAAGTCATGAAAGACTGAAGCTTAAAGCAGCATTTTTAGAATTATACTCTGCTGTGCTTTGTACTGCCTACCATTCAAATATTTTGTTCATTCATGGTTAAGCTTGGCAAATATAAAATAAATTGAACAGTGCCTTAATATCCATTTTCATCCTCACTTTCCTGTGTTTTCCAATGTTTTAGAAAACAGACAGAGGTGTCCTTCAAAGCTTTTACTTCCATACACAGGATCATTTAATGATTACAGATTTCTGCTGAGATGCATCTGAACTATGTATCACACTGGTACAACAATGACAACAAAAAAAGTCTTTTTCACAACACCTTACCAAACAGATTTTGACTGAATCATCGAGAAGGAACTTGGGCATGAATTCCTTGCAATATTAGTAAGTTTATCAATGGAAAGCTGGACCAGAGTATGTTGTACTTCATTCCACTAGCTTTTTACAGCCTCCCTCCTAGAACTAAGCCTCACTAGAAACCAAAACTACAGAACAACAATTAAATGCCCATAAATGCCTTAGTGACTGCAGTCTTCTGCTTTAAAGTATTACATGTTTTGTAATTTCTATTCCTATGACAACAATGTCATATATGTATTAAAAGGTGTTTTCCAATATCTGTCTTAAGCTGCCTTCTTTCTCCACCACTTTTTTGGTCCTGTCAGGAAGTTACAGACACACAGATTCCTAGAATGGTTTGGGTTGGAAGAGACCATAAAGATAATTTAGCTCCAAGCTCCCTGCCATGGGCAGGGACATCTTCCACTAGACCAGACTGCTTAGAACCCCATACAGCCTGGTTTGAACACATCCAGCAATGGAGCATCCATCCTCTGGAAACCTGGACATGACTGGCATTCTGGGCTGCGAGCAGACATTGCCAAGACATCTGCTATCACAGCTGTAATGCGGGGAGCTATTTTATCGCTATCCTTCTCTTTATTAAACGTCTTGCACCCACTTTTTAAAATACTCGGTACCTTGTTCGATACCACTCTTCTACCGAAAACAAGGAATAGGAACCCTGGAACAGGGCCTGTTCTGACACTGCATATGGCAAACCAGGCGTCAGGTTTTACGCATTTAGACCATTTCAAGCCACAATCCTGGGAATTCATCCGCAGGCAGCGTGACAGCCGAAGGCACACATCCCGGCCCCGAGGCACGGAACCCGCTGGGGTAGACGAGGAGGTCTATGCCCGTCACGCTGCCTGCTGGGATGCCGGAGATCCGGCCGCTATGCAGGCTATGGAAGTGCCTCTCCCCGGCTCCGGTCCTGGCCGCAGGGATTCCGCCGGGCGCTCTCTCTCCCGGCGCTCTCTCTGCCCGGGGAGCCGGCGCAGGCACCAGCCCGGACCGGCACCGGGACGGCGCCGCTGCCGCTTCCCGGGCGCGGGGCAGGTGCGGGGCGGCGTCCCCCCTCCTTCCCCGGCTCCCG
>VXBC01001354.1:521341-567152 GCA_013399945.1 Ploceus nigricollis | reverse complement strand
AAGCGCCGCTTCTGGGGTCTCAGCAGGGTCAGCAGGGCACGGCGGAGCGGCAGAGCGCCTGTCCAATGCGGCTCTGCAGCGCAGCGTCTCTCCGCCTTCTGAATCGGTGGCGGCGCGCTCTGCTGACAGCGCGCGCTGCTCTTGGGCGGTTACGGAGGTTTCTGCCAGCACGGCAAAACAAGCGGCAGTAGCGCGCAGAGCGGGAGGGCGGCCAGTTCTTTCAGAGGTCTCGGCAGCCGCGGTAGGGCACAGAGGGGCTGTAGAGTGCCCATTTAACACAGCACAGCCGCTTAGGGCCGTGACAGCCCCAGGGACGGGGCGATCCACGGACAGATCCTGGCCTCGGGGGTTGTCAGGGCGCTCCCCGGGTAGGTCACCCTCGCCTGGGGAGGTTCCACGGCTCCGCCCGTAGGCCTCTCCGCGTGTTGTACTTTCTGCAGCCATCCTTTTCTTTCTCGCACCCGGCACAGTGTCTGCCCGCCCCGCCGCTTCCCTCGGTGCCCTACTTTCGCCGTTTGCCTCGGCCGACGGTGCCAGCTGTGATCCCTCTGCCGCCCTCACTATCCGCTCTATTTACAACAGTTTTATCATGTTCATTATGAGCCTCCAAGGTCTGATAACAGAAATGACAGAGTCGTCTCCTGTAGAGGCAGCTGCGAGGATATGTTGGCCAGCCTGCTCCCACGTTTTTACATCTAGGGCGGCCCCTTCTGATGCATCTAGTCCGTGGCTCTCACACCACGCTATTAGGGCTAATAAAGCCCGCTCCTCATATTTTTCAAGTATGTTCTTTAGAATGGGAGTCCATACCTTTAGGAGGAGGTCCTCCGGTGTTGAAGCCCATGCTCCCATGCTGGCAGTGTCTTCCACTTGCAAAAGGAAAAAATAAAAGAAAAAATAAAGGGGAGTCCGGACCAAACACGGCGCTATACGCCGTTCTTTGCAGCTCAAAGGCTGCAGGCAACTCCTCCTGGTTGCCCCACGGCGCTGTGAACGCTGCTCTTCGCAGCTCGAAGGCTGCGGGCAACTCTTTGTGGTTGCCCCGTCTGTCTCCCCGCTCTATTGGCGGTAGCTGTTGCGATCATGTCGGGGTCCACCAATTGTCACAGTTTTGGAGACAGACCAGGCCTTTTTTTCCCCTGAATCTCCACACAGTCCTACAGGCTTTATATGGGGCCTTCACAAACAGGGCAGAGACTGTTGTAAGGGGCTTTTTTTTGACATCTGAAGTGCTCATGGATAAACCTGGAGCAGCTGGAAGCACCCTTCTTCTGGATGGTCCTTTGCCAGTGACCACCTGTAAGTGTGTTCTTGAAGAGAAACCTAACAAATGGAGCTGCCGAGATTTTTCAGCCTTTCTGGGGATTAAAACCCAAGAGTTTAATTTTCAATCTCAGAATAAGACCTGATCACCTCAAAAAACAGCACAAACAAAACCATTTCACCTCTAGGAAATGGTCTTCATTTGAAGACATTTTCTAAATGTCAAGACCCATCTCCCACGTTCAAACCCTCCTAGTTTTCATCCCTTTCTAGCACAAAGTTCAAACTCCTTATTGCCTATCCAGTTTTCTGTGTGACTGTCACCCTTGCACCAAGAATGACCCAAGAACAGATGAGAGACAAATTGTAAAAGGAGAAAAAGAAGTTTTAATACAAAGGATTGTCTGGCTTATATAGACCGATATGATACGTTCTACTTGACTAGTTAGTCAATAAAAACATTTTTCTCACACACTGTCCTTGAGAAGAACAGAAAAGCAAAGTGGAAAAACACCACCTGCAGATTGTTTAGACTAACAAGTTATCACATTCCTACAACTCCCTAAAAATTCTCACAAGCCACTGTGAGGAACGATTGCCGTTTCTCTCTCCCTGACCACGCTGGCATCCACAGTGTGACAGCTTCCTTTATTTTAAGATATAGTAGAAACAAACTGGGGTTCCATATCATAGGTGTAACGGCCTCAAATGCTTCCAAGGACACAGAAATTGAGGATGTTTTTTCTTTCACTTACCACGTATTTGCAGGAGAAATTCTGTTTGCTCTTGCCTTGGGCAGGCTCCCCATGTGCTGCAGTGCTGTATCCACAACCACTGCAGCAACCTCCTGACATCACCACTCTGCTCCACAAGGGTTTTTGTCAAGAAGAGCTAATGAAAACAGTCTGTTCTATTAATCAGACCCAGAGGAATTAGAGATACTATGAAAGAAGTGACAAATAACAGTGTAGAATTAATTTCAAGAAAATTAGTTATATATCCGTTCCTTTCTCTGTTAATACTGCAGATGCTTGAGTGTATGACTGACAGCAGTAAATCTTGGCAAAATCTGTGCTTTGAGTAAAGTACAGTTATAGAACAGTTTTCTTCAGAAGAACATATAACAGAGGTCTGAGAATGCACGGTGCAGAAGATACATAGCTAAATAAAATCACCTCAGTCCCCAAAAACATAATAAAATTAGCTTTCCACACTTATGCAGTGGTTTATGTGTTTTAATGTAGGACATTGCAAAATGAAATAATATTCCATTTACAACTTATATTAATTATTTTAAACAACTATTAAATTGCTTAAATTAAATTATTAAAATACTTTTGTAACAATTTAAATTATTCTTAAAATGATTGTTCAATGATTTTCTTATGTAATCTTAAATCTCAAGAGGGGAAAATCAGGAAGGTTTTGAAAAAGCATTATGAATAAAGGCAGTTTAGATTAAGAGTATTTTCTAGTAATATTTATTATTTACTGAGAAATTATCCTTGCTGGGTTTCTGCCTTGTTTCTGCATCACGGTTTTGATAATCAGCCATCAGCACTTGTAATTAAAAAACCTACATTCTTTTGGGAAGTACAATGCAACAGAACAGGCATTGAGTATTTCATCACAGTATTTTTATCTTGTTTAGCCTTTTCTATGTACAAGTGAATGAATCATTAGCCACGTCTTATCAATTGTGAGGTATTAGAGTTAAGGTAGTAGGACTCCTGATGAGATTGCTCTGTTGTTCCTGAAACAAAATACCATATAGTGTTTTGTATGCAACATGAGATGTCCAATAAATGCTACATATTCCTCACAGCAGATTTATTAACTTCAAGAAGAACAGGTTATTTTTAATTCAGAGTTTGTCATTAAAAGGATTATTTTTCAAACAATGAACATTCCTTACTTAGGTCAGCAATGCAGTGGCCCAATTAATGGAGATATTTTTATTTTTTAATGCCTGTGTGCTGTTGCTGGTTTACCCTCTGATTCAAATATTTTAATACGTGGATACACAAGACCACTTGCAACAAAAAGTACAAAATTTAAACAGCTATAAATTATCAACTGCATGTAGTTAAATAGTGACTCATTTTTGTAGTAGTAAGGCTGAATTTCTACTGAAATTTCTTGATGTCATGTCTGATGCAATGAAATCTAAAATAAAGAGCAAATTCTTCTCATTAACTTGTGTTACTATGCTTGCATTTGAAAATAATTTGATACAGCAGGAGAGGATAGGGAAATCTATCAGTAGAGCTACTAACTAACTCCTGTATTTGTTTTAAGGAAAAATATCAAAGCACATTCCTTGTTCCTTTTCAAATGATGCTTTTTGTGCCAATGACTATGAACTCACTGATCAGTAAGAGTTGTATTCTATGAAATCAGTTCCTTCTTGGTGTTATTGTAAAGAGCACTTTTCTGTTTCACCAGCTCNGGCTCTGTGCGAGTCTGCTCAGCAATAACAGAAACATCTCTACATTATCACCCCTGTGCTCAGCACAAATCCAAAATTACCACATACCAGCCACTGTGAAGAAAATGAACTCTATCCCAGTCAAAACCAGCACAACAACTTATTAAGTAAAATTGGGTTTGATTAGGTTTGAAGTAAATGAATAAACTGTGTAAATATTAGGCAGCTTTATAACGAGCACTCTTCTCCAGTTCCATAACATATAAGATAACCTGAATGTTTGTTGTTTTAATTTGAAAAAAGGAAATTAAAGCCTCTGTATCATATCACATGTTCTTTTCTAACCTCTCCTTAAGCAACAGCGAGCAAAACCAGAGATAACTATCTGAAAAGTTACAGGCATGTAAGAAAAAAGCCATATAATTCAGATACTTCAAAAGTTCTTTTCTCTATCAAAATTATCAAGTGAGTTATAAACCTGAACAAAAATGAAGTACAACTTAACTCCCTTTCCCCCCTAGAAAGAACCTTAAAAGGACATGACTTAAGATTTTCTCATTAAGAGATAAATATCTGAAATATCAGCCCTTTTAACTTGGAACAAACGATACCAGGATGCACTCATGTTAAAGTAGTATGGTACTAAAAATACCAACTTCTTTAAATTACGAATTTTTGGATCTCTTGTAGAAAAGAAACTCACGGCAACATTCTTCACTTGCCACTGAGCTTTTCAGCTTCTGCATTGTGGCCTCTTCTCAAAAAAGAAAAAAAAAAAGGAAAAAAATGTTTATATATTTCTTTTATATAAGTGTTTATATATTTCTTTTCAGGCCTGGGCACATTTTAAGTAGACATATATTAAGGGCTTTGGTTACTACTGTCTACACTTTTTTAGCATTTATAACAAGATTAAAGGCAGGAGATATTGTCAGGATTTTAAAGTGAGTGTTCTGGACAGTAGATCATCTGGCTGCAGAATTGCAATGGGTTTTGTAAACAAATTCCCTGCTCTTCAGTTCTTAAGAAACAATGTCTCTCCATTGCTTAAAGAAAAATGTTTAGTTTTGGGGAAGAATAAGACTCATAAGAGGTATAGTTCCACTCTCAGTTAAAAGATTTATTGTTATCTGGTGTCTTTGATCTTCAGCATGGAAACTAGAGCTGGCAACTGTTTTTTCTCATTCTCTCTCTTCCAACAGTGCTGAGCTTATCCAAAGTATTTAATTCAGTTGCAGCAGAATAATTAATTAGAATTGCAGGAAATATTATTTTTATAGCTCTGAACGGGAAGCTCATAGAGTTGAGTGGTTCCCTAAACTGACTCATAAGAATGAAAAAATGAAATGTGATGTTTGTTATTGAGAAAAACAAGCAAAGAACCTGAAAATCCAACAGGAAAAACTCTTTCATTCTGTGTAAAGCACAGTATCACTCAAACTAGGGCCACCTTCTACTTCCATGAATTAAGTACAATAACTCAATCACACAATTATGTTCACTAATCCCCTCTAGTCTGTTGACAACAATACACTACTGAATACTTGAAAATTAAAGATGACTTGAGAAACTGAGATGGCTTCTAATACTGAATTGCAATTGTACATCATCTGTGGTATAGATGCAGGCAATGTGAAAGGCAGGAGACCTTACAGCACCTTCCATTACCTGAAGGGAGCCTGCAGGGGAATCCCTTCCGGGAGAGAGACTTTTTACAAGGGCATGTAGGAACAAGACAAGGGGGAGATGGCTTTAAAGTGAAAGAGAACAGGTTTAGTGCAGGAATTGGGAAGAAAACACTTCCTGTGAGGGTGGCAAGGCACTGGCACAGGTTGTCTGGTGAAGCTTGTCCAGGATGCTCCATCTCTGGCAGTGTTCAAGGCCAGGCTGGGTGGGGCTCTGAGCAACCGGGTCTAGTGCAAGGTGTCCGTGCCCATGGGAGGGGTAGGAACAAGGTGATACTTAGGGTTCCTTCTGACCCAAGCCATTCTGACTCTAACTACACCTGCATATAAGTGTGTACTGGCATGGTTGTTTTGGTACCATAGGCAGATCCCTAAAAACAGCTGAGTAACTATCAAATCCAACCTTCCTTTCAGCAGAGTAAAAGTATCAAAGTATTTAAAGTCAGAATGATCTCATGTAATAAGATTTGTAAAATTTATAAATTCAGGTGTGAATTCTTCAGAAGTATAATGTAAGTTTTGACAAAGTGTTTTGATTTGGTGCTTTTATATTTTTTCTGTAAGACATGATTAACTCTCAACCTACCTACATCTACTAGCATTTGGCAGTAAAATAGCAGTGCTGAGCCACTTCCTGAGGTGCAAGAAAAATCCTACAATTCCTAAACGTGGGGGGAGATTTTTTTCTCCCAGTTAAAACAAATAAATAATTGAAATAAGGAGCAACCTTTAAGAATTCTTGACTGGCAGCTCTTAAAGTTGCCCTCTCCTTCTCTTTCAGTATTAAGAAAACCTTATTTTCCAAAAATCAGCTAGATTTTGTAGTGAGTATTAAGTGCAATATTTAGAAAAGAAATACCTTATTTTAGATTATTTTAGATGTTCAGCATTAATGTGTACATATAGTGGATGCATTTGAGTTTGATCCATTTGTGACAGGCTTTGACAGTCAAAAATGGCAGAATTAGCAGTGCTACAACAGGCCTCATGACAAATAAGAAAAGTATCAGTAGTGGATTGTATTGTATCACACACAGAAATAAAAGAAAGCCTATGGTACATTTCCATACCTGCTTTTACTTCATCTAACTTAAATTTCCTCCAGCTCCATAGAGGTATTGAGGCTTTAGAAGCTTGAGGATTTATTGCAAAGAAATTAATTGCCTCTGGTTGCAGCTTACCATGAAGCAGCCACGTAAAATGGAGACAGACATCATTACATAGCAGCCTGTCTTGTTTCTTCCAGCTACCTGGAAGAATCTACCGACGTGACTGTCAAGCTCATGACTTTGAAACTAAGGAAAGAGAAAAAATGAGGACAGAGTCAACAAATAAACGTTGCCTTAACATGGCAGTCAAAGAAGAAAATGTAAATTGTGCCAATCTTTTACTTTAGGTAGATTGACAGAAAATTCCAGGTATTGCAGCCAGGAGAATAAAGGCATTACAAAAAAAAACCCAAAAAAACAAAACAAAACAAAACAAAACAAAACAAAACAAAACAAAACAAATTCAGCCACAACCTGATTTCTTGATCTGTTCTTCTTCTCTATAAGCTTTTTAATTTATCAGTAAATAAGACACATATAAAACCAGGTGTGGGAGATGCCGAACTTCAAGCTTGTATAGTGCAATGAAGAACTAGACTAAGACTAATAAAAATATTTTACAAGAAATGAATGCTTGTTATCACCTGCACAGAATGGTACTCTGTCTTTGTAGATAAGGGGATTTTTTGGCAAGGAAATAGCCCATTTAGATCTAAATAGCACAGTCAGTTGTAATAAAACCAGAATTGAAATACCGAAAAACCTCAAGAGCATGAAGACAGCAAATCATATGGCAGCCATGCCAAAACACTTGTTGTATCCGGACAGATTTGTAATTACACAACAAACATATGGAAAGTAGTTTCATATTTATTAGTTTGTGTATTAATTACATTAACAAGAATAATAGAAATTAAAACACCTGTAGCTTGAAAATAGGGGCTTTTCACTGTTCTTCCAATTATGGTGGTGGCCATAACAAAATGCAACAACTTCATTTATGGAGAATGCAGTCCTGGACATCCTTTCTCCACTGAAACAAGGCTGGAGAGGACTGTGCTGTAAACCCAGGGAAAACACCAGTAGTGAGAGACCTCCTGGCAGAACAAGCTTGCCCTTCCCAAGAGATCCAAGTGTAGCTTTGCTAATTGCAGCCATGATATGACCGTGCATGCACAAAAATGCACCTGAATGGAAATCCACTTTTTCCAGCCAGGAACACACAAATGTTGCAGTGGGGAGTCTGGAATCATTAGCAAAGCTGGAATTTTCCTGACTGCAGCAAATCTTTGTCCTACCTACAGCAAGGGTCCTCACATTCCCGGATACACAACTTGGCCACGTTTTCACTGTGCATTTGTCCCACATGAATTAATGTGGTTCTTTCCTGAGTAACCGCAGGGCTAATCAGAGCATGCAGTGGGAGGCTAAAACATGGACTGTGTCTGCAGACAGAAAGGTTAAAGCTGCCCAGCATTACTTGCTACAAGATAAAGTTATCTGTGGTTTGCTGTGAAAGCAAGGGAAGAAGCCTCGTCACAGACCAGGATGCCAAAGCTCACTGCTTTTTTTGGCTCCTATAAGCCATCAGCAAGATGCCTTTTGCAGAATGGAGTAATCTGGAATAACTTTTCCCCCACATTCACAGCAGAAACGTAATCTACTACATCAGTCTCTTCCAGCTTCTTCTATGTCCTTTCACTATAGATGTCTGATATACAAAAAGAGTCATGGCTTTCCTCCTAGATACAGAGCATGTTCTCCTTTAGTGGCTATCATGTCACTCTTCTGTACTGGAGAGCTGAACTTTCTCTGTATCTCCATGTTCCAACTGTCCAGATTACAGCAAGCCATGTTTTCACGTGGTTTTGTTGCTGTAGTTCAAAGCCCATATGAAAACAAACTGATTCTGGGTTGATTTTCTGTATGAAAGACCAAAAATTACAGTACAGACAATGCACTACTTGTGTTATCTTCAACATTTCTTTCAAAATAGGATGTGTCAGCAAAATTCTGTCTAGCACCTCCTCGTATGCACAGATGGCATGAGAACTGTAGTGATACAGTTTTGTTTCTTTCTTTCTCACTTTCTTAGCCTTGAATTTTCATCCTTGATTTGTCATATCCATGTCTTTTGAATTTTTATTGCAACAGATCGTGTTCGTGTGTTTGCACAGCCATTTCTTTATTGGACCTTTAAAAATACCTGTCACGTTCCTTGCTATGACGATTTTCTCTCTATAATTATTTTTAGCTTGTCAGGTGACTCCCAAGCCTTCTTTAAGGAAGAGAGATGAATCCTTTTCTCAGGGTGTGTGTTTCACTGTCTCCCCTGTGAATATATGGCTATTTGTCTACTTGAGTGGAGGTACTTGACCAGGTAAAAAGCCATCAATCCACACTAAATTGTGCCTAAGCAACACCAATTGATGGAAAACTATCTCATCTCCTATTTTCTCTCTGATCACCTCTGACTTCAGATAAGCCTTCCTTGATTTTTAGAAAATTTTCCAATGCATTTCTTTGAGAACAGCCTGACATGAAAATCTTTGCTTAAGAATCAGCTTTGTTTTCTTCCCTCAATCCTGCAAAATCTGAGAAAACTTGGAGAAAACTGAGATGAGTAATGTCCCTTCAGCCTCACTACCTTTTTCAGGCCCACAGTCACATACTCTGCAAGGACTTGTAGTTGCTACTTTCCAAATGTCAGGATTCATCTAGGGAGACAGTTTGAAAGAGGCTGACAGGGAGCCAGAAAAAGCACACAGGTCCATATTTGAGGGATTGATTCATAACCTCATCAGTCACTCATAGGTAAAACATCTGTAATAATTTATAAAGTTCCTGCACTCCAGCTTAGACACAGTAAACAAGTCACTGGAGAGACGACACCTTCCTGAACTTTGGCCTATATACATCACCTCCAATTGTGCTCAAGACTTTAAGGAAAAACAACCACATGAAAACACACAGCCCCCACCAGTGACCAGACCCCTGCCAGAGCAGTTCTGCCTCAGGAATCAGACACACAGAGCTAGTCTTGGAAGCTCTTTTAACACCCCTGCTGCTTCAGAAGTGTGTCTTTGCCTTGCGCAGACCAGCTAATTTTTCCAGTAACACTTAGAAAAGGCATGTGGCTGCAGCTAAAACCCTCAGGAGTGCAGAAAAAAAACCCCTTCGATTTTCTTCTAAATCTCTTCGTTTCCTGATCAAATACGAATCTTCAGGAGCTCAGTCACCACGTGTAAGTATTGTCATAACCCAGGGCTGTATTAATCTCTAAATGAGAAATCCAAACTAATCCAGATCTATAAATATTAGAATTTCTCATAAGTTTTATATTTATCCCAGGGTGTAGCTGCCTTAGTAATCATGTCTAACAGATGGACACATGTTGGTATATATTGAAGCTAACGAGCTTCAAAGTGACATCACTGGTCTTTTGATTTGATTCTATTTTTACCTCTATCTTTTTTGGTTTTCCTAAGGGCTGTTGTAAACAAAGAATTCTTTAAAGCATAGATTTTAAGAATTCCAACCAGGACAGCTTTCTATCTTTTTACAGTTAAAATAGGGATAACATGGTAATGATCCTTTCACCCCAGATAACACCAAATGATCTCTAGTCTTCTCCCTCCTTCCTTTTCCACCTAAGCAACTTCATTACAGGAATTTTATCTAGCTTGAGTTCAGATATTTTCCAGGATGGTATCATAAACAATACAGAGGTCTACTTCTGTAAGTCACCCCATGAATCTTGCAATCACAACTTACTTTGAACAGAAAATTATACAGAAGAAATAGAGCATTACAGTTTGCTGTATTTTACTGTACACTTTAGAACTGCTTTATGTGTAAAAATCTTGCATAGGTTTTGAACACTAAGGGTACTGGAGTCACAGTCCATATCAATAGAGACATTTTATTCTGCAAACTTCAAGCACACAGAAGATGTTTCACCCTGTAAATCTGGAGGAGCAAGGAGACAAGACAAAAGCAAAACAACCACGTGTGTTTTGTGCACAAGTGCAGGAGTGCAGGGGTGCACAAGTTAGGGAGCTCATGTCAAGAGAGGTCTGTGAGAATTCTTCTCCCTTCATCCACAATCATGGTAGGACGTCAAGGAAGGGGAGACCCACTGCTGGGTAAAATTCCTCAGTAAATTCTCCAGTAAAGAGCCAGGCTGCAGAAAAAGCAAGAAAAACTCGAGAAATTGCAGAGGAAAAGAACCTTTTCAATGAACTAAACGAAAGCAACTGCCTCCAGCTTTCCAAGTGGCTTTCTGACAAGGAGTAGGAAATGGAACTGTGGGGATACAGGGAGAACTGAGTGCCAGTGACTCAGCACACATGACAGCAGACAGAATTTTGCATTAGCTAAAACAGAAGGGTGAAGTAAGCAAGTCAGCAAGATGAGTGCTGGAATTGTCTTTCTCCATACTACAACACTAAATACACACAAAGTGCAACACAGAAATACTAAGATAATTATTCCCAACAGAGAAGATCCACTGGATGAAAAAAATCCCCAAGCTGTCATTCAACTTCTACAAATGAGCGGCATGATGTGAAAAACAGTGATATCTAAATATTTATCAATTGAACCACATATTAAATAAGTTTCTTTAACTTCATCAAGGTTTCAAATGGTCTAAAGAAAACATCTGTTCTTAATTTGAAGGATATAAAATATACTGCCTTAGCATAAATAATTTCTTTTTAAAACAATTTAAAAGTATTTTCAGCTGCTGATTGCAACATCATTGGAAGAGGAAACAACAAAGCACATCTGGCTACATGAAACTGCAAAAATGGCTGCAGCAACACATCATTACGAAGGAAGAAATCATTAAGAACCTAACCATTGCTTTTGAGCTAGAACTCAAAGACTAGCAGAATGATGAACAGAGATAAGTTACTTTTCTGGAACTGTTCTTTAAAATGGCTTACCTGTTTGCATATTTACACTGAGATTATCTGTATGCAAGCTCTCAGGTAAATTTTACCATATGAGTTTCCTCAGTATTGTACTTCAAGCCTCCTGCAACTGCAGCAGCAGTAAAGGCAGCAAAGCATCCACCTCTCCTTCTCAAGCATCCTCTTAAATGAGGAACCAGAAGAGATGGACTTTAGGAGAGAGGTTGTGAGCATACTGCACATACTGATAACACAACCTGAAGAAGTTAAAAAAGAAATGTTGCAATATGTTTTCTTTGCAATATTCCCTTTTTCTTCTTGAAGTTCACAGAATCACAGAATTGTTAGGGTTGAAAGGGACCTCTGAAGATCTCCTAGTGCAAGCCCCCCGCCAAGGCAGGGTCACCTAGAGCGGGTTACACAGGAACGTGTCCAGGTGGGTTTTTAGTGTCTCCAGTGAGGGAGAAGTTCAGTACTGTTCAGAGGGTTTTGAGAAAGGGCTGTGCTTACCTGCTCTACCAGCAATGACACAAGGCTTAAGAGGCTGCATGCCTGCAATCACGAGAGCCTCAGCACAAGGAGCCTTTGCAAGAGATGGAAATTAGCAATTCGACAATATTACTGCAGTGAAGAGCCCAACAGTCCATGGACCTTTCAGACCCGGATAGATGGAAATAAGGATCTCTGCAAGGGCTCAGGTCTCACAATACAAAAATTTAAAGCTTTCTATCATCTAGTGTGGGAAAGAGTTATCTTTGCGAAAAAAGCATAGACAAAACAGTTTCCTGAACAAAGGCAAGAAAAAGGTAGCTCGCTTTCATGAATAATTGTCCAGAGAGGTTCATGAACTGAATCTCACTGACCCTTCTGGTAATAGCAACAAAACTCTCTTCAAGGAAGGAGATGTAGGTCAGAGAGTCCAAGCCACAGGAGGGCAATAATGAAAGAAAGCACAGCTTGATTCCTCTCTTTGGAAACACATAAAAATTAGACAGCAACTGTGGTATCACAGAATTCTTGTCATTCTTTACCCCATTCCTGTACTAATTAAGAGTCTGAAGAGTGGGACTACACACACATGTTTCCCATGCCCATAGCATAGAGGGAAATGGGAAAATTTAATGAATGCAAATTAGAATCTGGGGATGTCCAGAGCAATAGATAAGCTATGACAACACAGAGTCAACTTGGATTTTATCACCAACTCTTGTTTTACACCTTTTCTTAAGACTGTTACTTATTGCCTTTGCTTTCTAGGTTTTTAGATACTTAATTTAATACCACAATAAAGTAGATGTTTTCTAGTCCCTGTGGGTAGATAACCAATGTCAAGAATCAAAACAGTGACGCCCAGTTCTGGATGTACAAGCTTCTGTTGCCCAAGCTACAAGAGCCAGGCAAGCAATCTCAGGACTGGGCCAGTGCACTGGGCCACAAATCCTCAAGGAAAACAAGTAACTGTTTGGCCACGTTAGCAGGTAATGCAGAGCCACCAGAACATAAGGATAGATCAGAACAGCTGAGACATCTTCAGAGGCACAGATGTACACCCCATAAGCAGCTGCCCCAATCTCAGTCTTGCCAGCTGCTGGTACTGGAGCTCAGTCCCACTTCAGCCGCTGGTGCCTGGACCCACACTCCAGCCACCCCCACTACGGACACAGGGGCACCCGTGACCTGTGGCTGCACTCCTGCTGCTGACTCTTGGGTTTGCTCACTCTGATCTTTCCCATTGCTTCACCACAGACCCACAGGACCTCCCCACTGTGGTCTGGCTCCAGCTGCCATGCTCAGACATCCCTGCAGCCCCAGAACTGAGTTCCTCAGGCAGGAAGGGATTTAAAAATAAAGGAAGAGGCTGTGCTGGGCACAGACAGACAGGCACACTGACTGGTCTGCTATTTATATATGACCCACTCTTTTTATCTCCTTATTCCTCTATCTTCCCATGCTCAATCCTCTCCAGGTCACCTAAACCTCTCCCTTTCCCTGTCCTTTTTTCCTTCACTATGCACCCCACAAGTCCTGCATCCTGCTTGAATTTAAAGGCATATTCCTAACTTCTTCACTCCTCATTTAAAAACCTACATAAATGTATTTGATATTCTATAAAATTGAGTATCATGTGCCTGATTCTTAAACTGCTTATGCAGATTTTCTGCTACTGGCAGGTGGGAGAGCTCGTCTCATTTTCCTAATTGAGCTAATTAGAAACACATTGTGAGGATGCTGACTCCATCTCTAGTGAGAAATCTTTTAATACCAATAAACACTGCAATCTTGCATAGGAACCTATCAGTATGGTTTGCTCTGGCTTTTTTTTTTCCTTCTTCTCAAGAGAGGTAATGATTTCAGGCACCATTTCACCTCAGAGACAGAGGATTTAAATCTTATTTTCAAGAAATTCTGAGGAAGAGTTAAGGTTGTGGGTTTCTCGAGCACTACTTTATTTGCAGTCCAGGCAAGCTGACAAAGGAAATGCTATGCCAACACTTCTTTTTTTTTTCAACCTAGAAGACTTGGGAACAACTCCAGCCACTCCAAGATAGAACTATGAGACTCAAAACCCCAGCAGCCCATCATGTTAGTGAGGGGCTTTGCAGTGTGAGATTCCAGTAAACCTTTATCAGCAAAACAATGAATGCTGTTAGTTCCAGTTAAAACATTATGGCTTAGCTGGGTAGATAAAGCTAGTAAGAGCATTGAGTGAGAGATTTGGAATTTCTGATTTCCTATTTAAAAAGAATCTATTTTCTGCTAGGACCATCCTTATGCTATACAACAGTTACGGGGTACATCACTGTACATCAGTTACCAATGTCACAGAAATTGATAGAGGGAAAGTTGTAGTACTTACTTGGTACTGCATAGAAGTGGTTTGTTTATATACTCATTAGTTATGCTGCGCCTACAGAAAATATTGTTTGGCTGCAGTGAGTATTAAAAAGAATTTCTTTCAACAGTCCCACACTTTAAAAATTAAAAAAAAATTATACTGTGCAAAACAGCCAGCTGAAAGTCTGCCACTCTTTATGCTGACTTGCAATCCAAACCAGCACGCAGATCTCCCGAATTCAGTGTCTCCTCTAAAATGATCCTAAAACATCCTCACATTTAAGTTACTTGTGGCAATTGTTTGCTGCTTATAAATTTCCTGTTGTTAGGCTCAGCCCCTCAAAGCATGAAATGGAGAAAACTACTTCATGAAAACTAAGTTTGGTAGACAGCAACATTGCTATGTTAGCTCCAGGCCACCCATCTCCTCTACTAGTAAATGCAGTAGAGGGATTCAGGATTTTACTGAGTTTTGATTGCTTGCAGGGGTAGCAAAGGCTTTCCTTTAGCCACTCATGGGAAAGCGACATGTTCTCACCCAAATAATCATAGCTCCTCTAAAAGCATTCAAAAGGAATGCAGTATTTTGATGTAGCCATAGGCTTTCTCTGGACACCTTATGGCTTTCTTGTGGAGAAAATTTGCTGGAAGAAGTAGTTTTTGGTAATTCTGTTCTGAGCCAAAACTGAAGGGTGAACCTAAACTTATGTGAGGGCAAGATGTCCTATTTTTGTTGTGTCTAAATCTCCACTTTCCTTCAGAAATGTAACACCAGCCTGATATGGAGTTTTGCACAGAAACACTCCACTCCAACACAAGCTGATTTTACTTTCAGTTATGAGATGCACTGAGGTGCTGAGCTGCTTAAACAGACTAAAATAGACTAAATGTTATTTCTATGCAAATATAAATGTAGAGAGGGAACAATTTGTCATTACTGATTTTGTCCAGCAGATGAGAGACACCAGCAATGCTCTTTTACCAACATTACTCTAGGAGGCAAGGAAGAGCAGGCACTTCAGCATTATGTACACAGCACAGATGAGGTGGATTGCCTCAGCAGTAGCAAATCCATTTAGCACTAGAAGAAATTCCTTCTGAGGAAAGGAAGTCAGAGGAAACCCACATTTTAGCAGGTAGGAACATGACACAAAAACCTGTATCTACCTGCAACTTCTTGTTCTGAAACACAAGTCGTGCATTTTGAAAAAAGTTATTTATTTTCACTGCTTTAATCTCTCTACTGTAGTGTTAGCACTTAACATAAGCATCCACTCTTCTACTGTCCTATTTACAATTCATTGAAATGTATACTCTACAAATACAATACATATTTTCAGAAATGTAAGGGAAATACACAATTTGGTAAGGTTTAAAAAAGTGACACTCATCTGTACAGGATCCTCAAATCATCCAAAAAGTAAAATTTACAAGGCAGTATCCACACAGCTATGTAAGGGCAGGTGCTACAGTGACAAAGCAGCAAACTTGCTAATACAATAAAATACAGAAAATAAAGTGTTTTGGGGCACCAGATAATACACTTAGTACCACTGAAGCTGTAAATTTAGTAATACTCATATTTCTAGAAACATGTAACTGCAAACCTGGAGAACATTCTGAAAAATATTAAACATTATATACACATGAGGTAAATGTACCTTGGTCTTTTAAGAGGTAATTTGAGTTTAAAGCAACGGATATGGTGAAGGGATTTTTTTGTTTGCTTGTTTTTTAAACACAAAATGATTAACACCTTGCAATCATTTCAATGGCACAATATAAACAAGGAACTAACTAAAAGGTGAATTTCATGGCAATCACACTCAGAGCCATTACTGAAAAAATAAAATAGCCTCTTACTTCATTTGACACCTTCATGTCCCCATACAGTCGATACCAATGTCTTTACTTATATACAAAGTCTTTCTTAGGATTACAAGCAGAACCATAGGAGGGTGACAGTGTGTCATACTTGGAGAGTCTGCTTGAGAAACATCCCAGAATTCCAGCTTTTAAGTTGGAAGGTCCCTGAAGAATTCCAGCACTTCAAAAATGACATTTCAGGCTTTCAGCATCAGATAATTTCCAATGCTCCTTGTTTCCATGTCCATATCCATCTGGTCACAAGTCTGTAAACCAAACTGAGGCTTCAATGCTACTAAAATGTAAAGTCGATTAAATCCACAAAACTTAAGTGAATGTATAATGTATGTAATATTTACAATAAACATTTGCATCAGTATTAATCAGAAACTGTTTTGGTATATACTTGAAATGATACAAAATTAATATTTTGAATGCTAAAATATTTTGGTCCCCCTGGATTTCCAAGAGCAGATCTGGTGATATTACAATCTTAATTTAAAAAATACTTATGTGTACCTGTGTCCATATATATAAGATATGATCTTACACAGGTAACATTTAAAGTTACATAATATATACAGACACAGCCTTTGTAAAAGGTGTTCAGTTCATATAATGGAAAAGAAGAACAAAGCTTGAAGTCGTGGTGTCAGAACTGAGAATAAATATAGCTCTATTCAGAATTTTCCTGTTCTGCAGCCCAATAGGAATGATAAGGTTGTCCTAAAATACTGTTCTTAGGTCATACACTGTGCCAAGAATCCTTCTGTGCTCTGTTCTTGCAAGCTTCTATCACTTAGCCAAATTTTGAACAAAGTAAGAACAGTTGCTAGCAATTAATGAGAGTGAAGGTTTGCAGGTGGTTGATACAATATAACACACAGTTATATTGTTGACAGAATCGTCTGCGTGCCACGATGCTGTTCAGCTGCTGTACATCCTCTTTAAAATGCAACAGAACTGTTCTGTATATTTTAGGAAATTAAATGTTTTGCTGATAAGGTTTTGTGGGTGCTAAAAGACCCACTAAAAATTATTTGATTAATTGTACTGTAAACATTCCTGTTACCACCAAAATTACTATAGAGATCAGAGGCACGCCAGGAGCCTGATAATTCTGAAGTAGGAGCTGTACCATTTGTATGAGTTGTAAGGACCCCCATGAAAACTTGAAATGTAACAAAGTTAAAAAACAAAAAAGTTAAATTGCTAACTAGGAAGCCTTTGAAATTAGATGGAGACCCTGACCTATTTTCATGATGACCTGTTTTTTTTAAGTATCTGTACAGATACATAGAATTTGCTAGAGAGGCAGCCAAGTAGATAGGCTTGGGAGTTACATTATATTAAAACTTTTTTTTGGAACATTTAATTGAAAAACTCTGTGGTGCACAGCTTCCATGTGCACAAAGGCATAGTTTATTTAAAATACCTACATTAATTAATTTTTAATCCGGCTTTGATTGACAGAGGCCTGAAGCACATAAGCCTGACTTGTCAGATAATGCCAAACATAAGCGTGACAGCTGTATGCATGTTTAAGCCTAATTGGTTTCTAAGAACTTCTCTTATTTTTTCCTTTTCTCCTGGATACTGTCTTCCAGTATGAATAAACTCATCCATTTTGTTGTTGGCAAAAGCATTTCATTATTTGCAGCTCAACCTCTGAGGGTCTGTAATTCTGACATAATTTAAACTTATCTCCAAGCAAGCAGTAAGAATATGGAAATAAACAAAAATTAACTGTTAAGGCTTTTCTTGGGCAAGGCTTGTGTCACCTATAGAAGTAGCCTCTTCTTCCTGGGCCTCATTCCTCTTCCTGCTTTAGCTGCCACATATCACAGACCATGGCACAGAACCTCAACTGTGCTGCTGCCAACAACTACCCTGCCACTGCCACTATCTTGGTAACAAACTCTCAGTGGGCTCTACGCCGAAGGATGAACAGGAAGCTAACTTAAAGGTTGCCATGTCTGTTGTGTAATGGGATGGGTACTGATGTGTTCTGAAGAGTAGCAGGTTAGGCAGCATATTAATTACCAGGCATATCTACATACTGAAATACTACTGCTTTGGACATTAATGAAACCAAAGGTCAACCATACCCTTCCTAAAATTGCAATTAAAAAAATATCCTGGTAATAGCAGGTTTTTGTTGTACATTTGGGCAAGAAGCAATTTAATTTCTAAAAAAGTTTGTGAAAATATTACGATACTGTTAAAATCTCAGGGAAATCTTGACTAAAGCCATGCATATTCTACTGTGTTCTTATGACAACACAAGTCACCATAAGCTTTGTTCTTCTAACAATGAAGAGGATTGCTGGAATCCCCTGATATTTGTATCCAAAGACCTGCAGCTCACCACCTTCTCTAGCTCACCACTTTGTGTATGAAGCACACACAACCTACATGCACGTAAAACTTATAAGCAGCTTTGAACTGTCTAGTACAAAAGCCCAAATAACTTTTCTCTAATGACAGGTGCATTTAATTCTTGTGTAATTGCAAATATTGTTCTTTGAGCCTTAAGACTCGGCAGAACTGCACAGAAAATATGCTTTTCATACTTATTTAATGAAGTAAAATCTCCCTTAACATTTTACTTTTCTTGCTACTTTTCTGAAGTAGATAGGTACTTCAAGCATTTTAGAAGTACTACTTGATAAAAAAAAAAAATCTTCGACATAATTATGACTCGTAACTTGACAATTACAAAATATGACAGTGAATTTACTAGCTTACACTATTTAAAACTCCTACAGTGGTTTCAAGAGTCAGATTTTGGTAAAATTGAAGATATTTTATCAGTTATGTACTCACTGTTGCAATGAGTGAGATTTAGCACTTAGCTAGGCAAATGAGCAACTTTTAACTTGTATTTTTGAAACCAAAAGTACCATAGACTTTGTACATCCCTACTATTTTGCATTAGAAGACTCAAAAGTGGCACTTACTGGTGTAATACAATCTATTTTGAAGGCAATGTAATGTTCTGAAAAAGTGGAAAAAACCCAGTAATCATGTATAAAGTATAGTTGCATAAGTTATGTTCCCACAACTGAATGAGGTCAATTTGTAAGTCAAGGTAAGAGTCCAAAAGATGCACTACCTTAATAGCTAGCAAGGTATACTCCAACAGTACATTCACAATCTGAATCAAGGAATCAAGACAGTGGTTCAGAGTAGTCAATGTACCAGGCAGGAATAAAGTTGCTTTAAGAGCCATCAATGCACTGTAGAACAATATAGCGAACCAGTTTCATTTTAGAAGTGACCTTCTACTTTTAGCACAGTTAACTAGCAAAGACCAGCTATCAACTTCCCAAATAAAAAAAATTATAGATTAATGAAACTAGAGTACATGATGTTTTGTAAGTAACCTGGGAAAGAGGTTCATAGTGCACAGAAAGACCCAATACAACTGTTTAGCACATCCACAAAAATCCTAATAAGTGACGTTCCTATGAAGTACTAAAAGGCAGCAATATCCTTCTGTTCCCCCAGTGAGGTAGAACAATTAACCTTCTTAACACGCCACTCTGGTGCAGATAGGGATTTTTACAGTGTTCTTCGGTAGCAAATCCAGGATTACATCTTGATCCCCTCCTGTTGACTAAGTTGTGATAATGTTTTCTTAATGCGCAAAGCTGTCAGCCGAGCGGCTCCGTTGGCATACCAGCATTCCCGCATAATTTTTGCCATCACTCGTAATGCCTGTGAAGGAAACACAAGTCATTATATGCACTGCTGTTCCAGTATAGCCCATGTAACTGCTCCTCTGCCTTAGCCTCTTCAGGCATTTCTGAAGTCCACTACTAGTACCACAGCTAGGAGAGTGTGCTGTTAAAAAAAAAAACTTACTTTACAGAAAAGTAAAACTCTCTAAACACTGTAGAGCAAACCCGATATTTTTCAACAGACTTTTGGCCCATAAAAACAATACTTTAATGAAAAATTAGTAGCTTGTCTGTAACTGTTTTCTGAATTTTCACATCAGACAAAAATACATTTTTTTAATTGTACTTGCAGTTAAGGAGTTACTTCAATGCATAGCAATTAAGTTCATGAGCTGTCTTCCTCAAATTGAAGCTCTGCAACGACTCTAAAAATTTTTTAAGTCTTTTTACCCTTCAAACAGCCATTCTTTGAAATCTGAATGCTTCTTCGTGTTATTTGTAACAAAGCAAATAACAAAAATGGCAGATGAAATAAAGTAACAGCTCCAAAGTACCGTGAAAGCTGTATTACCTCAGTCATTTTAATCCCGATAGCTTCCCATCTCACAGTTTGTTGCTGCATTCATCACCTTTCTCTCCTTCCTGTGCACTCTTGCCCAACTCTTAGCCATGCATTCATTCTACACATGCCACAACCCAGGTTCCTTCCTCTATCCAAAGCACCCCATCCTTATCAGTACCTCACTGCTCCTGCAGCCCACTGCAGCTGCTGCCCCAAGCTGTGAGTCAGAAGACCCTGGCTGTAGCCCTTGCTAGGCTCCCAGAGCAATGCTATGGAATATTCCCTCTGACCAGTCTGGGTCACCTGTCCTGGCTCTGCTCCCCCTCATGCTCTTGTCTACCCCCAACCTACTTGAGAAATGGAGAATGCCTTGAAGCTGTGCAAGCACTGTTCAGCAACAGCTAAACCATCAGTATGCTATCAGGCTGTTTTGGTCACAAATCCAAAACACAGCATCGTGCAGCCTACAATGAAGGACGTTGACTCAATCCCAGCCAGACATAGTACAATTTATTAGCAACGATGCTTCCCGCATAATGTAATTCAGGCTAGCTGAAATTTATATTTGCATCATCTATGCTTCACAGGAAGGGATCCTAGAATCCTCCATGCATTTAGCTATTAACTTTTATTAAATTACATTTAAATACTTATGTATAACCAAGGAACAATGCTTTTAATAAAACCATAATGATTAGAATGAAATTAAGTTCTCCTAAAAGCAGCTCTTCTCCTTTCAACAATAAGCATGATTTTTAAGCCACTGAAATCGCTAAAAGCTCTAGTGTCCATTAAAGCAGCTTTAGCAAGGTTAGTTAATACCTCACAGCTCTGCCATCTGTTTGGAATATTGGGCCTTAACTTCTGTTCACACACAACTTTCCTCATTTCTTCAACAGAAGGGTCTGAAGGAACGAGGTCATAGTACGGCAATTGGTAATCTTCGTGGATTCCTGTAACAGGTTGAAAATAGCTTTATTTTAGCTAATACTGGATTACATATTCTTCACTTTTTACTGTGTTCCTTATCAGTACCCTACCAGTATTTGGTTTTAATTTTTAAAAATTACATCACAATGACTGACAAATAAATAAATGAAAATCCTTAACCATACCTTAGGAGTGTTTACATTACCCTTGAAGGATCTAAAATTTATAAAATTGGAAGAGATATAAGCTATATCAAATCTTTCACATGCTATACTAAAAACATGCTTCTTCAGAGCACAAGATTTATAACAGCATGCTTCACTTTAAATAAGTAAATAAGGTACAGATTTGTCTGAACACATTATAGCTAGGTCTTGTGGTGTTTGCCTCTTGCTCACAAGAATATTAAATTTTACCCTTTTCTCCCCTCTATGTAAATATTTGGAAAAAAAAATTAAAATAGGTAAGAATATTTCCTATTTTCTTCAAAAAGTTTGGTTTGTCAATCTAGAAAGAGGTTGAATACACCAGTTATCATTTACCGGATTAACAATTAGAAAGTATGATATAGACTTGATATTACTTTGCACTGTTTTTTGAGCAAACTGTTTTCAGAACCTGAAAAAGTTTAAGTTACTTATAATTCCTTAATATGTCCCATTTTGTAAAGATTGCCACGTACCACCAATTGAACACCGCCGAGCTATTTCCCAAAACACTAATCCCATTGCATAGATGTCTGCTCGTTTGAATGACTCAAAATGTTTCATATTTATGGAATCATCTAAAACTTCAGGAGCCATGTACCTGTGTGTGGAAAAAAAAAAATTCATAAATACTTAAGAGTAGAAAAAGTTCAGCACTACTGATCAGCTCAAATACGAAATAATGTATTTTTGTGGAAAAGGAGATAAAGAAAAATCTGCTTCATTAAGATTATACCATCAGAGACAATTCAATGTAAAGGGATAAGTAAACTGAGATAAACAAGCAGAGAAATCAGGGGAATAAGTAAAATGTGAAACAATAAACAACTAGAGCCATAAACCTGATACACAAGGCACAACTGAGACAGTGACAAAGACCAAAAGTCTCCAGTTCTCATTGAGAGGCTATTAAGAAACTCCAGGCATAACTTTACAGAGGTGCAGTCTGGACCTTGTGACTGCTAATACGTGGGAAAGAAGAAGACAAAGAGGATTGAGGATATTGAAAGAAGGCCTGTGCAACTATGCAATGCTTATCAAGGAATGTTCAGGACAAAGGGAACAGAAGTGCAGCAACAGATAGAAAAGGGTAGCAAAAGGGCCAGTTGCACAAGAGGTTGCCAGTCTGCACATGCTCACCAGTATATCCTATTTTATTAAATCCTAACTATTCTGTGCAATCTCACTCTCAAGCCCATGTGCACGTGCTCTCTAAGAACTGTATGTCAGCAACTGGAGGCAGGCATGAGTCTGTTCAGGTCTAGCAACTGCAGCATCACAAGGGATGAAGCTGAAACTAGAGTAAAGGAGAGGCTCAACACCACTAGCTGGAAGGAGAACTACAGGTCCTAGGAGCACATCTGCAGGTGATAAGAGCACATATCTGGAGCTACACAGTGGTCATTCTGTGAATGAATTCTGGGCCAGCAACTGTAGTCTGACAGAAAGTGAAGGAAACCCTGGTGCCAGCAACTGCAGCAAATGAGTGGGTCTGCTATAGCTACTGAAATAAGACCATGGATCACAGGCTTCATGGTCACAGCTTACATGTACCAGCTACAGGGGAAAAAGGGGATGAGAAAAACAGAGTAAGGGTCTCTCAGCACCAGTAACTGGAGTGGGAGTCACAGGCTGTAAGGTCTGTGTGCCTGCGTGCCAGCTGCTGGTCTGGGCCAGAAGATCTGCATTTCCCCAACCCTGCGTAGCTGGTGTGCAGGACTGTAATTAACTAGCAACCTTCAAGCTGGTCTAGCCAGCACCCAGGCAGGGATATTTGCCAGCACAAGGGCTCATGCTGATATTTGAGGGAATCCATGCACGGAGGCGTGCATATGAATATATCAGCTGTTTGCTGCTGTGCATTAACCCAGCTGGCAAGTATGAGATCCATGGAGCTCAGGAAAGGGCATTAGACACAGCAAGCCTTGGATGGATGGTTGATAAACGTGCATGGAGTTGTGAGGCTGCAGAAGGGAATATGTACTTTCACTAACGAAGTTCAATCCTGATCAGCTGAAGAGAAGGAAGGAGACTTGGCTGCGTATAGTTATGTTTTATACAAGTTCTGACAGTGTTTTATGTGGGTGTTGAAGACAGCACATGGTGCACAGCAATCTGTATAATCAGCCCTAGCAGTACTGTAGGTGTCTGTGTATGACTGGTTAGATTCCAAGGAAGAAAGCAGCAGCCACATCCATGGGCCTCGGATGAACAGAGCCCCAGCCCTTTCGAACACACCAGCTGAGCTCCAAAGGTCAGGCAAGAGGAAGCCTCAGCTCCTGTAATCTGAAAAATTATAGCAGCTACTTAAAAGATCCCCTAACAAGCCTGAAGCAGGAATAGACAAGAAGTGCTGGCTAAGAAACCAGCACTGTTAAAAATTTCTTGAGAACAAAGGCCCACTGTCATTGCAGTACCTGATTCTTCATCATACAGTCTGCAAATCCCACCCTAAACCATGCTTCTTTAAAAATTAGTAAATTATGTGGGTTACAAATTAACAACTGTGCTCATGAATTTGGTTTACCCACATTTCCCTTCCCCTAAGAAACAAGGCCTGAAAACTGGTCATGGCATCCAGGTGGTTGTTACTTTGTTTAGTGAGTAAGTCTGATGTGAGAACATGAAGCAAAATGTCAGTGTTGACCTTACTGCAAGAGCTACTGATAGCAGCATCCCCACTGGCTGCTGGAAAGAATCAATGTTATTTGCTGCATCAAGTCAACATCAGTGGAAGGTAGCACTGCTCTCTCATTCTGATCAGGTTCTGGCACCTAAATCCAGTATGTGATGTTTAGCAGAGTTCAGTGTGTTTCTCCACATCACCACCCCAGCACTCTCAAGCTGACATATCAATGAAGCAGGCCAACAGTGGCACCTGGGCTTTGAAGAGCAGTGTTGACTGGTAAAAAAGCAACAGGTGCAGACTACTGGAATGGAATACAGTGCCAGGCAATAGCTCTACCTTTGGAACAGCCACAGAAGCCTAGACATGGCTTCATTTAATCAATAGCATAGTAGGATTTTCTTTTCCAGTACCAGGGATGGTAGGCAGAATGCAAGACACACTACTTAATAGAAATTTCAGGACTATCACACTTTTCAGAACTCCCTCAGAGCTACTGTGTCTTACAGAAATTACACAGATACAAGGAAGCAAGGGCTATCAAGATAAGCAAAAAAAATGCAATGAATAGTTGCACTTGTTCTGAACTACTCAGAACTTCAATGAAGTTTGCCAAGATGAGAGTTCCCCTAAGGCATACAAATTCCTCACAAGTAATAAACACAGCACAAGCAAGGGACAACTGTCTGAAGTTGAGTGTAAGGTTTACTTTGACAGTATTTACCGAATGGAAGTGGAGTATTAAGTATTGCTGCAATCTTTGATATGGACAAGGCTCAAATTATTCTGATCCACCCATATCAAAAATGTTTTAATCAAGAATGGAAGATTGGGGTGAATGCTTTAAGGCTCTCCAAGGATTCTGCATTACTGGATACTCTTATGATACTTCATGTCCTTGGCACTGGAGCCCAGCAGACAGAACATTTGATCTGTTTTAAGATGACATGAGGATGAAAAGAGTGATGGACCTGAAAAAACAACAAACTAGAAACCCCAACCATGGTGCAAGATGTCAGCTAGAAACACTAAACAAGCAGTAAAGGAGATTGTCTCGACTTCCATGAACCATCCAAAGAACAAGGCTTTTAACAGGAAAGAGCATAAGAGGCCTGAATGTAGCAAAAAAATCTCTCCCCATGTGAGGTCCATTGGCAAACTGACCTCTTACCGTGGTCCTCCAACAACGCATTTAGATTGGCTTTGGCTTCCATGACACAGAATGGTGAATGACTGCTGAGAGATTATTACTGGAACAAGAGAGGCAAAAGGCAAGGAGGTAGTGTAGTGAGGTCAGCAGCTCAGCCATTTCATGGCTGTTAGACAAAAGGGAGAGAAGTAGGCATCTCCTTGTCAGCTTGTGTTGGAAATGCATTGCTCGGCAGAAGCAGTATCTTAGGTTCTGGAGAGAGCAATGCTATTGCATACAGTAACTCTGAGCAAGAGACCTTCTGAGCAAGGTCAGCAGCTCAGTATCATCCAAGAACGAAAGGATAAGTCTACAAAGAAGGGCACAAAGTATGTTGAGCATGGTCTTGCCAAACTTTGGATGCCTGCTGACCTCTTTTCTCCCATCTCTTTTAGTCCAAAAGCTCAGTACTTGTCTAAATTTTTTGTACAACATTTAGGGAGCTTTGTGTCATGAAACAAACCCATACACAACATGTTTTGTGGCATCTCCCTTCATCAAGCCTATACTCTACAAGGTAAAATTCTGCCCATATTTTGTTCAGGTAAACTTCAGAGAAGCATCCATGGTAAGAATTTGCTGCCAAACTTCTTTTAAAACACAACCTATTTGAAGTATCAAAAGTAACAGCTGGGCCACACTTCTAAAAAAAAAAAACAATAGAAGAATGAGGGTTTTTTTACTTGCCACAGGGAGTGAAAGATTCCATTTCCTTCTCAGTTTAAAGCTCACATTCCCTGCTTTATATTGCAGGCTGAGCTGTGAAAGCACACAGTTCACCCCTCTGGTAAAGCTAAGCCTCTGAACAGAAAAGAAATAAAGTCAGAAAATGGGATCATCAGTTTGACTCAACACCCTGATCACTCACACAAGGGTAAGTCTGCTTGCTCCCTAGACATACATTTTTACAACAATCATTAGAAAAATACAGACTTCATCAAATCTCCCTGAACTTGTACACAGAGCTTCCATGTGCAGAAGAGGTACTAGCAGTGGCAGTTAAAACTGTCACTGAACGGGTAAGACTTGAACTGTACTATGAAAAATTAATCAGAGGTGCAGAGTTACTTACCTAAGAATGCACAAGAGGAAGAAGGAGGATCTAAGTCTTTTACAAGAATGAGCAATTTTCAGAGAGGTAGAAAGGACTAATGTCTTTAAAAGGGGAAACAGATTTAGCCCTCCTGCTGCCCACTGCAGCAAGCAAGGGTTGCTACAGCTTCACCATTGTGAAGAAGGGAGATGAACAAGGAATTTAATAAAGCCTATGCAAGAAAATATCTAGTAAGTGGAATCTGCAAATACAGCTGAAAGGATGCTTTCTCCAATGACTAGACTAAAGAAAGTAACTGATTTGTACGTCATTTTCCTTTGCATGTAGGTGTAGTAGAAAATTCAAAATCACATGTGGCCATGAGCCCTGCATGCAGCTAAATTTGCAATGACAAATTCTGAAATAAGCCTGTTACTGGACACTTTGAGAAGGAATAATACTAAATACCTTATAATTCAGGAGTAGTTCAGAAAATAAATCTTATCTGACCATTTGTGTGGCGATTTTAGAATTGGCAAAGGACTAATACAGCAGAGCTTTAGAACAAAGTAACTTCGGCAGCGTAAGTGTCAGTAAAACAAATTTTCAGTACATATTTTAAAAGCTCTAGTTAACTGAGCCTTAAAATAATATTTAAGTGTTTTTTCCCTTCCAAAAAGACACAGCTCAAGGGGAATCTGAGTTCACTGTAAAAACCCAATCAACCCCCCACCGTGCAGTATCACTTATTAAAAGGATATATTAAAAAAGTATTTTTGATATATAAACTGGAGATTGGACAACACCAACACAATTTTCTCCAACACTGTTAAGCCATATGGGCTTGGTTGTCACACATTTCTCTACGAGCAGTGTCCAAACTCCAGTCTGACACAGCACCGAACCTATAGGCATCAGAAGAATGAAAAGTTGCCCACATCCAAATGCTTGCTGTGGTTCACTGTTAGTGCTGCTATCTCTGTATTCTGTATAGCTGCATGGAAAGGGAAATTTATCTATAGCTTCCAATTATTATTGCCTGAAGGTTCACCAATGATAAATTACTGACAGTAAGTTTTATTGCACTTGCGCTGAGTTAAACAGCTCTGAATTCTTCTGGGGCAAGAAAAACCCATATTTCCAAATTCAGAAAAAGCTTTTAAGAGAGACTACATTGACTCATCCACTTAAGATTCTATTAATGCATTAGATGACAAAGATGACTGTTTTAACTTCTTGCATTTCTGTAAAAAATGTGATTTCAAGACAGTGCTGTGTCCAAGACTCTGCACCTTGTATGTTCTTCCACACAGGCTTCACACTGACAACCACAGCTTTTTACTGTCACTATCAATACCATGTCTTACACTCCTGGGCTGCAAGTAACATTTCCATGCAATACATGGCAAGAAGAAGAAAGAGAGCACTGAAGCCTCTAAAACCGTCAGTCAGTCATGAAGTCTCTTAATTGTTTCAATACATATTTGTGCCCTACAATATTTAGCAAATTTTCAGTATTTGTATTTCAGTATATGTTCATGCCAACATTGAACGTGCTTTTTAAGCGCCTACCATCTAACTAAAATACCAGCTGGCAAGTGCTTAAGAATTCTATCTGCCATTACATTTTCCTGCTGCTTATACTTCTATGAACACAAATTTATATGGGACAAGAAAAACCAAAGCATTTTATTATAAAAGTTGCCTGACAGGTCACATAAATGATTTTACCTTTTTGTTCCCACTCTGTGGTTTGGGGCAATATCAATTGTGTCTGTAGCTGAATCGTGCCTAACTGCCAGTCCCAGGTCTGCAATGCAGCATGTTCCATTCTTTTTCACCAATATGTTTTTTGATTTTAAATCTCTGTGGGCAATCGCTGGTTTGCCTGTAAGGGAAAAAAACAGAAGTTGTAAAAAAAACCCCAAACCAACCTCCTTTTATTCTAAGCCTGGTGCAAACTTTTGTTTGAAGGAACAGAATTTCTTCCAGTTCTGACACTTAGTGTGCACCAGGGTACCTCCTGACATCATTCATTGTAGATTGTCTGGCTGTGCAGGGAAACGTCTTTCATGTTTACTGTATTACACTACACTTGCTCCTTTCCTTCCTCCTGCAAGTATTTATTGCACACACATCCTACTCAAACATTATCTCAACTCAAAGTTAAGAAGATGCTACATGCACCATTACTTGGTGCCTTTTAACAGGTATTTTGTAGGAAGGATTGTTACATCACAATACCAGAGAAAAGAAGACAAAAAGCCTTTCAAATTAAGAAGCTCTGTGAATTTGGAAATCATCACAGAATAGAACGAGCTACTTATGTGTCATTAAAAAAACCAATCAGTACTAGCCACATGACAAACAGAAAAGTTGTAAGATTACCTTGTGTGCCAACAATTTCCATGTGCAGATGAGCAAGACCACTGGCAGTGGACAAGGCTAATTTTATCATTCCTTCCACTGTTACTGTATACCTGTTCAGGTAATCAAAGAGTGATCCATGCTCGTGATAGTCTGACACTAACCACAGCTGAGTCCATGTACCATTGTCTGCAAAACAGAACTGGCATGAATACCACACATACACACAAAAACAACAAATAAACAGTATGTGCCACTTTTATACAATGCTTAGGAAGTACAAATTATGGTCTGCAAGTAACCCCTGTAAATTAGAGTCTTACTATTAGTTTCTTAGGCTTCTCTATTCCTGTAACATTTTAATGCCTCTGGCAAGGGCTGGTAATACCATGGGAGAGTTTCTGAAAAGCTTAGTGAGTATTCTTGTATTTAAACTAAAACACAAACCATAGAAAACTGATGTCACTATAATTCTGAGGTGTATATTCAGGGTGAACTGTTCAAGATATTAACCAGGCCCTGCCTTTCCCTAGGTTTCCTGCTAGAGAGGGGCACAGGGAACAGTGCTGAATGCATGATACAAAACTAATCCTATCACTATCAGTCTAGCACAATGTTGTCCAGGCTTGCCATTAAAAGTGTTTCAAACTTTGATCCCTAACTCCTTCAGTCTTCCAATAACCTATCTGCCCTCAGCCTGGGAGACAGTTTCCACAGAGGATTTTCCCTCCTGGAGTAGAAGCTTACAAGCAGCCCTCAGACAAAAAATTAAATCCTATCTCTGATAACCTCTAAATTGCTGGCCAAAATTGAGGTTTCCAGGAGGCACAAGGGTAAAGAAAGCAAAAAACATTGAGGAAATCAGTTTGCTGTATTACTTTTGATTGAACTATGACAAACAAGACAGGCCACAATACATTTGTAGATATCCCAAGGCATACAAATGACATATAAGAACTTAATTGTTCACATTATTAAAGCAGTGACATAAAATGACTTTAAGTTTAAGCCACAGAAAGAAGACTAACAAAGGAATTCAAATCAAGAGGGGAGCAAAAGTATATTTTACCTAAGAAGTAGAAATATACCTGGGAAAGAGCAATCCTGCCACCCAATAGGTTTTCCAATTTTGTTGTGTTATAAAAGCACCTCTCCTGTGGCAGACTTGAAAAATGTTTTTATAGCCAGCTACTTTTACAGAAATAAAATGTACCATGATAGTGCACCTGCTAAACTGGGAGACTACCCCCATAACGGTCCCGCTATGTTCTCTCATTTAATGGGATACAGGTGGCCTGAAGTATTCTAAACAATAATTGAAGTATTAACTTCCTTCAATATTCAGGACTGAATTCTTAGCCCAGGGAGCAAATGGTGTGTACATATTTCCTCACTGAGAGCATGTAGAAGGTTATACTACGAATTAATTCTGCACTGATGGGTTAAAAACAACAATACAGATTTCTGCACATGCTCAGACAGCAATACTGTTAGAAAACACAGTCAAGAATAGTGGCATTTTCAAAATACATTTTTATCTATTTTTCAAGAACCAGACACCAACTAATCCTCAATAAAGTACAAGAGCCCTACCCTGAAGACCTAAAACCTCAAATAATGCCATGACCTATCAGTTAAGGATTTCTTCTTTGTATGTAAAGCATATTAACAGAAAAAACAGAAACAATTTCATATCACATTATATTATTTTACAAGGAAACTAAAGATGACCAAGTCAAATGCTATAGCATCTGCAACACAAACCAGCAAGCAAGAAATTATTTAAAAAACCCACCCATTTAGGAAACCTTCCTCATACCTCCTCTTCACAGCAGTCAAATGTATTTTTGGGACAAACTACTGGGATGTTTCAGGCAAAATGAGACACTGGTATACTTACAGATGATTTTGTGAAAAGTTACAACTAAGGTATTGCAATATATCCTTTACGCTTTTAAATGAGAAATAGAAGCTAAAGCTTCTGCAGAGATAGCTCTTCATTTATGGCTTTAATGCAGCTGATCTAATTTTAAACCCAGGCTCCAGATACTTACTCCCCTAGGCCAATCAGAGCAAACTCAAGCTCTTGCAGGTGCTGGTAATACCAAATACAATTCTAGGCATGAAAATAAGACAGTTTCTCATGGTAAGCTAGTAGGTATGCTAGTAAGCTGCAGGAAAAAGTTACCTGGTATGGTGTTGATCTGCAAGCTCTTGGAGGATAACAAGTTGCACAAACATCTGTTAGGAGCAAGTTAACTTAGACAACCCTTTCCTGGAGAAGTGTTCTGCACAATCTCTGGATTCTCTTCCTATTCTACAGATTTATATAGAAGTTTGAAATTCATCTAATGGTAATTAAAAAGAACTTTACACATATACTTGACCGTCACTAAAACAATTTAGGAATTTCCCACAAAACTAAGAGCCTTTTAAAAATTCAGCATGTGTGTGAATTATTGACTCCTCCGTAATGTGACAGAATTTTCTGTTACTGCTTTCTTCACAAAGAAGTCAAATGCCATTTGTGGTGAAACATGCAATTTCAGACGAAAATAACGGAATGAAACAGCATCTTAATATCTTAGCTCCCCTTAATGAAAGAAACTCAAAACTTAGTTTTGTCAGATTCTTGGCTCTTTACTGGAATTGCAGAAAAATCCAAGAAACTTTAATCTGTCCAAAATCTCAGCAAATAAAAGTTGAAAAAATGGTTCCTCTAACTGGATGATTAAAGCTTATCAGGAGAGCTTCAGGAAGCTGGTATAGTTTTTTACTACTAGAAACAAATCATTAATTCCATTTTTGCAATAGATTTTCTAATTGGACTTCTAAAAGAATAACGTCTCATAACTCAGCCTTAAGAATAAATCTTCTACCTCCTACTTTATATGAGGACAACAGGATGAGACATGATCTCTTTCAGTCCCACACATCTATATTATTAGGCTATGAGGTAACGACAGGTACAAGTATTCAGCAGATGTGTGGGCTCACAGGATAAGGCATCTCCTTTTTGACACCAAGGCATTTTAAACAAATCTAAACAAAGCATATTCTTCCAAAAAAAGAGACAATGTACTTTTCCCTTCATTAAACTGAGGAAAAGTGTGCTAAACCCTGAACTCCTGCAGTAACAAAACTATTTTTTGCTACTGTTAAATGGATCCTCACAACATCTTTTTCCTTCATGCACTGTCTATTCTGACCAGATGCAGAATCAGCAAAATGAATTCATAGTGTCACCAACCTTTGTTGTCTGCAGCTATAAATCCAAGAATGTTTTCATGGCGTAGCATAACTGTCTGATAAATTTCTGCTTCTCGAAACCATGACCGTTCCTCTCTTGAAGAGAAGATCTTCACAGCAACTTCTTCTCCTCTCCACTTCCCCCGCCAGACTTCTCCAAAGCGACCCTTACCAATGCTTTCTTGAAGTACTATAGTTCTTGCGATTGTTCTTTGCACAAGTAAAGGTAAACCTAAAAAGAAGATTTTACATTAATCCTAAATGTAACTCTACAGAATTAGTACTTATCCCATATACTGAATAGGAGATCCTATTTCTATTAGGGGTTTCTCTCAGAATGAACATACTCTCTAAGATCTTAACTGCTTGTTGAGGACTGCTAGCATGCACATAGGTAAGATTCTGCCTTCACCCTTAAAAGGCTGGCTAACAAGTACTCATGGAGATTATGCTACAAATGACTTCTATGGCTGTCAAAAGCACAACACAAATTTCCTTTCAGTTAGGAATGCTGTCACTTGCTGAGCCATAAAGTTTTATTTAAATGCAAAAAAGAAGCCATGATGAAGCAGTCAGGACCAGGTTTAGGGATTTTTTTTGGTTGCTTGTCAGTGATGAAAGTGAGTTTTTTCTTTTATTTTTGGAAAAAGGATCTGCCCATAACTCTCTTTGCAAAGCAATTTAAGAGCACTTTTGCTACTGATTAATTTACTTGGCTTATCACTAGATAGTCCATTTCTAAGTTAGTTAAACCACACTTATCAGCAACACCAACCGCTGAAAATCCACACTCATTTCCAAGTGTGCCAATAGCATCTTAGTAATCCTGAGTCACTGTAAAATAGGAAAACATCCTTGTAATGCAAGCTTCCCATTTTAGAGGCCATTCTTGTGCATCTCACTGTAATTATAATTGAGAAAAATGTTTACATTCATCACGGTTTTATAGCTTTGGAACATTTACATGCTTTCAACACAAAGCACCTCTTCAGTACACTTCAGTAATTTTATACAACAAGCAGCACTGGCATCCCCCAACCAGGCTGGGTTTTTGTTTATTTTAAATCTTTCCTGTTGGAACTGCAGGGCTTGTCACTGGATTCCACACTGATACTACACTGCAGGATGAAAACATCAGCCAGGTTATCTGCTTACAATAAGCTCTTTTGGTATAGGATTATTTCACTTTAACCAAACACTTTACAAAGTAATCTGTTATTCTATAATCACTGTTCCAATATCTGACAGAACACCTGCATTTCCTTATGTTATAGAAAATAAATCCCAACTAACTGCTCAGATAATTAATTCTTGTCCACCTTTGGACAGTCTTTGCTAACAACAGCACTAGAAGAACATCTGATCTGGTTGGCAGCATTGCCACACTTGTGTCTCAGTCTGAGAAGGGCAAATTAAAACACTGCAGTGTTCAGAACAGCTCCTCAAAAATTCTAGACCTACAGGAATTTTCTGTATGGTCTATGCTGACAACATACCTACATGAAGACAGGAAGGAAAAAAATGTACACCATACCAGCAATTTAATCATTGTCAGGTGCTGAATTAATTTCTATTGAGAAAGTTAAAACTTCTGCAGTAATAGTCCTCAGGTGAATTGTGCTGCATACCCAAACTGTAGAGGCTCTTTTGTGAAGCCTAACCTTCATTCCTTATGACAGACTTTTGAAATGCAGAAGAAGCCAGACTAAAGCAATCACAGGACCAAACTCAACCCTGAAAATGTAAAATTTGACTTGATTGGTCAGAGAAATTACACCATAGAATTTATGCACTACCACAAAATCTATAAGCAAATGTCAAATAGAAGCTGATTTTGTGTACCTGAAATGGGTGATAGGCCATACAGTTGTATCAGAAAACTGTTTGTATATTCTCACTTTCGGATGCAGTGCTCTCAACTTGCTGCACCTTTTATAGACATCTCTCCTTGTTTAACATATATGTCCAAGGATATCAGCTATCTGCTAAACATATACTAACCTCTAAACCTTCGAGATAGAAAGCATTTCAATTTCACATTACAAATTCCCATTCACGACATTAACATGTCACTGTAGGATAAAAACCCTACTGTGATCTATCCACTTACTCCTACATTTATTTTTAAAATATTTACAAGATTCAGCTTGCTTCTGTTTGTCTGAAACTAATCTTTCCCTTACTACTGCTTCTTCTAGAATATTGGAATCCATATTTATCTTGCATTCATAGCAATTCATTACAGACTCTGTTGCAACTGAGCAATTTCCTCATTTTGCTATAGAAGATACACAACCCTGTATCACCAGGAACTTGAGCAACTGCTGTACTTTAAACCAGACTGCCTGAAAAGCATCTCACAGCACCTACAGCCTCAGCCTTTCACATATGCGTCGGGCACGACTGTACTCCAAGCTCTTGGATACACCTTCTTTTAACCGTGCATGAAGAAAGATGATAGCCAGTCTGCCAATCAGGAGAACAAGAAAAGTTGAGTCCACGTTAAATTCAACAGCAGCTCAGTGTCTGACACCTTGTATTTAGGTCATCCTTGACACCATGGTCATCCAACTTATTCCTGAAACCTTCATCATCATTTTCTTATATCATAAAGTATCCTCAAGCCTTCTGAAAGTCTAATAAAAAAAGAACATTCATTTTCTTTTCCATATATTAAGTGTACTCTGATTAGTTTAGTGACTTTCTAATGCATAAGGAGTTTGTAACTAAATTGGATCATTCAGGAATTAAGTTCTAGAGCACTAGAGGTAGCCAACAAAAGCAGCTACTAGAATTTTGTTCTTGTTCATAAGTCTCTACACAGAAGACTTCCTCTGATGAGTAATAAAAAAAAACACCATTCCATGAACTGTGAAAAATCTTATTCCCTTCAAGCTTGTATGAATTGCAAAATAGTTTTTAAGGAGCTTTATATTCACTTCAACTGACTCAACTCTGCATTGATTTCTGTGACCCTTTAGATTTCTAAATAGCTTAAGTTCCTGTTGGAAGTCGCCTACCAATAGTCTCCAAAGCTTCTCCTCGTTGTAGGCAATTCTTCCTACTCCCTTGTAACTAAGTGACTTCGTCATTTGTGAGTTAAGACAGTAACAGATGGGCGTCCCCATCTGTCTATACAATATGTAGTTGATATTTAGAGATCTGCATCATGATCTGAAAATTGTTCTCAGCTCCAAGAGGCTTTGAAATCCTTCTCTTAGAAGCTGTAGCTTTGCCAGAAGGATCTATTTTAGATGTTTCATTAATTCCTTTCATGGAGTATCTCCTTATTTCAGGTCTTGTTCGTCATGGAACAACATGGCAACACTAACGTTAAGTCAAGAACAAATAATTAATAGCAGCATACTATTCATCATTGCAGCAAATGAATCCTACTCCCTTTTGGTCTGAATAGGAAGCTCATTTTTAGAGTTCTGATTATTTCTCTGTTTTATACACTTCTCATCAGAGAATACTGAATTACCAAATTGGTAGAATCCTTTTTATTTTACTATCAGCTTTTCTGGTCTCTCAGCATGAATTTAAGAGCCGAACATGGCTTTTGTGTCACCAAACAAAACACTTCCTTAGCTGTGCCTCTTGGGTCTGGATTATTTTGCCTGTTTTGTACATTTCCATTGTGTTTTGGCAACCTCTTGTCCCAACACCATCCCTTTCAGATAGTTCAGTTTCTGACAGGGTAAAGCACTGTTTTAACTAGCAGCTGTGACTTTTCTCCCTTTGGAGACCCTTTTCTCTACCCCCAGTTTATTCCACAAAGGTACAGTCTTCTCAACTTTAAAGGTGCTCTAACCAAAGTCTGGATTAAAATACACATTTAAATGAGATTCAAATGCTGCAGGCATACCTCAGGACACATAAAAGTTATCAGTTCAAGTGCGAGGGCACTGTGAATTTGTATAGACATTGATTGACTAATTTTGAGACAAAGTGACACAAGTCATTGCAAATACACACAATGCAAACAGTACAGGAAGTAAGTACCTGAAGCATCTCCTATTTCACTGTCATAATCAAAGTGAAGTAGAGAACACTAAATAAGGCTAATACTGATCTTACAAGCAGCTCAAAAACATGGAACTCATTGCAGCTGAAGTTAAAAGATTCCTTTTAAGGAAACATTCAGCCTTGCTTTACAGCCTTTCAAGCATAAAAGCAAATTAGCGAAGAGGCTTCCTTAGGGATAAGTCAAATTCAACCACATTTGTTGGTTTCGCTCCTTGGATGCATTCACCAGTAGCCAATGCTCAAATACCATAGTAGGTCAGGTGCTCTGGGAGTCTAGACCAGCCTGAGTGCCCTGAATTCAGCTGTGAAAGCTTAGCAATTCCCTAGCATACTCCTTTTACTTAAAGAGTAATTTGCAAATAGCCAAGGGAAGGGTCAGTGGTTTCTAGCCATGTGCTCCAGAGGAAGAATCGCAAGTTTCTGCTAACTTGGATTCTCTGCTTTTCAAGAGCTTATTTTGAAGGAGTACTTCCAGAGTTCTCAAACAAAAAGAGAGATTTGGAATCACCACAGGTAAGAAGGCCAGAAGAAAAAATGGAGGATTATTCCTGATAATGAATGAAAAGACCAATTAACAACAAAGTTTGAATTTCAATTAGAAATTGTTTTCAGTCTTGCTTAGGAAAAGCCTAGATCTGCAGACATTAAGTAGAGAGTGTTACACCTCTAATAGTGTAACAATTATATATATCAAATCTTTCTGGATTCCACAATATGTAAATCTCGGACTCCTCCATATTATCTATATCTCTGACTACTGCATACCCCTCCTAGAACAAACATAACTGGAGACCTAAGTCCAGCATTTGCATTTATCAAGCTCTAGCCCAATACATTGGAAGTCCTATTAACCACTTTCATTATCTGACTTAGTTACACCTCTTAGTAAATGAGAAAATTGATATGAACACAAATTACTAAAACTCCAGTTCTTACCAGAGAACAACTTACCCTTATCAGTATCAAATCTTATTGGACACACAAAAGCTTTCTCAGCTGAAACATACTGGCCTACACATCTAGTGCAAACTCACCTTCTTTAGGGAAGGTATGACTAAAATGAATTTTTGATCTAGATTTTAAACATGTCCAGCAAGTTACATCAATTTTATTTGACAAAGCAATGGACGCTAAACAGTTTTACCAGTTACTGTCCTTGGAAAACAAAACCAACCTCGGTGCTTGGGTTTTGTTGTTTAAATTTTTTCCAGTTCTGGGAAAATAAAAGATACAGCACTTGAGAACCAAACACTGTATTTCTTTGTAGAAAGTGCTCTGAAAGGGCATGGATGTTTTAACACATATGCTTGCAAGTAGCAGGAATAATTTTAAGTATTAAATTATTTAAATTTTATATAGTAGAAGGTTGGTAAAAGGTTGCAGTACACAATTTGACGTCTCCCTCCCTAACACAGACCAAAGATCAATTAATTTATGCAATGATTTACCTGGTACATCATCCCCTAACAACATCTATTAAACTACATTTCTGTGACACAGACCACCATAATCCTATAAGCAATTAATGGTCAGAGTTACAATAGCTGAAACTCTATGCAGTGAACAGACTAATGCCTCATCTTCCCAGAGCAATACCTCTTCAAGTCAGAATTAAACAAAAAAACACAAAATCAAGGGACAGACATTCATCAGACATGGCCTGCATACTGCATCCATCCTATATACAGAAATGCTATTTGCAATTGAAAAATATCTTATGTAAGGAAAGAACTGGCTAAAATATTAACTCAGAATATGCTTCATACACCAATAGCTACATCTATAAATTAAGTTTCAATTTAAAGCTAATTAAAATTATCTAAAAACCACAGAAGATGGTTGTTTAGATAGGCTGTACAGAACAAAAAAGGTAAATGACAGCCTTACAGAACACAAAACGTTTACAATAGATGACTGCAATATTCCCTGAATTATATAATTTATATAAATTTATATTTATATAAAGGCTACTTTGAGAATGATAAGGAAGGGCAGCAACAATTCAGTGTTTCTTTTTCTTCACTTATTTCCATACATTGAATCTTCACTGATGTTGACTGAATGTACATGAAAGTTTCTTTTCTAGTATTTTCTCCAGTTAATTATAAGTTTAAGCAGATTTGACAATATTAAAAAAAAAAATGGATGTCTTACAAGGCTCTTAAGCACAGAGTAATTACTACTAGAAGTGTCACATTACCTGACCCAGAACCTGAAGTTGTCATATCATAAATTAAATCCTTTAAAGTGGTTCCTTCTGATATAAAGGGACGATCCAATGAAGGGTCTTCTTCGCTTGGCACACGATGATGAATTACAGTACGATTATGACAAAGGTATAGAATCAACATCAGTGAAATGCAGACAAAGCAGACAGGTCCAGCAATGACAGCAGCCAGTTCAACAGGTCCTAGGCTAGAAGCTGGTTTTTCTGGAGTAGGGCCTGAGAGTTAAAATAAAAGAAAATTATAAAAACCATTAATTTCCTTTTATTCTACTAAACTTATAGTATTCACAGCAATACTCAAATTATTTTAATGCATTTGTTAAAGCTTTTGCACAGTAACTTTTTTCAGAATCAAAGTGAGTACTACAAAGGACAAAAGCAATATGCTTATTTACATTTTTCATTTAAGTCTTCAAAACTGTCCCTAACATCCCTAACCAGAAGATAACTCTTGTTCAAATATAATGGAATTGTCTTTACAGAATCTAAGGTGTACTTTAGGCCTTCAAATTTACCTACACTTTCACTCTTATAGAATTTTGTTTGAAAAAATGAAAAAAAAAAATCTAACAAACAAAAGAGCAAAAATCCCAACCCCCTTACCTGGTGTTGGAATTGGAAGTTCTACTTTATTGCAGAGAGGTGTGTTACAGCAATGAGACACAGTATGGACTCCATCTCTGGTGGAGGGGGAACAAACAAATGGCCTGTCTCGGGGAATCAGATCAATTTCTGCTATACACATACTGTTGCGCATTATTTTGTCTGCAGTTCGTGTTACTGAGGCAAAACATACTCCATCTGTCATACACGTGAAGTTGTCTTTTGTACATAGCTGGCAGTAACACTCTAATTCTGTATTGAGAAAAAAACATTAATGCTAGTATTGGTACATGTTCCGAGTTGAGAAGCAATTTGAATGACTAAAGAAATACAAATTCAAAATGCTAGGAGGCTGTTTTCGTTACATAAACACAGAACAGCAACACTAAAAAAACAACAATGCTACAAGGCCTTTTAGTGGGACAATAAAATTGGAAAATGAGCAGAAGAAAGTAAAATTTAGATCTGAAGTCACCTCTCTTTACACAATAATGTATTAAAAGACAAAGGCTAAAATCCTAGCTGTTGTCCAGGTAAAGAAGCACCACTACAGCTCCTCCTACAGAAGTTCTAGACTTTCAAAACAACACTGCATGCAAGCCTACTATTTTCAAACCGAATACAAACAATGCCATTTTTTTCGACAATAACCACAGGTACAGCTTGAGTTAAGTGACAAATCGGATGCTGCTGGTCATCCAAGATGAGTATGCTATGCATTACTTGATGGTTTCCATTTTGTGCCAAAAAGGGCAAATACCAGTTTATTCCTCATTAAAAACCAAACCCTGCATGATCCTTTCACAGAAGCAGAATGTGGTTTAGACTTATTATTTATGAAACCACAGGAAAACGCTCTCTTATATTACTCAAGGTGGTGATTTACTAAAGCTATCAATTGCAGTAGTAAAGGAGAGGGCATGGGGAAGGAAGCAGGAATGACAGGCTAATCACCCTAAGATGATCAGGTTTCACTCTTCACATTGCAGAAGTTCTTGGAGAAGGAAGACTACTACTTCTAATTTCTTTCTGCACTCCTTCCTGCATTTACAGCACCAAAGCCATGCAGAAAACGGTGGAGGAGCAACAATGAAAGTATCAATACATCTTGAGTCCACTTGTTCAACTGTGAAGAGCAAAAGCTGGCCTAGAACTTGTGTACATGCACACAGAAACATTAAAATACAGAACTTAGACAAATTTAAAATCTTCAACATTTATGATGGAAAACCAAAAAATGTCCTGAGCCATAAAAATAGTCTCTTTCAAGTCCACATACAAAAACTCACACCAAAAGGATGAGGATTAACAGGCGACAATCAAAAGGCCTCCCAAATCTGAAATCTGGCGTTTCACCTAAATTAAAGAGTTTAATATAACCACATGGATTGCCTTAGATTTTACACCCCTCTCTGTCACTGGTTATCATGGATTTAAATAAATGGCAATCTGACCTCAAATACATATGTATGTAATCTCAAAGTTTGAATCCTGAGAAACATTCTCTTAAAACACCCCCTTCCCCCAAGATTTTGAATCAAACCATATCATCTTCTACTGTAACTGAAGAGATTTGATCAAATTCTTAGGACCCACTATAGAAAGATAACCCTGTTTCAGAGAGATTCACCAGCACACAGACCAGTCAGAAAAAGGGAGAAAGAAAACCCTACAAATGGGATTAGGTTGTGTTTTTTTTTTTTTCCTGCTACAAAGATTATTGAAAAAAATAATTAGAAGGTAGATGAAATGAGAACTGGCATTCAGGAAGGTAAAGCTTAACAGCATCACTTTTTGCACATCTTTCCCTGCCTCATCAGGGAAGTAAGGAAAGTCTTATTATTCAGAGTTTAATGACAAGAAAATTTAACATTTATTTTCATGTTGCTGTCCTTCTGATAATTTATGCCTGAACAAATATTTTTCAATCTATCCAAACCATTAAAAATTTCCTAAAATATTTATACACACTATTTCTTTCAACTTTTAAAGTGAGCACACCTTTATCTCACTTGCTTAATCTGTGACTTTTACCTACTTAAACAGTAATTGTGACTCATCACAACAGCACACACATCTGAATGCCTACAGCAAGACACAGATATTCAGTGAGATATGTTTACATTGAGTCACTGTGCAGAGGCCAAGTTACTTGAAGTGAAAAATTACATTTGGGTTGCCCTTGTTACACTTATTCATCTTCCTGGTCTTGTGAAGCTGTAGAGACACACCGTTCCAATTGTGACTAAATAAAGCATTTTGTGCCCTATCTTCCTCATTCACTTTGTTCCCACCTCTCTTTTTCTATAGAATTCCCACTTAGTGCAATTTGATAAAATTTACACTTTTGTTCTGGTTTGATGCCACTATCTTTTCGTCTCCTGACAAGACACAATTCATTGTCACACACATCGGAATGATTTCCTCGGCATAAATAAATCATTATTCCCTTCTGAAGCTACTCTCCCCCTCCCATAAGAGGGGAAAACAATACCTAATCAGCTGAATAGCAAAGCTTCTAGGAATACAGCTTTTTGCTGCTCTCTAGTGGACACACTTAAAAAAAAAAACCAACTCGTTAAAAATGCTTCAGCCCCCTTCCTACTCTGGCCACTTAACAGTTCTTCATGCCTTCCAACTCGAGCAAGTAACAGTAGAATTTCCATGTCTTAGTAAAAGGCAGACTAATTCAGCATCTTCAGCAGCAATCCATACCAGGAGGCAAAAATATGGAATCGGAATATCCTTGCCCATATCTCATTCTCCACTTCTCTGTGTGTAAAGATCATAAACTACAACTACACAAACACATCATAGATGAGATTTAACATCAGCATGAGATGTCAATGACCAACTATAGTTAAATCACTTAATTCCTATAAGGAAGTGTTTTCACTTATAATTGATATAAAAGAAAAAAAATCCCATACTGTTGTCCTCTTGGAGATAGAATTTTTTGCTTTTCATCCAAGTAGTTTCTGTTATTCTCAAAGAAATGTTACAGTAAGTTTAAAAACTTGGACAGAAACCAGTCAGATCTCCAAGTTCACTTTAACGAATGCATACATTTCTAGTATGGAATGATAACAGAAAAGGATGAGAAACTGACAACTCTGATGTAGGCTGACCTTCCAGAGCCAGTAATCTCTCAGGTAAAATGCATTTCAATGCATTTGGTAAACACAGTTTAAATCTACTACCACAAAAAGCACTTTCAAAACTACTGAAGAAGAGTAAAAAAGTTTTCAATCAAGTCTGTCCTTGGCAGACAACTATTTTAAAAAAAAATTATTGTAACAGTTTTTGGATGGAACTACTAGCATGAAACTCCACTACCAGCTAGTGAAAGTTCATGTCTGTTTAAATGATACAAGGTTGGGGAAATGACAGTGCAAACAGCTAAACAAATGCACTGGAAATCATACAGACAATCAGGGACATAGCCAAGAGCAGAAATTGGGTCAACAGAGCAATGTAGTTCCTTGTGCATTGCATTTTGTCACTGCACCATTGCCACTCTATATAATTTCTGCTTTTTGAGACTGACTACCCTAAAAGAAACAGTGAGACAATGCTGTTGTGAAAGCGGGGGTGTGCGCATTATGACATTATCATGTCATAAAAGTTACCAACAGCATACTTCTCATATCACAAGATTAACATCTTGTGTTGAATACCATTACTTGTGTAGTTGCTCAGACTCTGAGTTTGACAGTTTTGCCTTTCCGTTACCAACTCTCTCTCGCATGAATGTTGCAGTCTGGAAAGCCCCCACTGAGGGTAAAGCAAGCTGGCTGCATAAATGAAACCTGAAATTATGCAGCTTGACAAGACTTAAAATTAGCTGGCTCAGACATTAATACTATGTACAAAATGTGAACAGAGACTTAAGTACACTCTAACCACTTAACTTCTACAAATCTGCATCAAAACCAGACTGTTACCTACTGAAACAGTCTTTTGTGCATATGCTGTCTTTCTGAAGAAAGAAAATTGCAGAAAGACTTTTTTTAGTTACATAAAACCCTATGAATCACTATGTAACATCCGTTTGCATCCTGCATCACTTCTTCAACCAGACAGTTTAGTGCAGAACACCAACTTTGGCCAAAGAATTTTTAGTTGGAAATTTTAAGTTGAGACATCATCTTCCAAAGGATGCTAACAAGGAGCAGTACAGGAGTTAAAACTTGTGATGTGCTCAAACTCACATCTTATTGCAAACAATTAACAATTTCACACTGTTAATACTTTATTAAATAATATATCTTTGCTTTACAAATTTAAAAAAGACAAATAGTCGCAGCATCCAAAAGCAACATTTTGCTGAAAAAGACACTTATCTTGTGATATTATAACTGTTCCTATATGGAAAATACAAATTTTGAAGCAAAAATTTCACCAGAAAGTAGAACTTCATCAGAAGAGCAATCACAATTCTTGGTTCCACAAGATGCAGAGTTTCAAGGGATAAAGGAGCAAGGCTGTGATGTGCAAGAGACAAAACCAAATTTTTAGTGATATGAGCAAGAGGGCTGTAATGCTCACTGGTAATTCTTTCCCTGTCCAATAACACTTGCCAAAGGAAAAAAAAGCATAATACATAACAGAGCAAATGTCAGCTTCTGAGTCTGTAATTCAGACAATCACCTCAAACAATACACCTGACTCATCTCTGAACTCTTAGCTCAAGATACAAAAAGGTTTAGGTCTTAAAATATCTGGGACAAAAGTACAGTTTTTAAAACCACAGTAGTTCATGGCCTTCACTAACACATTCTTCTCACAAAGGCACTAATTAAGTTTCACTGTTGTAAAGTAACAGCACTGTGTATCAAGTTTACAGGAAAACTTCCACATAGATTTCATCCATCTTTGTTAAGCAAAACTTCCTTCCTGCAACCAGCAGGTCTTGTCAAACAAAGTGATGCACTCAAGAAAACAGACAAATCACTATTAAGTACCCACAACTTGCAAGTAACAATAAAACCTTGTGTAAAATCCCAACTTCAAAAAAGTGATATTATACTCCCTGAAATGTAGGTGCCAAATGGCATTTTCAGTTTTCTTGCCCTCTATCCAAAACACTACCCAGAGACATATGTTCATGCCTCTTAGAGCATGATAGAGTAACAATTTGTTTCTTCTTTGATAGAAGAATAGACTTAAAAAAAAACCAAACTAACTGAAGAAAGATAAATTTAAAAGCCCAGATAATAATTTTACAAGCATTATGAAAACAGAAGGATCTTCACTTGTACTTTTAAATTTCTTCCACCATATTAATCAGATTGCTATCTTTATTTGCAGTTAGAAGCAATTGTCTGACTACAAGAGTTTCCAAGTGGTGACTTCCCAGAACTTCAGAAGACTAAAGACTATGGCCTACACAGTGAAAACCAGAAAGCTTATTTCAGACTTTATCTTAAAAATTAAGGCTGTTCTACTGTTCAGCTAGCTGCTGGGATTCATTATATGCCTGACCTCTGTATAAACCATATCGCAAGACAACTCATCCACACAGAACATCAGCACATTGCAGAACAGCACCAGCAGAGGCAATCAGAAAATGCCCAACTTCTGTCAACCCACAATAAGAAGTACCAGTAGCCAAATCATACCTTGAACTACTTTATCAACTTAGACCACAATGTTCAGGCAAATTAACTGCCTTACCCATACCAGGGCCTCGGGATGAGTTATGGATCAGGAACCCTGGATTCCTCCCAATTCCATTGAACAGAGAGGATTTCTCTTTTTTTAAACAAAAGGTAGCATGCCACCACTTCCATGCATAAGGTTTTGTATGGAAGTCTGTTGCCTTGTTTTCACACAAAGCTTTTAGACCTTAATTTCATGCCTCAGATTAAGGGAAAACTGTTGATTGATGGGAGGCATTAAAAGGGAAAAAGTTCAAAGCTCAAATTGAGCTAAAATTTCCTTCAACATCTAAACTGAATGTGTTACATAAGAGAGCTTTAAATTATTAAAGACTGCCGCACCTTTTCAAGAATACAAGAACAACCCATGGGTAACTTAAGCTTATTTCAGTGTTTCCACATCAGAGATCTTGCATCGCCTTCAGCAAGAATACGGGTGATTAACACTACATGTTAATACATCAAGTGATGCTTTAAGAAGCTTTTTTTTTTCCAGCATGAGTACCATTTCAGATTGAATTATGTACAGCATAGTATGGATCCAGACTGAGGGATGTCTCAAAACTGTAACTGAAAAAGTTGTGGTGCTTCTCCACTTCCTCTTTAAAACCCAAAGCAATATACAATCCATTAGGCCATGTCCCAAACTGCTAACCACAGAACAACCTGCACATTTAAAAAAACTAAAACGAAAAAAGAAAACTACCCAAATCTTGCATTTATGAATGCTGTTAAGCACTCCAATGTTTCATGCATTAGCTCTGCAACAGCACAGCTCTGATATCAAGTCTTTCTCGCAAAAAAAGCACAGGTACAAGAAACTGGAGGAACACAATCGTTTCGCTGTACAATATTCACCCAAAGATTTAATTTCCACACAGCTCGACCCTCATCGAGCACACAGGCGAGGGCGTGTTGGACCAAAAGTTCACCTGTCCCCCCACCACCGCGACAGCGGCACACGGTGCTGCGGCGTGCAGCACAGCGGGGGCAGCTCCTTGTCACCTCCGCGACGTGGGACATTCAACACGTCTCTGCACCGGCCGCTCCTCCCGGGCACCGCTATGAGCGCCCTGCGGCGGCCCGGGGGCTGCCGCTGCCGGCGCACCCCGCCCGGGAGCCGAGGGGCTCTCAGGGGCTGGCGGACAGATAGACGGAGGAGCTCCGCCAGCTCCAGGAACCTAAGCTGCCTTCGCGGGCCAAGGCCACACGCACCCACCGGGGCAGACATAAGGATAGAAAGTTACCCTGGGCAGACACTGCCCGAAGCGCTGCTCAGCGGGGGCGAAGAAGTAGCGGCTGGGGCCGAGGGGAGCCCTTCCCGCCGCCCCTCCCGCGGAGCCGCCGCCGCTCTCGGCCCACAAAGGGCCGAGCGGGCCCCGCCGGTGGCCCAGACGCAAGGTGG
>VXBC01001354.1:482791-521167 GCA_013399945.1 Ploceus nigricollis | reverse complement strand
TGGAGCTTCCCTGCCTCCAGGCACTGCGAGAGCGCTCTGGCGAGCGGCTGAGGCGCTGCCAGCAGCGGAGAGGGACCCGCTGGCAGCGCTGCGTTGCGGAGCCCCGGGGGCACCGGCTCCGCTGGAGAACAGGTGCGGGAGCCTGTGGGCAGCCCTCGAGTTGCCTCCGGAGCGGAGGAAAGGAGCGGTAGCGGAGGAATTGCTCCTCTCGGGAGGCGCTGCGGATGGGCAGGCGGAGCGTGCGGAGCCGGGCCGGTCTCTGCGGGGCCGCAGCACAGGGGCAGCGGCCGCTCCTTCCCCGCGCGCACGTGCCAGCTCCCGGCGGCACGGGACAGCCCGGCGCTCCCGCGGCCAGTCCTGCGGCCGCTCCGCCATCCCGGAGCGGAGGGTTTGCCCTCCCGCAGCAGCGGGAGCCACAGCGCTGAGTTCACAGGCTTCGTCCCCGTGCGAGGGAAGAGCGGTGCCAGGCGACAGGTGTAGCTGCCAGCTTATTGCACAGTCTGCACATAACTTCAGGAGTTAACTGGGAATCGGAAGCAAACTCCCGCAGTCCAAATACCCGTCTGAGGTACACCTTGGATCTTAAAACCTGGGGCAACTAGAATGTACCTCGTGAAGAAAATGACCGTGACTGAGGTTATTACTTCTATCCACAGCTTTATTAGCTTTGCATGGGTGGCAGAGCAGGAGGAGAGGCTCTTCTCTTCCCTCTTGGGATCAGGTAACCACTCTCCCAGCAGTTACCTCTTGCTCTGGGAATCCACCCACCCCCCAGCTCCAATATCTGCCTGTCGTGTCCAGATCCTGAATCAGTTCAGAGTCTCTCAGCATATGCCTTTATACTCCCTTTGTTGCATCTTTTGCATGCAGTGTGACCCTCCCGTCATAGGCCAAGTCATGAAGATCACAGGTGTTTTTCCACATTACTTGCAGTTGCTCTTGCAAGCCCTGTGCCCCATCTTTGCCAGATGGTGCCTTCCCAGCTCACAGTGTTCAGGATAGCACTCTTCCCACTCCCCAGAACCACATTCACTGCCATGGCACACTGATCTCCTGAATCCCTTTTACTAGCAGTTGTTCAGCCAACACTGCTTTTTTATAAAAAGTCTTGTTTCTTCTACAGTACACTTTACCTGGATAAGAATCTTGATAATGTCATAGTTCAAAGTGAGGTAAATATTTATTAATTAGTTCTCTTTTCATTTCTCTCTGAACAATGATCAGAGTCATGCATAAACACATCCAAGCTATATTTTCTCTCACAAAATAACATTTTAATGAAGCACTTCATGATAGATGTTAAACCAAATGTCTGGATTTGATGTAGATTCATGCTGTAATGAACTACTGAAGCTGACAACACCAGGCAAACCTGTTCTTAGTTATCCATATGTAGAAATACTTAGAGGGCTAATCCTCAAATTAATATATTAGCATCAGAAAAAAACACTGAAGCACTCAGTTAAATTGCTCAAATCCTGAGACACCTTTTAAATTAATATAGAACATTGAAACTATAAATTAAGAAAGTTATGCTCAGGGGAAAAAAGAAATTCACTATTCATTTCCCCATTGCAGATCTCCTGGGTTTAGGGATGGGTCACAGACTGTATCTCTGAAGGAAGGCAGAGAGCAGTAAGCAGAGCATGGTGAAGGATTTCTTTTCAGGGCTCCAAGTTCAGTTCTATGGGGAACATTTTGAATTAACGTCCTGAGTGACATTTGGCTGACAGACACAGAAATATTAAAATAAATTGATAACTTGCTGGTAGCAACTCTCCGGCTAAGATGGATTCAGGTGACTTCCAATAGTTCCACTACAAAAAAATATTTTTTTGCCAGGCCTCACGCCTCTTTCGTATCACTCATGAGGTAAAGACCACTACAGAAGAAATACCTAAAATTATGTCATCCCCTATCCTGATCCCTGGGTACCTCTCTCTGATCTTACGTACGTTACATTTAAAAGCCAAAGTAAATGTGGACAGAAGTAAAGCTACCAAAATGGGTTCTGCATGTCCAGAATCTCCCCTTTTCTTGCTATGCTTCCATATGTCCAGGTTCTTAGGACTGCCACTTCTGGTCTTGATTAAGCCAGGGTCTAAGAACTTCTGATTATGATACAGACTCTTGATATTCAATGGGCTCTGATAGACATTTGGGTCTTGTTCTTGTTGGCACCTTCCCCTGTTAGCTCCCCCTTATCACTGTAAGATTCATCCTGATGTTTTTCCATCGTCTTTCTTCCACTGTTACTTCTGCTGTCAGTTCTCCTTTTCCAACATTTAGGTCTTCCCCTTCCTTCTTTTGAGCTTCATAACTGCTTTTGGTGCAGCAGGGGGTTTGCTCATCTGGGCAGTACGTGGCATCTTTAGGAGGGCTATAGGAGAGGTACTTGGATTCACTGGTTGAGATGCAAAGTAATTAATGTTACATGTCCTGTTTGGTGACAACAAAATCTGCCTTTGTTTTTGCTATACAAAATGGAGCAGTTGAACAAAAATGACAAAATAAAAATGATGGCCTGAAAAGATTTAAATCATTGGTTCCTCCCTATGTCTGCAAACAAATTGAATGCCAGTCCAAAGATAGTGAGGAGATCTTGATGCTTGCATCTGATTATTTTCGTCCTCTAAACATGCTAGTTAGTCAAGTGAGGCTAAGTCAGACAATGACACAGTCAGTAAAACAGTTTCCAAGATATGCTTTTCTGTAAAGTGACATTTTGTTTAAGAAGAATATGGCTGTTCTGTGATCACAGATTCTTCAAAATTGCAATAATTGCTTGGCCTTTTCCTGCCAAAATAGCATGAAAAAACAATTTCACAGTACAAATTTGCCAAGTTCAATAAAAAACAATCCATGACCATTGTATGGTTATGACATTTTAACTGGATGAATTAAATATAATTTTTCAGTATTTCCTGTAAAGGAAGCCTTAAAAGCACTTCTTAGATCTGCAATCCTCAGTACTTACTGAGGATGGAAATAATGTCATCAGTGGACATAAATTTAAAAGAACAGGCAAACCCCCCATTTTTCCTAGCCTCATTTTTCTAATAAACTTATGAATTTATGACATAATTATATTCCAATTATAGAAATATGCAACAAAAGTAAGATTTTTTTTAATGCAAGGTAGAACACAAAGTAAGATGACACAGAAAAACCAGACTATCTGGATTTATGAGATTTGTTTAAATCATCAAATTGGTTGGACAGATTTGAAAACTTCTTGCTTTTTAGATTAAGTAAATCAGGCTATTACACAGGGAATATCTGCAATTTAAACACTGATTAATTTCTTTCGTCTGTACTAGAACGTGACAGTCATACACATGTGCAGCACCCACAGGGAGAGAGAAAGAAATAATTAATCTTTACCTAGTGCTACTTTTATTTTCTGCAAGAATTATTGTCAGTGTATGAACACTACTTACGCTTTTCTCTTCTGGAAGATGGAAAACAAAAGAATTGCAACTGCATGAAAGTTTCAAATGGAACTCTGTACTACTGGAACTCTGTACTTCACAAAGTAAGAAACTATGTAGGGCATTGAAATAAAAGACATTTTGGAAAGGGACAAATGGATAGAGAGACAATTATACAAACCAACTTGTTCTATAGGTTAGTCTTTGAGAAAGATCAATGATATGAATATTCTTGTATTATAAGTTGATTTAGTTCCAAATGGGCACCAATAAATATTTTTTCCTTAGGTTTTAAAGTAAAAATATATGGAAGTGTGATAGGAAATAGTATTAATAGTGATGGCTAAAAGTTTTATTTGTCTTTCGGTGTAAGAGGTACTGTATCAGGGTAATAAAGAATCTTTCTCTCACAAACAGTGTATGCACAATTAGTGCTAAAGCAGTAAAAATAAAGGTGCTGCAAAACCTCAATTTTTACAGTTTTCTATCCATGGTAAGTAGCTAAATGCTATGTTTGTTTGTTTGGAAGGACTATTCAGTGCATCACGATACTTACAAATTACTTTCACCAAGGAACTCAGCAAGAGGAAAAGTACTGAATGTGTAACATTTACCAAAATAGAATAAGTTATTGAAAAAACCCCAACACTGCCCTCCCCACCTAGCCCTTGATTTTTCCAAACAGTTTTACTCAAACTGGGACAGAAAATATCGAAGTGCTTATTAGTGTGCAGTTTCTGTATGTACACAAACCAGAAGGTTTCACAAAGGCCTGTGATCTATTTAAATCAGAGACAAGCAAAAGGAATCACTTTTTTGAAGTCACTGCTTTATAAAACACTCAGAATTACTCATTTCACAACCCTTATAAACATTGCCTGATTTGACTCATCAATGTTTCCAGAGCTAAATAGTGTGAGATCTTAGTTATTGAACACCCAGTTAATCATCTCCTTTAACTGAAGGCCAGTTACAGCTTAAGATGTATGAAGCCCTTTTTGCTTTTAATCACTGTGGAACACTTTATATCCCAGAGTTATGAGCTGGGCAGCCCAGCAATGCACCACATTGGGATGCAGCCGCTTGATCCCTGCAGCTAACACCCACCTTATTTCACAGATAATGGATTTGTGGACATGGCATAGTGTCCTAAGTTCTTTAAGCAGATCTCAGTGACAACAATTAAACCCCTTAAACTTGGTGTTTCATTCCAGCTTGTAGAGTCCATCAGCGTGTTTATTACATGTGTCCTGATGCAGCTTCACTTGAAATCAGGTATGATCTATTCAAAGAGAGCAGTGTTGACTGTACATCTCCTTACAGAGGGGTCTGATTTATGCTGAAAGTAGGAGAGAAGTGTATAGTCCAAGACATATTGCTAAACACTGCAGTGACTAGGAACACTGGGTAGCTTAGGGAGTGGTTGCCAGAAGCAAAAAGGCTGACATCAACCATGTCTGGAAATTACTTGAGACTGTTTGCCATTATCTGTTTGAAGGCCTTACACTGCTGAAGTAACTTTGTAACTCTGGTAACTCTGAAGTGGCAGGGGCATCTCACCTACAGCTACAGCAAATGATACATGTATTAAACTAGCTGGCCTCTAATTAAGAAAGGATATTTCTTTCCCTGGGGAGGTACAGCTTTTGCCTGCTTGGACACACTCATTCCAATTTGATAGTGCAAGTAATAACGCATATAATTCTGCTGCTCAAGGAAAGTAATTTTCCTCCAGAGACTGGACTCAGTTTTGCCTAGAGTGGGGAAGGAGCACCTTTTGTAACCTACCAAAAGTTAATGTCTTTCTGGCAATGCACAGATCATGAGGTTTTCCTACTGTAATTCTCTGTGTACCCATTGGCAGGCAGGCATCCTGTGGGCTTGACAAGCTTGATTTCTTCTTCCATAGAATAAAGGCTCATAGCAGACAAGAAACTTCCTAGAGTAGGAAGTGGGAATTGTGGTGACAAGCTGCTAAGACCTCAAAATTAGTTTTGAGGATCTAGATCACAACTTGGATTAAATATCAGTTGTCCCGAAAAAAAAATTCAAAAAAATCAAGTTTTGAAATAAAACTTTCACTTTGTTGTTGAAACAACATTTTGTTCAGTAGAGTATAAACTCACAATAAAAATAAAATAAAAAAGAGATGAGGAAATAACATTTAATTAATTAGCTAATTAAAATTAATAAAATAATATTTAATTCCTGACACTGATATATTAACCCTGTAAACTGAAAATGAGAGAAAAGAGAGGTTGTTCTATCATGTGCTATAGGAACTGCTTGCTTTGTTGCAGCTTTTCTAGACTTGATACATATTCCCCATCCACTCTCCTTCTTCAGTGCATGTGGCTATAGGCTGCCTGAGGTGATAGCATTAAACTTTCTATCACAGTTCAGGTTATACAAGGTTGTTTCAAAATCCTGTTGCTGTAGTCTCTCTAAGCAGTATTTTCTGTAAGTTTTCACTTGCTCATTTGCAATCAATAGCTAGAGTTCACTCTAAAGGCGCTGCACCTTGAGCAGTCCCAAGAAAATCGTATACAATTTTTTTGCAATGTGTTCTAAAAAGATGCTTTTTCCTTTAAATCGGGTAATGGAGTTTGTACCTACTCAGGAGTAAAAACTGAAGAAGAAAAATATAGGCTAAATATTTATTTAAATAAAATGACAAATTATGCAGTTACAAGAAAGATGGTGGGAATAATTTGTAGAACTTCACTCTTTACCAGCTATTAAGTTTCTAACTATTCTCCAAGGATATGTAGTTTTGAGACTGTGCAAGTCTTTGGTTATTTCTACATTTCCAAGTGACATTATTAAGAGGGAAGACTTTTGACACTGGACCTATATAAAAATAACAATTCATCCTGTTTTCAGGTCTGAATTAGCATGGGAATTCTGCTGAGCAACATTTTTCTGGTTGCAAATAACAATCACTTCATTCTGTTTCTCAGAATTCTGTTTCTCTACTACAGCAGTCATTTTCCATCAGCCATATCCCTTGAGTGCAATTCTAAAGTCTGACTTTTACCCAAAAAGTTTTAGTAGTCTGGATACTAGATTGCTGAAGAAACTGTCTCTCTTGAGAACTTAAGCCTGTTAAATTGAGATCCTAGATAGACTAATATCCTAGAAGTTCTGCAATAGTAGTGGCAAAAATACTTTCATCTCACCTGCACAACACAACTGCCTGTTTTTGGTGATATTTAAAAGCAACCATTGCTAAAAAACAAGAGAAACACATTCCTAATTTAAAGACAGGATAATATTAAGGAAAAAAAAAAAGAGAGCATTTTAAATGGAGATCAGGAGCATGTCCATCATGACACTGGATTATTCTGCCAAAAGAATATTGGAAATGATGGTAGTTAGTATATATACTTATTTGATCTAAAGAAGAGGAAAAGATGGGAAAGGAAAAGCCCTCTTTGGCAAGGAGATAATTTCAGTTCAACTAACTGGTCATGGGACTAATTTGCCAATATTAATGATTGTATTACAAGACAGAAAATGCAGAGCCCAAATAATGTTCAAAATTCAGTAAAGCAAAAGACTGGAGTATATCTGTGTGTGAGTCTGTTGCAGTTTAGTTTTATAGAGGAGGTTACTCCTTCTGTAGCTGTAGTTGAAGCCATGAGAAGTCCAGATTTTCTTGAGAAGCTGAATGCTTTGTCTTTTTCCAGGATACATATTTTCTCAGAACTTTCCTAAAGGTCAAAGGGTTGCATAAATATTACATTTTAGAGACTGGCTGGGATTCTTTTTTAAATACAGTTTTAGTTTCCACTTGAATCAACTCTCAGAAATGGCTTGGCCCACAAACACACCAGAATTAATTTGTTCTTACAGCCTGGCTAAGAAGAGATGCTTTCTAGCATTTGTAGGATAACTGCTCTCCAAGCCTGAGAGGCTATGGGATTCTGCCCTCCCTTCTGCTGATGCTTGCCAATATCTTATCCACAGGAACCAAATCAAAGAGCAAAATCACAAAGGAACAAGTATATTTTAGTTTGCAGGGTGTTTTTGACATACTGTGCTCTCTGTGGGGTTTCATGATTTTGAGGGTGGGCATAAGGAAGAATGCAGGATGTGGAACAGAAAGATGTTTGTGTCTGGTTGAACTGTCTTTAGTCTATTCTAGCCTGGTAGTGCATGTTGATCTACTCCACACTATCTGTCACCTACTCTAAAATGGACCCATTTATGTGGAGCTTTTCCTCCATGAGTGAATCAGGGACAGAATTGCATTCCTTTGGGCACTGTTCTGTTGCCACAAACATGAGATCATCCTTTCTCTTGGGCCACACCATGCCTTAGTCATGCCTTGATGAGTAATCCAATTCTCTGGATATTGCTTTCCTGTGAGCAAAATGAGGAAGAAATCCTGTGAAAAGGAAACTGCCATAGACCACTTGAGTCTGAAATGCAGTGTGTATTTGAACACTGTTATCAAAAACTGTAAAGGAATAATTGGGTCTCATCGGGTTCCTGTCCTGTTCTGTACTGTTCTAACTTCGTCCTGTAGTTAACTTCTCTGTATGGTTCCAGGCTGGCTTGAAACGGACAGTCACAGCTGCCACTGGACTTTACTGATAATAGTGAAGGACACTGACATATTTTCCCAGAAGTAGTAGAGTATGTGGGTTGTTATCCTATTCTTCTCTTGCTTATGAACTAGAACTAACTTTGAAGCAGGCTCTAATTTTGTAAGAACAAAAGTCACTGCTCTACTTCTTATCTTGACCAGCCTTTGATTAAAATAAGTTTCAGTAGTTTAGAAGTAACTTAATTTAGGTGTAAGCAGCTAAAGTCTTACCACCGTAGCTTTTTTACAGTTGAGTGCTTAAGTTCTCTGCACAATGTAGAGAGAGATACTTAAAAATTACTAGAATATTTTGAAGCAAGTTTGCCTAAACGTCAATCTCTCCACATAGTAAATAGATTCTATTTAGAATTAGAGTATTCCTGCAGAAGTATTCCTGGGTGCCGCTGTCCCTTTCTCAGCCCCTTGGCTGANCGGGGAACTTTCTAGATAGCAGGGATGGACAACTTGATGACAGACAGTTAGCATGGGCGGGGTAGGAGGGATGACTCGGCAAATTTCATTGTTAACTGGGAGGAGAGGAAAATGACTGATGCCTTCGAGTAAAAAGAGAGGAGGAACCAGAATACATGACATAACACAACCCAACACCTGGGAGCTGTTACATTTTGACACATTATTCTAGTGGAAAATACAGGTCTAATGCCCAAGTAATTTGTGCTCACAGACCTTATTTGCAAGACTAAGGATATTTGGAGTGCTACTCAGGGTCTTTCCTACTGGAGCTACTTCAACAGCTCTGGATTCCCATTAATGAACTACAGAAAGATTCTTGCTCTTTATTAGCCTGAAATGTCAATGGCAGCACAGTTGCCCATGGATGTCTTACCTGTGGCCAAGGAGAAATTAGAGGACCATGAATCTTAGACATGGATACATAAATCCTTTTCATCACTGTGTTTGACATCCATCAGATTCAGTCGGGCTCCCCTTCATAACCACCTCCTCCTAGTTCACTCTCCCTTTTATAGTTCTGACTGTAGCCAGTGTTGTTTGCTGCCTTCAGATTTGCTTTAATAGAACCTATACAGAGCTGATAATTCTATATCTCCTTCTAGCTTCTTATTCACAGAGTTCACCACAACTTCAGAACATTATTACTCCCCCTCCCCAGTCCTTTTGACTTGTCTTACCCTGCTCCCTTCCCACCTTATGTCCTACTGAGTGTACCAGTACAACAGGACACAGCTGTGACTATTTTGATCTCTCCTCTAGATTATTCATCAGTTTTCCTGAGCTTTTCTCCTGGTGATGAGCAATTGGGTTTTTGTAAGAAAGATACTGTGACTCAGTAACTTTGATGGAATGAGTAGCTTATTGCCTGTCATTATATAGCACTCGAATGAGAACAGGACTTTGCTAATGTGTGCCCAAGGCTTGCAGTGTCCTCTGATTTATCATCAATTGCTAGGCTGGGAGAGTTGACTTTCTTTAAAAAAAAAAAAAAAAGCATGCACGTTAGGAGGTGACTGAGTTAGATGCTGCTAACTCATATTGCTTCTCTCCCCCAACCTTTTCTTTGTCAGAACAGAGATTTTCCATCAGGAGATAAATTTTGAGAGGCCCAGCCACAAATTTATTCTGACTTTGGTGGCAGTTACCTCTATCCATCAGCTGGACACTTTCCTGACCTAACAGAAAAGAATCATGGTACATAATACCGACTTCTTGCCTTCTTAAGATGGAGGTGTAGACATCTGAGCACGCTGCTGCACCTTCAGTTTGTTTGCCTGCAATTTGAGAAGGTCGAGCTTTGAAGTTAGCTTAGCTGTTCTTTGAGCAGGGAGTTGGATTAGATGACCTTCTGAGACCGTTTCCAGTCTAAATTATTCTACTATTCTAAGACATATCAAGCTACAGTAAAGCGAGGAGAGAGATAGTGAATAAACATTTAACTATGAATCTTGATGAATTCTGGCTTTTAATAAGCATTTTTTTAAGACTTTTGAATAACTGTCTGTATGTCCATTTCTGATTCAGGTGGATTATTGCACGGCATCTGTTTTGGCTGGATTTTAAGCCTTTGCACAAATAGCAGTCCTATGTCTGCTCTTTTGAATTTCTGTGAGCTTTATTTGGATGAAAATGAAGATCTAGATTGGAGTTCTGCATGATGAAAACCCTTTTAAATAACCCCCCCTCAAAGCTGAAGCTGTGTCAGTGGTATATGTTTTAATTACTCAGATCATCTTTGCCATAGCAAATTTTAGTGTGCTCTTCCAAACTCTTGAGCCAACTAGCTTCTGTATATTGGTTTTGGCTCCGGATAGCTCAGCAAAAGAGGCAAACAGTCTCAGGATATGTTTAAAAGACCTTGGCTTGTGAGTGTACAATGTTGAAATTGATGTATCTTCCTGATATAGACTACCTCCAAATCCTGGATGTTTGAGATTGGGAACAGAAAATGTCCAAGATAAATTTGTGGTTTAAGAACAGCTTTGCTATAATGATAGAGAAACTTTGCCAAGTAGTAATGTGGGAAAAAGCTGCTGACAGCAAGTCAGTTTCTTACTCTGTAGGCAGAACCAATGGCAATGAAATACAATAGTGAATACTTCTGAAATAACCTGTTCACAGATGTACCCTAGGGACTTCCCCAACCCAGGGACTTGTGAAGGTTCAGAGCCCACTGGGTTATACCTTCTTGAAAGGAAACGTGGACTTCAAAATACTGGGATCAACAAACTGGAAATTGCTTTGATGAAGCTGTTGAACAATTCTCAATTCACTCAGCCGAAAAGAAGGGAAATGTAATATGACTTTGGCCTTCATTTTGGTCAACATTACAATAAGAATTTTGTCAATACAGGAGTTCAAACACACCACTCACCATACCTTAATATGGTGTAGGATCAAGGGACGCAGTCTCACATTTCAAAGTATCAGGGAGACTTCTCGTAGGCTGGCTGGAAGGGTGTTGGGATGATTTTAGGAAGTCATGTTTTGCGTCTCAGGTGAACCTAAGCACACCTCCAGACTCTGAAAGGTCACTGAGAGGATGCTGCTGACCCTCGAATGGGAAGCTGTTCAGTAGTCCTAACAGGCAGGCTGTGCACACAAACCTGATGGCTGATTCACCAGTTGGGGTAAAGCACATAAACAAATGTCTTGTGTCGCCCTGTTTGCTATTGAAGGCATCATGGTAGTAGTTATCAGCTGTACAGGATGACTGTACCAGTAGCCTTTAATTCTCAGGTGTTTGAAATATTCCAGCTTTGTGAACAATCAATCCATGCTCTAACCAATGTGCTGCTCATCAGTGTTGAAAGAGGTGAGGGTAATGGAATGGCACAATATATCTGTATACAGATGAGAACGTTTGTGTAGGACAATGATGGGTTTAGGGGGTGGCCTGAATGAATGCAGTCTGGACATGGGATTTACATGAACGGAGAATGTTTGCAGGAGGAATGTATATTATTAAATTTGGCAAAAAGACATAAAGAACCATTGATGTGTATTCTGCAGGCCATCAGACATGCATGTCCTGCAGTCCCTCCACAGGCTTTCAGTGGCATGAGGACTCCAGTTAGCCCTGAGACCAAGCACAACACTTAAGTACCTGTGAGTACAATTAAATCTTTCTATTCCAAAATAGGGTGGCTCTTTCAGACTACCTACAAGAGTAGCTCTTGGCACATGCTGTCCCTGCAAATCATCCCCTAAAGAAGTGGCTGGAGGGGTTACAAATGGCACTGACCAGAACTGCGTCAGGGAACAATTCGGCTGTCAGTCAGATGTGATATTTCTGCTAATAGCTCTGCCTTGACTGTGATAATTTTCTAGTACAGTGTTAGCCTTGGGGAAGAGACTAGCTGCAGTTGAAACCTTGAGGCCTACAATGTGAAAATGTATAACTGTAGAGCAAAGGTAAATACTGGCAAATCATTTTTTGGATGTTAAAACCAACCCATCTAACTCAGTGGGGAGATAATGTTTTTCCAATAGTGAACATATTCAAACATATTTGCTCGATACAAAACTTATCTTTCTTGCAGAGGCAATGTCATCATCATCCTGGCTTGAATTTGAATGTGATCTTAGGTACTTCTTGTAATGTCCAACAGGGCTGTCACCCCCTTTTCTGCTGAAGCATTACTAGTATCCCTGAGACAGACTGAGGGAAGGTTATAAGTCACCTCTGATCAACACCAGGGTGTGATACTGAATTGATTTAGTATGTATGTTGTGGCTTAACCCTGACTGGCAACTCAGCCCCACACAGCTGCTCGCTTACTTCCCTCAGGGTGGCATAGGGGAGAGAACTGAAAGAGTAGAGAAAACTCATGGGTTGGGTTTGACAGATAAAACAAAAGCCACACACACAAGCAAAGCAAAACAAGGAATTAATTCACTGCTTCTCTGATTTTTGGGCATTGTTAAGCAATACCCAGGAGAGCAGGGCTGGAATGGAATGGTGGAATGGTGACTTTGGATGACAAATGACATCGCTGGAATTATTCCCCCTTCCTGCTTTTTCCCCCCATTTTATATGCTGAGCATGACATCATCTGATATGGAATATCCCTGTGGTGAGCTGTCCTAGCATCCACTCTCAACTTCTTGTGCACCCCCAGCTGCCTTGCTAGTGAGAGGCAGAAAAGGCCTTGGCTCTGTGTAAGCCCTGATCAGCAAGAAAGAAAACATCTCTGTTTTAACAGCGCCGTTGTCAGCATACGACCAAAACATAGCCCCATACCAGCTACTGTGAAGAAAATGAACTCTACCCCAGGCAAGCTGGCACAATGTAGAAATTCCCACAGCCTGTGCTGTCTGTAATTCCATTACTCTCTTTTGCCCACACAGGATGAATAGATGTTCTGACTTTGTGTTCCCTCTCCCCTATGCAAAGTCTACTACTGCTGGAGCTGAGACATCCACTCTGGGTGCACCTCCAGGTTAGGCTGTGTGTACACAGAGCCTTTAATTAGGAACACTAGGAATAAAACAGGGTGGAGTGATGGTGTTTTTCTTTTTTTTTTTAATTTATTTTTTTATTTTTAATATGGATACAGTGGAAGGGAATATGATAGGAAAAAATTTAGATTAACTGGTAACAGTGGAAATTGCACGAAGGTGCAGAATAGGCCTTTTAAGATGCAGCAAATAGCAGCCCTCTGACTGGTTAAAAAAGAGAGGCCAGGTTCAGGTTAAAGTATTGAAGTAGTTAAGTAGATGTTAATCTAGAAGTATTTCTTTCTCTGGGCAGCTACTGTTGAAGCATTAAGGAGAGACAGCAGACCTGTTAGAGTTCAGACTCAAATTATGTTTCAGACCAGCAAATAAAAGCCAAACCTTAAACAGATTTTTTTTAAGATGCATACATGGCATTAGTCCAGTATACCAAAATGAAATTGCAATTCCAGCATCTAATTTTTTAAAAGTCTACAAGACAGGTTCTCTTCTCCAAGATAGTACTGGAGTGAAAACAAGACTTGCAAGTATTAATGCAGAAGTAATACCTAAATCTCAATGTCAAAGAAGAGGAACTATGGAATCTTCCAGGCAGGACGTACTGCAAGTCGTTCTTTCTTCTTTCAGCGCACAGCTCAGAAGCAAGGCTGGCAGTCTTTGGTTACACCAAAACAAGTTTTGTTAATTGTCAGTCCCTTGAGATGTATATGCTGCACTGCAGAAACTCACAGGTTTGGCTAGATTATAACATAGATAGAAACGGCTCCTCTCGCTGCAGTTCTTCTGGGACGGAAACATGACATGGTTTGTGCTTGCACAGAGAAAAGATCCCTGAACTGAGAAGGGCGAAAGACCTGCTGATTACTTACTGCTAACAAAACCAGTGGGCCCGATCAGGATATTGGGCTTTTCACAATTCAGTACAATTCAGACTGCTACATTGATTTCTCGTGCGGTTACTGTTTTCAATCTTGCTCTAGTGCTCTCTTGGTGATTACTTTGCCTTATACAGGGTTTCTTACCTGAATTAGCAGACACCCTTCCTCAAGTGCAGCTGACCTTTGTATTGGAACTGTGCTGAAAAAAGTACTCTCCTTTGATACAGAAAGCTAATTTATTCTTAGGTACTGGTCTATTTTTTTTTCTCTGTCATATCCTTAATAAATATTATTTTTTCTTTTCAGTTATACTAGGGAATCTAAAGAACATCACTGGTTTTGAAAAAAAAGTGTGGGTTGTTGTTATTTTCCCCAAGGGAAACATCATCTTTCTAACAGGCCTCTCATGCCATTCTCTGGTAAAGGTATCTCCCTTGGCATGTGAGCAAGCCTGTGAACTCAGCAGCACAGCAGCCCAGGCGGTGCACAGTTCATGCTCTGTATTCAGTTTAATAGTGTGCAATAAATTGCTGTAGCCTGCAGATTAATCTTAGGAGTGGGAAGCAAACATGGAGAGTTTTTTAGCAAATTATTGATGGTACTTAACCGTTTCAGTTCCCTGCTAAGCTCTATTTAGGATACAGAGATGGGTTAGCTCTGTGGAAGGATTGGCACAAAGATCTCTGGATGCATTTTGCTGGACCCAACTTAAACTCTAGCTCAGTATTTTCTAAAACCTGTATGTTTTTATTAGTTTTCTCTTGTCCCCCTTCACAGAGCTCTTCTGTGCGATCCCATGCCCCTGCTACCTCTTGTCACTGCAATCCCAGGCAAAGGGACAGCCAGCTTCCCAAGTGCTGCTCGAGCTCAGGAGAGGAAGAGCGGGGACTGATGTGGATGAGTGGCTGCAAGCAGAGACCCCACTGGCCTGTAATGGATTAAAAGTATATGGCTCCTGCTTGAAGCAGGTAAAAGCACTTTATTTTCCCCCTTTGATCCTTCTGTGACTCAGAGCAAAACCCTGCTGTACATAAATAACTCTTCCAGCTCTGTGAACTGGAGGAATTTGGCACAGGAATGGCTCAGCATTTTAGGAAAGGTGACTATAAATGAGTACCGTAAATTGTTATGCATACATTTTAAAGGGAATACAAATGGCTTTTGCCTTATTACCATGTTGTAATAATGGAGTAATTTACATTTTTTGCTTTTCCAGAAAAAAATTAAGATATCATTCAGCTGACCCTGTGAAATAAGTTTTTATAATCAATTGGAAAAATAAAGCTGCATTTCAAAATATTTAGTTGCATAATTATATAATTTTAGTATTGTAAATGTAATTTGCTTTTGTCTGTTGACAAAAGCTGTCTAGTTATTTAGTACTCTATTTGTCAGTAAATGAACATGCATTTCCAACACGGATTCTCGTTAAAATCTTAAAAAAAATTATAATGTGGAGTTTGACCTCCATAGTCACTGCCTGATAAAACACAAGTAAATATGTTGTTTAAAGTATGCAGTAGACAAATACATCAGCAAAAGACTTCAGGTATTATGGTGATACTGTTAGTGAAGAATATTACCATTTCCTGATCATTCTTATAATTGTTTCAGTTATTTTATATTAACAATTCTTTAATTACTTGAATGCCAGAAGGGTAAATTCACAAAAAGAAAAATCACTTTACATATAACTTAGTGGAATAACAATATTTAAAACCTATTTTAAAGAAACCATGACAGACATATTTCATTCATCAGTCTGACACAAAAGGAAATGACTTCCTCTAATATGCAATGAAATAAATAAAGGTCAGATGATTCATTTGTCTGCATTTGCTTTGTTCAGTTCTACCAGTTAAACAGGATGTTTTCTATTAACATTGCTTTCGGATTTCCTGGTAACAATAGCACCAAAATAAAGACCAGATTTTGTCAATGTGAAATTTACTCCTCCTGAATAAAGTCTTATGCCTAGAATCTGCAAAGAGAAAAGCTGAAATAAGACGTGAGAGCTGCAATATTTCTGTGTAAGCACCAGGCTGAGATCCACACAAGCTTACAGGAGTCAGGTACTTGGCTTCCACCAAAACTCAGAGGAGGTGAGTACCTTTGTTCTTAAAGCTTTGTTTTGCAAATGCAAGCTCTGTAAGGCAAAAGAGCCTCCCAGTATTCACTGTATATATGAGTATATATGAACGGTGCCTTGGGTATCCAAAATCTATGCAAGTGAAAAAGAGAGCACGGAACATGCAGCTTCTCAGCTGTGACGCAGCAGCAGCAGCCTTGCTGAGCCACACTGCTTACAAGGCAGGCTACTGGATCTTCCTCACCACACTTGGCTCGTGCTCTTATGTGACCTCCAGCTCAGGCAGAACATGAGTTAACTGCTGGCAAGCTTCAAAGCGCATGGGGCTCAAGGGGAAGTAAGGGCTTTAAGCTAGTTGTGTGCACTGGATGTTCCACCTAACTGGAATGTGGATTGTGTTGAGGTATGTTTTCTTTGTCTATTTTTTTCCTGAAATGTGCAATTACGAAAATTAAAATATTTACATCATTATAAATGAAATTTCAGTGTCAGCTTTTTCTTTTGTCAAATGGAATATTCCTATGTGCAGGAGGTGAATTATTTTCCTTGGGGATCAGATACAAAACTGTTTTCAATACAGAGAACAATAAACTGATTATTACAGCTATATACTTTCTGGTCAAGAAGTTTCCCTGTGTTCAGAGGCGATGCTTGTCCCATAGCTCCCATATCAGCTGTGTGCCAGGCTTCACAATAGTTGCTAACCAGTCGGATCCCATTTGCAGTTGAACCATGCCATATTATTTTTTGAGGCCTGAAAGGTAATGTTAAGAAGTTATTTACTGGAATAATCTCTTTTGCTTTATTCAACTGCACACCTCTATGTGTGGTGATCTGCATTCCTTGTGTTTGAAGCACAGAGTTAGATAAAGATGAAGACAGAAAGGAGAGAAAGAAAGGAGAACACAATCTGATATCCCATTTCTAGACTATCAGAAAAGGGAAAGAAAAATGGCATAAAGAAAGTGAGAAATTTTTATCACACATCTAGTAGCCCAAGATACTGCTACTATTTCTTTTACTATCTGGTGAAAGTAGAAAAAAACTCCTTACATGTAACATATAAATGGTAATGTCAACTCACCAAGATGAATCAGTCATGACATTCCTGCCATCAAAGGAGTATATTGGAACATGAATGTTGAATTGTCCACCATTTCCATCAAATATAGATTCCCAGTTACTGAAAAGGGTTTCTCCCTGTTAAAATTTCAAAGCCACTTTTACAAACAAACAAATCCCTAATCTACACCAAATCCCAAGTCTACCTTCATAGACTTATCTGTAAATTGAAAATTTATCTGCGTTTAAGGACACTTGTGATTTCATCTTTCACACCAGTTTCTGCATAATGTTCCTGAACAAACTTGTCTTGTCTGTCAACTCTATGCAAATAGCATATGGTCCATGCCTTTGCCTCAAAGTTGTCTCTCTGTTCTGTTGTCAGTCCAAAAATTCAGCTTGATCATCCCCTGTCCTTTTCCTCCTAAGGCATTGTTTGAAAAATTGCTTATAACTACTCTAGCTATAGAGAAAATATAGACATAAATTGTACTGGGACTTCTGTTAAGGTCACAGTTTTGTGAAAAGTGTTGCAAACATTCAGGGCAAAACCTTTGCATTTGGCTTCCTCTCAAACTGCTTTTGAGTTTTTCCAGGCAAGGTTGAAACAATATTGTCTTCACAAATTTCTCTCAAGGCTCTGTGTTTGCATGCACTTCAGAGCAGCATCCGTTCAACATGTTCCAAGCATCATGTGTTATTCCTGTAGGTTTCTTTGGCCGCCTGTCCTGGGAGCCAGCCAATGCTACAAAGACATGGTTTGTTTCCCTCAGTTTTAGAGTGTGTCTGTTTATGTGAGACCACAAAATGACTCATGCTCTAGACTCTCCTCTCCGTTCCATTGGGGTATATCCAACATCATTCCTAAGCACAGAATTTGCATTTTTCTTCGAAATGAGAAAAATAGGCATTGTATCCTCTGATCACACTAAAAGGTAGAACATAACAACTTCATCACTACTTCTTTGTTTCTTGAATCTGGCTGTGAAATATGAAGCAAAGCTGCTTCTTTATAAAATGCAGTTTGGGCTGAAACTTAGTGCTTTTGCTATTTTCCAAGACTATTGGGGAACCTACAGCCTATCCTAAAAAAAACAAGCACTAAGTACCCATTTTTACCTGAAGGTTGACTACCGGCAAATGGTGTCGGTCTGTTTTTCTGACAACTGTGGCCAGATCTTGCAAGTGCGATGAGAGGAAGGCTCTGTAAGTGGAGGTCAAGCCAGCAAGCTGGGCCTGCCGAAAACACTGAAAATCTGCTCGCATGTCACCAGACAATGGGAAGTTCAAAGCCACCAGATGCAACTGGAAGAAAAAAGAGGAAAGGGCACAGTTTTAAAAAAGTTTATGACACAAGGAAGATACATCTTGGAGACAAAACAGTGCCCCCTCCTCCTGCCAGCACACAACACATACCCTTCATAACAGGTACGGAAGTTATTTGTTGCCATAACATTACATTTCTCAGAGCCATGAGACCCTTAGCAGAAATACCAATTTATCTTTCAATGTTAAGGGAACAATGAAGATTATGTACTCCTAAAAATAAAAATCTTTTAGAAGCAGCTAATATTTTCAATTGGAAATCTTGGAGTTTTCACATGAACAAAATCACAAATCCTGCAAACACGGAAAAAAGTAGCATGAAGTGACTAGATACCATCTAAAAATAGAAGAAGTAGCATGCTTAAGTCAAGCAGCACAGATGCAAGAACTAATCTACATTCTTCCTTTTTTTTTTTCTTTCTTGTTTCATTTTTTAGGTATGTCAGTTACCTTGCTTTCTTTGTCTAAATATTTTAAAATCTTCTAAATAGGGGCTTAAGTTCTAAAGTGTCCATCTAAGCCAAGCAGCACTATCAAGACTGAAAATATTGTAACAAACATTTTAATTATTTGTAGCACTATTGTTAGTTTAGAAGTTACTCTGTATTGCAGGTACAATCACTAAGTGAAGAGGTATTCCTAACTCAGTCAGGAGTTTTTTTTCCTTTGAGATGGGAAAAGGGCTGGGATGACGAAAATAGATCTGGAGGGAACAATTTCAAATTGAGTTTGAGATGTCAGAGTAAGTTAAAGAAGTGTATTTGTAAATTTCTGCAGTAAAATCTCTGAGTTTGAAGAGCAAATATCACAACTGTCCCTAAAGATGCAAACTGTCACATTACAAAGCATGGCTCTGCAGCTGCAATACAGATCTCATACTTACTGCTGGTTTTCCATTGTTCATATTTGATACTGGTCTAAGTGCTGGAATAGACTGAAATCCCTGTTATTTGAACACAAGCAAAAAAAAAAAAAGTTAAATATCAGAATTTTACACACTCAGTAATTTTTTAAATAAATATTTAATCACATCTGGAGTCCTGCATGAAAGCACCCTGCTCTTGGTAGGAGCAGAAGAGCAGTTGAGGAAAATCAAAACTGAAAGGGTAAGGAGGATGTGAAAACAGAAAATGTAATGGGTGGAAACACTTCTCAACCCTGTTAATTGTTTCAGGAACAGCAAAGTTTTCTTCTCTAGTTATGGCAAGTATGAGTAATAAGCTACCAGCTGGAGCAGATGGGAAACTCAGGCGGTGTCAACTGAAGGCTGCAGAAAATTTCTTATAACTTGAGGTCTAGACATTTTTCCACTGTGTTAGGTGAACTTCCCCTGACCTACTTTAACCTTTTTTATTTGTTTCTGGCCATCTTCCTTTTTTACTGCTCCTTCCTAGCACTCTCTTGCCCTTTAATTTTCTCAGCAGATCAATTAACTTCTCATCAAAAAACTCTTCTCTACTCCCTCTGTAATTTCTTGGTTTTTATCCTCCCACAATTTTTTGGGACAGACAGCATGTTCACATGCAAGTTGGTACAATAACTTGCAGAATGGGGTCAGGCCCAAATTAACAATTGAGGCTTTAAAGAACACCCCCTGCACACTGTGGGGTAAGCGACATTCAGGTGATGATTATGGTACACTGAATACAGGACTATAACCTTTCAAAGAAAATCTGCTTTTCAGAAACCCTTTTCTGACCTTCCTTGAAGGGGATCAGGGCTTGATAAGACTGATTCCAGGCTTATGAAACAGAATTCTGTGGGTTTGTGGGTTTTTGTTTGGTTTTTCTTTTGTTTGTTTCTTGGTCTCTTTTTTTTTTTTTTTTTTTTTTTTCCATGGGCAGCTTACTTTATTCTGCTTTTTGTAAATGTTGCTTTGTCTCTTTAGTGTTTGGAATCTCAGAAGATACTGGAAACAGACGACTGTCCAAGCAAATCAATCTGCAAGCTTATGTAGTGGTAGGATGCTTGTTTTGAACTGACAAATCTTGGTGGAAAATCACATTGTGCAGAGATCTGCATACAACTTCTGCCAAGAGTATCATACATCTAGACTCAGTTTTTCATGGTCCAGTATTTTGTACTTACATGGCTTGATATGGCTGGAGGAGGAAGGCTGTCAGCAGGGATAGGAATTAGCTCACCAAGCTGAAAGAACCAAAAAGGAGAGTAGAACAAAAACATATCACCAGGAGCTTCTGAATTCAAAAGAAGGAGTCTTTGCACCCACACTTCTCTCCCTCTGTAAAAATATCTCCCTCATCTTCATTGTGAGGAAGGAAGTTGGAAAAGATTAGGGTGTAGTGCAATAGTACCTGCAATTTTCTCCATCCTTTCTGAACACGGATAAAAACCTCACTGGTTTCCCTCAGGTAGATTAATGTACCTTCTGCTACATAATGAACTTTTTCCAACATACCCTCAATGTTTTGGAATGTCGTAACCTGTCAAATATGAAAATGAAACACACTTCATCAGACACACAAAACATTCTGCAAGTTAAATAGTTTCATTTGGATACATAAATGTCAAGGCTTCTTCTGCAAGAAATACTCATAAAGTCAGTTTCATGTAATTTAATCTATAAAGTAATATGAATATCTTGCTACTTTGGCATACCTGCATCATCATTCTGTGGATTGTAGTAGAACGACAGCAATTTAGTACAAATTTTGTACAGAGTGAAGATTGTTGCACTCCCACAATTTAGCATCCTGGGTCAAAATGGCAGAGTTCAGAAGAGAACTGCAGTAATTTAGAACTCGGACAAATTTCAGGAAAGTGCAATTTCTTTCACTTTTTTTTTTCTCATTTCTTCATTGTCAGAAGGCATATGAATGCTTTATAAATAATGCAGACCCTACTACAGATTTGTATATATTTTTTTTAATCTTAGTTTTGACCTAAGTAAGCTCAGATCTTCTGTCTGAGACAGTAGCTCCCAGCCTGCAACTATAGTCTTCTGTCTTGGGGCACAAGTCCTTGAACATTTGTTTCTCTCCTGAGAATTGCAATGAATGCCCTCTGCTAGCTTGAGTAGGGCTTTTGGGGGTGGTTTTCTCAGGCTTTTTTGGTTGTATTTTTTGTTTGTTTGTTTATTTGGGAATTTTGTTCTTTTTACAGCAGCTATGAGTTCTTAATTTAGAAACTACTGAGACTTCTGCCTTAGATTTTTTTTCTTCATGGATATCTTAAATCCAATTTTGATTCATTTCATAATATAAGAAAAAGAAACAAATTTACATGTATTCTCTGGCACAATGATTTTTAGAATTGCTAGGGAAATCTACAGTTTGCATCTTAAAGTTATGCGGTTTATAAAACATTATAAAACATTCTACTAAATAAAAACATAGGAACTTTCACTCCCCTTTCAGTGCTACCAGTGACCACTAAAAGTTTTGAAGAAAATTTTCTATAGCAAACTTCCTTATTTTGCTCTCTTACCAGATTCCTGGTGGCAGGTGACCCTGGCTCTCCAGGAGGACCTGGTGGCCCAGGCATTGCAGCTGCTAAAATAAAATAAGCATACAATACATGCTGAAGGTCATCTTTTTTGAGAGAGAATGTGAGTGACACAAAGAAAGGACTTAGTGATGGTGTCCAGGAATAGTGGAAGTTTTAAATAGCCGTAGTCGTGTCCTTAATAGCTCAAGTCAACTACAGAAAATACATTCTAAGGATTTTTTTAGAAGCAATGATGGAACAATCTTTTCCCTGTTTTTTGGGAGGTTAAGGCCAACAGATTGCAATCTGTTGTAGAAAATGCAAATGAACAACACAACCCACTTAAATTGACCAGAATGCTGCTCTGTTAGCTAGTGCACATGAAAGAGGAAGAACTTTTTGCTCCTGCCCATATAAGCTTTGAGGGAGTCCTAACATCTTTTGCTCTAAAGGAAAACAAAAACTCAAAAAACTTACTTTTCCTTAGATGGAATATTCATGTGTTTAAGTTCAGCTTGTGTTACAAAGCAAAATGTAATTCTTCACTATGAACTTGGACTACTAAGACTGCAGTCCACACCACCTGTTACCTAGTATCTGTCTCTATTCCAAAAGTGAATTTCTTCATCTTGAGCTGTTTTCTGGAGTAAAAACTTATTTCTTTTACGGCAGGAAAGATTCAAAGATATGGAAGACTAAAAGCATGCATTTTGTGCAAATGCATGTCATAATAATGGAACTTCAAAGCTGTTTGTAAGGAGCTTCTACACAAGGACCTTGCTTGTTTGGTTTTGTGAAACCCAGAGGAGCCTCAAAATCACCTTTTGCAAGAAGAACCTATGCACTGAGGCATTTGCAAGGATACTCCAGAGCAGGTCCTTCATGCCAATGGCAGGGGAAGGAGGTCAGCTCCCAGAAGTGTTTATAGCTATTTACCTACAGATAAGCTATCCCTCTTTCCCCATATTGCAATATGTGAACTCCATACCACAGTATGTGAACTCCATAATTACAGATAGTAACAGCATTAAAAGAGAAATCTGAACCTGGAAGATAGGGAATAAATAAACATCTGTTCCCAACATTTAGTAAAATGTGTGCTGCCTAAAGAACCCTTTTACAAAGCAAAGAGGAAAATGTGTAGGAGGATGATGAAGACTAATGGCAGAGAGCATAAATGAAACTATAGGGATGGAATACTAATAATGATTTGTTTTGTCTGACTGGGTCTCTTAGCTAATATCCAGAAGTACTTAATCTAAATTACACAGGAAAAGGCCTGAAGACCTTTATGTGCCTCATGGATGCTGTGGATCTGTCTGTATTGTGATGGTCAGGGGCTGATTCACATAAAGCCCATGTTCCAATGTTGAACATATTAAGGATTTTTTCTTTCTCAAATATTATTCAGAGGATGAATACTTCTGATAGACACTAAATTAAAATATTGACTGGATGACAGATCAGAAGTCTCACCTGCTGTGTAAATGAGGCTGACCAGGTTCAAGAAATACCCGGAAAGAACAAACTGAAGAGAGATATGTCAAACTAGCATTCTGGAAGCACAGGTCTTGTGGGAAAATTGTGGGCTAATTGTTTGTTCTCAGGCATGGAGACCTGTATTTGCTAGACCTGTCAAAACCTTAAGAAGAACAGATCTCTGTTACAGCATCTCTATTCAGGTAAAGTCTCCCTCTCTACTAGTATACCATCTTCAGCTGAGATTAAGGAATACTCTGCTCTGGTTTTACCTGGCTGGATTCCCATGCTGGTCACAGATCCTAGAGGGAGGAATCAGTCATTTTCTCAGGCATACCTGTCAAGTAATGTCAGAGGAGTCCAGGACCCCATCCACCAGAACCCAAGGCTGGTGAGACTTGTCACTAAGAAACCTGTGACCCAAAAGGAGTCAAAAGCATAAATGTCTTGAACTCTGACACCTGATTTCTAACCACATACTCCCTTTGATGTCACCTTGTTTGCAAAATTCCTTTCTTGATGTGACTAATTGTGGCACATTTTGCTCCTTTTCTAACTCAGTAAGTTGAAAGCCATTAGAGGCAGAGTGAGCAACCTGAAGTTCCATTTCTATTCAACATATGCACAGCAACTAGTTTTTAGAAGCAGTTCTCCAGAAGTCTGATTCTAGACCTAAACTCTACTGTGGGTACTGCCTTTTCACCAGAAAATCAGAGAAGCACTTGGGCTGGAAAAGACCCTTAAGATCATCACCTCCACCGGCGACACCCAGAACTGCTACTAACACATGTCCCTAAGTGCCACGCTATGTCCCTAAGTGCCATGGTTATGCTTCCAGAGATGGTGACTCAACCACTTCCCAGGGCAGCCTGTTCCAGTGGCAGTCCTCTAGGTGAAAAAAAATTTCCTAATATCCAATTTAAACCTCCCCTGGTACAACTTGGGGCCATTTCCTCTTGTCCTGTTGCTTGTAACCTGGGAGAAGAGACTGCCCCTCCTGGCTACACTCACCTTTCAGGCGTTTATGGAGAGCGATAAGGTCACCCCTGAGCCTCCTTTGTTCCAGGCTAAACACCCTCAGCTCCCTCAGCTGCTCCTCACAGGACTTGGGCTCCAGACCCTTCCCCAGCTCGACAGCCCTTCTCTGGACATGCTCCAGCACCTCAATGTGCTGCATTCTTGTAGTGAGGGGCTCAAAACTGAGCACAGGATTTGAGGTGTGGCCTCACCAGTGCTGAGTACAGTGGGACAATCACTGCCCTGGTCCTGCTGGCCACATTATTGCTCATACAGGCCAGGATGCCATTGGTCTTCTTGGCCACCTGGGCATCGCTGGCTCATGTTCAACAACTGCCAACCAGCACCCTCAGGTCCTTTTCTGCTGGGCAGCTTTCCAGCCACTCTGCATGGGGTTGTTGTGACGCAAATGCAAATGCAGGACCTGGCACTTGGCCTCACACAGTTGACCTTGGCCAATGGTTCAGTCTGTCCAGACCCATCTGTAGAACATTTCAGCAGATCAATCTTCCCACCCAGTTTGGGAGCAAACTCACTAAAGTGCACATTTGATTCCCTAGCCCAGATAATTGATATTGGATAGGTCTGGACTTAATACTGAGCTCTGGGAAAAACCCCTTGTGTTGGCCACCAGCTGGATTTAATTTCATTCTGCACAAGAAGAGTGTTTTGTCCCAAATTTAGCCAGCTGGTCAATTTGATGGATTTTGCAAAGCTGTCAAGGTAACCTATCTCTGCTATGCAGATTTCCTCTCAGGCACAGCCACAGCAAGAGCCTTCATGTAACAGCGCTTCCATGGCACTAGTCAGTGAAAACTGTCTGCAGAGAAATTGTCCCTTTTGTGCTCTCAGTTCCAACTCTCTGCCTAGGAGAAATTGGTGGAGGGCAGGAGGAGAGCAGGGAACAACCTGATTCAGGTATGCAGAGAGGGTGGGCAGGTGGGACAACCTTCCAGGTGTGAAAGAATTGGTCATGTGTGGGTTGTGGACATGTGGCTGTACACTTGCATATACACTGAAAAGCTCACCTGAGCCATATATTGCAGGGGGGCCTGGTGGTCCAGGTGGTCCAGGTGGGCCAGGAGGTCCAATTTTTCCATAACCTGGTAAGCCAGGTAGGCCAGGTAATCCTGGAGGTCCTCTGGGTCCAACAATTGAGTCCCCTTTTGGTCCCTGTCAGTGATGAAAAGTATTTCTTTGAATGTATTGGTTTCTCTGCTGCAGGGCCATCATCTCTGGTGGCAACATTTACCAGGTGCCTGCCACTACACAGCCATTTCGACATGAGTCTGTATGTAATTTTCTCCAAGGAGGCAGGGGTATAATGGAAAATGAAAATTTTAACCACATACTGAAATAAAGTCAAGGATTTAAATTTCAGAAAGCTTTCTGAAAATTCTCATACCTATCCCTGAACAGCTGATACCTGCAAAACTCTCAAGAGTGCCCTCAAAGTCCTGGATCTCTACTCTGCTCATGCTGAGACTGCTTGCTTTGATGGGCTCAGAGAGTTTGTGGAAAACTTTAATGCAAAGTGTGTCTATGCAAGGTGTACACCTCATGACGAGTGCTGTCTTCTCCCTCCTGTGATCAAATGTTAGCCCTTAACCTCTCCAGCTGCCAGACTTGCAGAATAAAAAGACTTCAACTCCCTTCATTTCCAGTTTAGTAGTGTGTCCTCAGCCTGACTGAGGAGGACTTCTGCTCCCTGTGCTCACACCAACCTGCAGACATGGAACACATTGGACCCAGGACAAGGACAGCTCAGCTGTGCCAGAAGAACAGTTTCTAAGCAGGGAGATGGTTGTCAGCAATGTGGAATAGAACCAGGGGGATTTTTAAAGGTGATCTTGCTACCTGAAGCTTCATCCTTAGCTGTGGTCCACTCATTCATAGTTCTTGACACAGACATGGCAAAAGAGGAACGCAATGAGTGTATTTGTTGCCAGATCCTGGGGATAAACTATTTTCCAAATAATTGGTGCATTTTATTCCAAAGCAGCTGTGGTGGCAATTGCCAGAAGATAAAATTAAAAGGTAGACAGTAGACAGTGGCTGAATTTTATAGAAATGGTCCAGATGGCTACACACTGGTCTTTTCAGTCATATTTTTTGGATTACTCAGAAAATAGGATTAATTATTTAGACAGCCAGTAATTTTCAAGCTAGCCTCTGACTAATTTTATATGGCCTATTTTGGTATTTATGGGGGTATAAGTAGTAGCATCACAAATTGTACATGCTGCTTTGATTTGTAATGCTGTTAATAACATGATCTAGATACTGGTGTAGCTATATGAGACAGCTGAGCACAACATTATGTCAGTATTTCATAGCAAAGTTAACTCTATGCACAACAGTGAAGTGTCTGTGTTTACACTTAAAGCAATTTTCTCCTATTCACCTAATGCTTAGCATGTAAGTTTTTATATAGTTCCTAATGTTCCAGCAATCCTGATGTTTGTCTCTTTTTAGCACCTTCTAAATTAATTCTAAATGGGTAGTCATAAATATTCCCATTCTACAACCTGCATGACTCACAATTAATCCTGGTCTTCCAGGTGGTCCAGGAGGTCCCGTCAGAAAAAACCCTCCATTTGGTTCTCCTTTTTCTCCTTTTACACCAGTGACTCCATTGTCTCCTTTTTCACCCTTTGAAGAAAATGTATTTTAAAATGTTAAGCTGAAGTGAGACCAGAACACAAGGCACTGAACTTTTAAATTTACATGAAATCTCTGAGTTTGATAAAGGAAAGCAGCTGCTTGAAATGTTTTAAACATCACTTTCTTCTTCTTCTGTGATACGGGATGAAAAGGAATGCTTTCTTTATTGAGACTGCAAGGCTCACTCCGGGCAAGAGCTAGGGGAGGTGGGGTTTGGTGGAGGCAGAGAAAATGCCTCTGTTGCTGTTTCCTGCTATTCTGCCCAGCAAAACCTTGTTCAGTGCTGTAGCTGGAGGCGAAGAGAGAGTTGGAGGAAGCATAAAAGCTTGGCTTTGTTCTTTCCTCCATCACCACGGAAAAACCAAAGCAAGATTGACATAGAATGGACAGCTATTTGAAAGTATGTGACAAAGTGAGCAGAGCAGGGTGGGAGTGTGTACCAGGATAACAGAAGAGACACAAAATTGCAAACACTTGAAACAGTGTCTTCTGCTCTGCATGGCCGATTATCAGTTAGTTTGGGAAACAGAGCAATAGGTAAGAAGCAGAATATAATAACTACATTATTATGTCTCTGTGCAAGATGAGACACAACATTTATACATTCCTCCTCATAATATTTTTTTCTGTATGTCTGCCTTTTTTTTTTTTTTTTGGGTCTATTTTTTCCATGTTTCTGGGAAATAAACCTGTGGATAGAAGAGGCAAAGGGCAAAGCAAGATTGGCAGGTATCTGCAGACAACCAGAGGACATGGCTATGTATGTCTCCTCCTCCGACTTTTAGTCTTTGTAGATGCCCAGTAAACACTACTCAAAAGGTTTCTTTATTCCAGGCCATTTTGGGGAGTGGAAGGACTAGATGAAAAACGAGTTCTTGGTAGCTAAATCTGTAAAGCTACAGACATTACACTGTAAGGCCAAAGAAACCCTATCAGCTTTGCCACATACATGGGACACTTTATGCCATAGGAATAACTTTGGTGCACTCAGCCAAGCAGAAATAAAATCCTAAAACCAGGAAGCATTAAGAGTCCTTCCAAGAGACTGTCAGCACAACACTTTTGGTAGCATCATTAAATGATAATTTGAGTCACATTTTTTCAGTTCTTCTACTGATAGAGTCCTATTCACCTAAAAACATGTAAAATAATATAATATTTTCATTAATTTTTGTCACTTGAAGCAGTCAAGAGAATAATGGAACAGAGAGAGACTAAACAAATCAAGGTATGGGTATACTTTGCTGTAAGAGCTTCCAGGAAAAGTAGTTTCCATAATTTAATTCTATTCAGTGTGCTTAAAAGAGAAATAACATGATATAGAAGTGATTTCCACACCCCTTTCTCCTCACCCAGTGTTCTAGAAGCCCTTTAGGTAATGGATGTCTTTTACCTGAGCTGGCATGGAAACAAAAGCATTCATTTAAGGCAGATATGTTAGGTAACAGTGAATTATGACTCACTTTAATACCACTGGGAAGGTAAAAAGCCTCAGTAATAAAGTTTCTTTCAGAAGTAATCTTTATAGACCTCTGACAATTGCTATCTCTATAGTTGTAATAAACTTGCCTATGTAGCTGGAGTTTAAGAAATGAATATAATTTGCAGTTGCTGATGCCCTTATATTTGTATATTTCACCATGTTGCATTGGTTTGTGCTTAATTTATAGTAAAGTACACTTTAAAAAAAGCTTAACAGAACTCAAACACAAATGGGATATAATTACCTTTATGCTATTAATAAAGTGGCTGAAATATGATGGAGGCAGAGGTGGACCTGAAAAATGAAGAAAATACAATAAAGTACAATAATTATCTGTAATTTTCCTTTTAAAAGCACTGCTTTTGGTATTACTGGTTAGGAGTTTAAAGGAAAACTATTTACAATAATGGCATTAACCTTTATATCAAACATATTTTTAGTTTGGTTTCCTAACAAAGCAAGACTTATACAGCCTATCTTGTCTGTGCCTTGTCTGTCACTCTTCCACCTTAAAAACTTCTGAATCTGATTGGGATTTCAGAAAAATTATAAGCAAAGAAGGCTCAAATACGAAAAATTCCCAGTTTTTTTAAAACATAACAGCTGGGAAAAGGAGTGAAAGAGAAATATCCATGTTAACCCCTTTGATGCAAGCCAAGGTAAAAGAAAAGCTTTTGATATGTTTTGCTGGTAGTGGGGTGATCCATCAGTAGATGTGTCATCTTTCCTGCAAAGACAGTACCAGAGCTGACAAGAGAAAGAGATAGTGTTGCTGCTGTGCTGCAACAATTGTGCAATAAGTCTTCCTTGACATTTTTCTGCAATGAAAACCAATATCAGAGTCAATGGTTATACCACTCGTGTTGTCTGCCAGTGTTGGTCAGCCAAAGCTGTTAAGCCAGCACAAAAAGTTCAAAAAGCCTTCAAATATTATCTGCTTGGTATATATTTGGAAAAAAACCCTATTTTGCAGCTTTGCATACCAGTTCAATGCATTTCCTTCAAATGTGTTTTGATTAATTTTTGAGATCTTTGGGCCCAACCCTCTGCCAGCCACAGGGCTCATTTCCCGGTGTGCCACCTCAGATAAAATTAAATCAAGCAGACATTGTGGGGCAGAAAAGTATTCTCATTATGGCACCTGTTTGGATTTTATTCCAACCTTACCAACCACACCTTGCAGCAGTGATCTGCTTGATCCTTGTGAGGGGAAGGATATGGACAGGTGGAATGGAATGGCAGGAGTCCTTCTCAGATGTTGCTTAGTATTAATCTCTACACTGAGCACTATCTGAGGTCTTTCTGGGATGACCAGCAAGTAGTCTAGGTCTGAATGAAGCCCATGTCTGCTGAGTTTGCTCTCACACTTTTTATGTTGGCTTCATATTTTTGCATGTTATCAATTAATAGAACCTGTTTATAAGGTTGGAGAGGTGACATATTGTGAGAAGCAAAAATAAATCCACTGCATGGACAAATGTCACAGTTCAAAAAGCTTTTCTAATTCCTGGAACTCAACAAATATAGTGGAAAGAATTTCAGCCACCTTCCCCTCAGAAAAGGTTTTTTAAAATTTCCTGAACTTTAATTATGCAACTACTGGCTTGTAAAGTTTCCGGGTCAGTGGCTATGTGGACACCTGTGAGAATTAGAGGACTGCTTTACATGAAAGAATATTTTAGCAATTACATCATTAAGCAAAAACCAAATAGGAATATTTTTTTAAAGCAGCAACAGAATTGGTCTTAGTTAGCATGCTTCAACTTCATGTTGAACAAAATGTTGGAGCCAGTTGATCTATTGTATCAAATGAATGAATCTCTATTATTTTAGGAGAAAAGTGAATTGAGTTTTCAGTTTAACCAGAATTGAGTGTTCAGTTTAACCAGAATTGTGTTATTTTCGCCATCCTTTACTAGCTGCAGTTTTACAGCAATATCTTAAGAACAATCCTCTCATAATCTCCTTATGAAGTGCCTGAAATCATCAGATATAGGCAAGAAAGTACTTCTAAGACAATAATTTGCACTCAGTGCAGACCTGGAAAAGGAACAGATATGCTCGTGGTGGATAAGCCAGCACTGAAGAGAAAATTTTATTTTCTGTTTAGGAAAGTTTCTTGCTTCTTCTTTTGACAAGTTTATTGATGACTGGAAATCGCTAACTGCTTATTTTAAGATATAGGATCAGAATAAAAATTAATGAGGACAAGACAGGAAAATTGATTTTATCACAATAAACAGGTATTGTCTTCAAAATAACCAAAACATCGTCTTCAGTCAGCAGAATTATGTCTTTGGAACAAAGACAGAAATATCCATGTAGATCTAGTGAGAGGTTAATACAGTTATTATATGGGGAGAATATAGTTATTATCAATGCATTAAAGGAAAATTACTACAAATATGGAATAGCAACACTAATTCAATATACTGCATTTTCTATTTCAAATGATTTCTCTCACTGATCAAAGCTTTATCTCAGTAAATGAGATTTCAAAAAGTTTACAGAAAATGAAGTGCTTGTATTTACAATCTTTTTAAACAGATGTTTGTTTCTGTAACTCTTTTTGAATTTGTAAGAATTAGCAATGTGTATCAACTGTTTGATACAGAAAGCAAATCTTTGGGCAAGGAATAATTCTTATGATGCTCCTACTGCTAGTAAATTGGTATTTTCAGTGCACACAGACGCTTCATGATTTTCACAAATAAATCAGAAAATATTAAAAAATTGGTTGAAATGGAAATAATCTATTTCCACCTCCTGTTAGAAGTGGGACTGTCAGCAACAACTGACTGCCTTGAACTCAGAATGCACAGGTGCATTACCCTGAAATGTGAAGCACTGGATGTTAGCACAATTGGCTCAGAAAGACTGCCAATAAAATGATATCTCAGGAAGTGCCCATGATGTCCTTCTAAAATGTCAAAAAATCTGCGCCAGCCACTTATATTTCATTATCTAGTCTTGTACTTAACACATTCGTAATGCTTACAAATGTGCAGTCTGTCTTTTCAGAAGACATTTTGGATAACATTCTGAGCTTTGCTGTTCTGTGTGTCAGTTCATCAATGAACACTGGTGTAAATCTCTAGGCAGGTAAGGCTGCAGAGATAAGTATCCAAGTGTCTTGCTGCATTGCTTTTCAAGTTAGACATATATTCCTCCACAGGATGTCAATGACAGATTTAGTATACCTGGTGGTCCTGGAGCACCTCTGTCTCCTTTTTCTCCTTTTAAGTGTGCTGAACTGTGCAGTTCCCAGGAATCTCTGTTTGCTTTAGCACCTGCCACAATAGCATCACAAATTCATAAGAACTTGAGAGCAGCAGAGAATGTAGCAGTGACAACCAAACAACTGAAAGTGGGAGCAGACTTTTCCATGTATGTGGGGCACATGGTTCCTGTCCCTCCGTGCCTCTCTCACTCAGGATCATTGAATGGCTGCCCAACTGTCCTCTCCTATCAACCCCAATGTGTGCAAGACAATCTCTCTCTCACAAGTCAATCTTTTACTCCCCTTTCACTAAACACCCAGCCTAAGATCCTCTGAACAAACCTGGTTCTATTTTTCCATTTGTGAATTTCACTGGAGCAGATGCAGAAATACTTCTCGAATTATGACTGAGTGTTGCATACANAAAAAAAAATAAAAGCCAACAAACTTATTTAAACCAAGGTACAAGAAAAAAATTACCCACCATGGCCATTAAGAACTTCTTGATTTCCAGGATAGGGAGGGTTCACCTTCAGATGAAGAAATCCATTACAAATTATCCATACATATCAATCTATGGAAATGCATTTCTTAGTGGGACTGAAAAGCCTGGCAAGTTTGCATGCTAGTAAATATTGTAACAACACTCTGGGATTATCTCCAGTTTGACAGGGTCTGAGTATTAGATGATCAAGTTTTTATGAGGATTATGCTCTCTTTGACATGCAGCATGCTTTCAGCAAAAGGGTAACATCATGCATTTTGGAGGCATAGGCAAATCCTACTCTCAGTCGTGCCAGTGAAGCATCAGAAAACTCATTCTCCAAGAACAATTCTGAATTTACAATATTGTGTTTGGAAGCAAGGATTTGATTTTTGACTGTGAGATAACAGCTTGTGTTTATAATTCTCTTCATCAGACCAGGGCTATGTTATGTCTGATGTTAACCTGTGCTCCAGATGCATTGAAACCACAGTGGGGAGACAGAAGCTATTCTGGTCTATCCTCTTCTGTCACCAGCTGCCTATAACAGTGGGCATGCTACCTACCTCTGTGCCTGTCTTCAAAATAGGGACAATGTAGGAACTGAAATGTAACACAGTGCTTGGAAATCTTGGTACTTTCTAGTACTATTTATAGGAAACTAAACAAGTGTATGAAAAAATGGAAGTTGCTGCATCTGGCTAATCCTGTAGTACTACCCCGCAGAAGTCTTACTCACATGCATAACTCCATTAACTTCAGAAGTTCAGTGCCCATGAAGAAAAACTGGTGGGGTTCAGTCTGTAGTTCTTTATCGACACTCATTTATGTAGGCATGAACAGCAGACTTCTTATCTATAAACTTGGATAGGTTTAGGAGATTACTCACAAAAGTAGGACAAATCTATCCAGCACACTCAGGTGCAAGAAAAGATGTTTACAAGTATATGTTTCTATTACTTGTGCACGTTAAAGTTAGTGCTATTTTTCACTGATGACAACCTTCTGGAAAAGTGGCTATTGTTATCTGAAATCCAGAGAAAATAGGCTTGTTTTATTTGAATCATTCCACAGAGAATCAGAGGAGAGTTGAGGCTGGAAGGCATCTCTGGAGGTTGTCTAGCCCAGAGGAGGATCAACTACAGCAGGTTGTTCAGGGCCTCATCCAGTCAGGTTTCAGAAGTGAGGCTGACAAATACGTATGTGATTATGGACATATGCTATCAATGTACTACAATGTTATACAATGGGAGTGAGAAGATTTAAGAGAGAAATTCAGAGGTAAAAAAATGATGTGTGGAGATGGTAGGCCAAAAATGTAGAAATGACAAATTACCATAGAGTAATTTATCATTAATTTCCAAAAAGATCACAAGTTGTGCTACAACTTTTTTCAGCAGTAAGGTTAGGGTGATGATGAGTATCAATATATTTAGCGTAGAGGAAATCAAGAGCTGTTTCTCTAAAATCAGCAAAAAAGAACTGGAATGCAAATTGGAGGAGAGGGCACAGTATAACTCAGAGCTATACTGTTTAACAGAAAAGTATAACCCTACTCTATTCAGGGGTGGACTATGGCTCCCAAAGACAGAATCCTTTCCAAGTACATACCCCACAGTAGGATATTGCCATAGGGAAAATACTTCCAGGACTGAACTATGCTCACCATTCATTCTAGGATGCAATTTCCATAATTCATTAAACAAAAATTACACTTTCATATTTTCATATTCCGAAAATATGAAATCCATCTCCCTTCTTTTCATACTATGTGTGAAACTGCAGGTGCTTTGAAGGCTTTGTCATACTCTTTGAAAAGGAGGGGCAGATCTTCACCTGTTGCAATTCTATGTGAACAGAGTGCATTTGAGGGTCAAATAAAGAACATGATCTTTCTTTTCTGATGCATCTTTCATGCCACAATGAAACACATAACAAATCTTATTTTGGACAGGGAAATTAAAAACAGCTGAAGACATAACAACATGGGGACTGTATTTATACATATATCTAAAATATACATGTACCTGTATGCATACACATTCAGGTCCCCAAAGCAACTCCTAAACTATGGAAACATAAGCTTTGAAAGGCATTAAAAGTATTAGAAAAACAAGTAATCAAAGTACTTTAAGCAAAAGAGTCTAGTGTTTCTGGTTCTGTTATATATTTTATACATGGCTAAGTTTTCATAAATGGCTAAACACTTGAAAATCTGTTATCCTGAAGAACAAGTAAAACACATCCCTGGTGCAAAGCAGAAGGCAGGGGGAGAAAAGCTGCAAGGTTATGGTGTTTAGGTGTACAGCTGCTTTAGTTATGTTCTGTCATGGCCATGCATCCTGCTAAGAGCAGATTCTGCATGTGTCACTTACTGGCATTTTGCAATGAGGCCTGGGAGGGACTGGGAAAACTGTCTATTGAAAACAGGAGGGAAATTACTTTAATGAGCATAGGTATGATACAGCATGTAACACACCATATAAACCTAACAGTCGTGATGAGGCTAAGCCTGGAAACAAAACCACCACCTCCCTAGAAGAAAGCCCAGCTGGCTGCCAGGTCTGTCATCACGTCCCTCTCTGTGGGGCCATGGGGGCAAAACTCTTCCATGACAGTGGCTTTGGTCAAGAGATCTTTTTTCTCTGCACACAAGCAAGGTCACCCACAGTGAGCTGTGTAGACTGAAACCAGTTTTGATGTTTCCTTTGCAGACTGCTTCTAGAGCAGCACATTTCTGCTACAAACCAGTCACTGACCCCCAGTTGCACTTACTCCTTTGATATAAAGTATACGTCCTGGAGGTCCGGGGGGCCCTGGGGGCCCAGGCAAGCCAGGAAGGCCCTGGTAAGAGAAAGTGAAAGAAGGAAGATATTAGACAAAAAATAAACCCCGACTGCAAACTGGAACACCTAAAGCACTGCATATTGAAACTAAATTAAAGTCAGTGTATCTCTCATCCAAGGAAAATTTGGTATTCTACACTGATCTAGACCTCTCAAAACTGCTAAGATTCATAAATTTTCAAGTGCCAGTCAGATATGTACATGCTAATTAGCAACCCTGTGGAACCCTGGTAGACTGGAGGTGTGACTGCCTTTTACAAAAAATGTATGTCAGATCTTAACTGTGTAATTTGAAAACTTGGCACAAGGCTGTGTTCACCTTTCAGTCCACATCAATGCAACTTTCTGTATGGTGACATATGTCATCTCATCAATAATTAGAGATCCATTAGATTTTATCTTCCCTGAGCCCTCCAGGAAAGACTACTAGAACATGCAGCCTCTTTTGTTTGCTTGTTTGCTTTAACCTGGCAGCCTGATGTACTTCATCTAGTTACACTTGCTACAATAGCTTTTGTGTGGTTAAGGCAGACAATCCAGAACATGAACTTTAATATTATTTGAAGATATGGAGGCAAGGAAGATCTACTCTAACATTTTCTGTTAGTGGGTAGTAATTTTTCCTGTCATTTTCTTACAATTCGAATTTGTCTAATTTGTTTTCACTTTCCAGGAACTATATTTCTATTTATATTTTCTTCTAGGGATGTAAGCCACATTCAGTACCTGGTCTTTTTTTACTGTGGAGATACCTAAATACTTAATAATTCTGCGAAGATCCTTACCAATTCTCAGTCTCCCTGCTGCTCACATAAAGCAGTATCATCTCACTTATATTTATTTTCTAGATAGACAAGAGACTTTTGTCTTGCAGTTTGTCTGCCATTTTTTTTTCTTTTGAACAAACTAGAACCAGAGGCTTCCTACAACAGAATCCATTTACAAAAATTTCTCTACCGAAATACAGTGATACTGACTTTATGCTAACACAGTAACATACCCTTGTAATTTTTTTTCAGCATTATCTCTGATGCAGATGAAATAGCATTAGCTGCTGTTGTGGCATGGGTACCAATTTTCCTAGCACAGATTGTTGCATGACATCAGAACAACCACACAAATGACTCTGCTATTGTGAAGCTTATTGTTTATGCTGAGCAGTGCTAGCTCTTGTGCGGTCCAGTTTCAATTTGCATTGGGACAACTTGTCTGAAATCTTTTCATGAGAACAGACTTGCAGCAACAGGAGCTTGGTTCATCACTTGTCATTCCACAATTACAGGTTGTAGGTGAGCATGAATACGCTGTCATCTGTGCAGAGGTCATTGTTTTGGATACATGTACACAGCAACCATAGCAGGTAGCAGGTATTAGTGAGTATCTCCTTGTTAGTAAGGTAGATACCACTTCCCTGTGATGTGCTCAAGTGCTCTTTGTACCTGGGCTAGAAAGGTCAGAGTCTGTGGGAGTATCTTCACATCATGAGAAGTCACACTGGTGGCCTGGATCAGGAAGTCCTTGACATATATAAAAAAACTGGAATTCCAAATCCTTTGTTATTTGAAGCTGCTATGGTAGCAGTGAGTGACACACATAACTGTTACACCTGGGAGCTGACACAACTATGTGTATCTGCAAGAACTGCCCAGACAGACCCAGAAGCTGACTTTTCAATGACTGCTGCTAGAGAGGAAAAGTAGCAGAAACACAATTATTTCTAGAACATTTCAGGTTTTTAGTCCCATCATCATTTGAAAGAGATCAGAATAAATCAGACTTCAGATTTTAACAGATTTTGTTTTTCAACTAATTGAAATACAAAAAACTTACATTAAATGCTTCACCTCGATCACCTTTCACACCTCTCAGTCCATTCAGTCCTGGACGGCCCTGAAATAAGTAGAAATAATTCAGTACGTGTCAGAAGCAAGCTTTCCTATCTTTATCCCACTTGAGAGCATAATACATACTGGGCGTCCTGGGAAGCCAAGTTCTCCTTTGGGTCCAGTAGGTCCTATTGGTCCCTGAACAAAAGAAAAAAAAAAAAAGTGATTATGGCCCATTTTGTTGACCTGTATTTGATTATTTAGAATAAGAAATAGTTTTATATCTACATTAAAAATCAGTCTGTGACTGCCTATATAGACTGCACAGAATATTCTCTCTGCTTGCTCTACTGAGTGATCTCGGAAAATGAGGACTGCATGTTACAGTCACCTATCTGAGATGAAGTCTGAATTCCCAGACCCTTGCAGGATGTGCAATTCAAAACTGACTCACCATGTATTGAAGAAAAATTAGATGCATCAGTCAGGAAAAGAAAAGGAAGTTAGAGATGTATGCTTTGTTCATCTTCTTTCCCCTCCCCCTTTTTTTATTTCTAATTCTTTTTGAATCAGGCTCTGTGAGGAAGTATCTGTGGATTGGCCTAAGAATTCATGCAGTGCCAGGCTTCTACTTGCCTCTTACCAGCCTGGGTTTGTGGATTCATGGGGCTGATAGTTGAAACAGAATCATTCCTTCTTTATACAAATTTGACTGACTCACCAGGCTCCACAAAGTAATACAAGACACTGGAAAAGAGGGGACAAGCAGGCTGCCTGGGAAAGCTGGTCCAGGACCATGGATGGCCTATGATGGGGCATTTGCAAGCATGCAGCTTCTAGGCAGCCTGCAAGTGATCAACAAAAAGCAGCAAATCTGAGGATCTACAAACTTTCAACTGATGTCAGCTTCCTGAAACTCACCGAAACCACAAGGGTCTAGACAACCTCTTGATATTTGTGTCAGCCTATCTGGTTTCATTTCCTTTTTTCAGTGTGCTGAAATGCTGAGATACTTCTTCTTGCATTACTTGTTAAGTAATCTGTCTGTAGATCTCACACAGATACCACTTACATGTGACAGTGGGTGTGTTTGACCCTTCACATGATATCTTTTCAGTGAAAAGTGATATGTATATTAATGAAAAATTTATCTGATGAAGAAGATAATTTCTCTTATCATTTAGCTGAAATTCATAGATTAATTGTTGCAATTTTTCTCCTGTTAAAACTGAAGACTGGATTAGACCTGAAACTCATAAGCAGTTACCATATGAACACATTCATTTATAATGTCACCATTGTAATCAGAATTTAAAGCTCACTAATGTCAGCTGAAACTACTTGCAGGTGTATATTTGTATACATAATATACAATATATTATATTTTTATATATATATAGTGAAACTATATGCAGGTGTAATAAAGACTTTTATTAATCTTCTATTTTATTTTCTGTTTGAAGGTAATTTCTACCCATGTGATCAAAGTTAATGTCCGTGTCTCAATCAGGCAAGAGATTGCTGGTGAATTTCAATATTGTGCCCCAAAATTTCAAAATTCAACCCACCTTTCCATGATACCACATCCAGTAATGAGGTTT